>OZ025877.1:6260605-6318120 GCA_964019415.1 Ianthella basta | reverse complement strand
TGGTATTCCACCTCCCCCCCTTTGAAGTCACTGCTCCCATCCGTAACTAAAACAACTGCTCTTCTGCAGCATTCAGATTATCAGCTGATTAAGGCTTACACGACTGAAACGACGAATCTTTGAACGCTTGCTATGTGAATCCACTTTGAAAGCTATGCCACTGACTCATTGGTCATTACCGCACATAGCAATGAGTCTTACACTGTTGTTCATCACATTGTTAAGTCGATGCTGTTCTGTTTACATGATCCAATTAGACAGGAAGGCTAAGGCTACTACCTAAAAGGTACCAACTCTGTGCCAGACACCACAACCAATTATACAAGCATCTACCTTTAAGGTAACATAATATTACGTATATGGATGACAAACTGTAAAACCCTACACCCCACCACAGTACACTTGCTCATAGACGCTTGGGCTGAGACACACGCACACACTTGCACACACTTGCACACACACACACACACACACACACACACACACACACACACACACACACACACACACACACACACACACACACACACACACACACACACACACACACACACACACACCTTGCCAAAGAGTGCTCTCGAGCAAATTTCAAGTGTTTGTCCTTCTTCACCGTCCGCATGTGTTCCAGGTCCACTGAAGACAGACAAAAACATGTCCTCACACAGTGCACTATATACATAGGAACTTGCATGCATACTCAGATATGTCAGATTAGGTCTAATTACACAGGTAGACATTGTACATTAACAACCACACTGTTACTCTAATGCATTGAATATGTATCGTGTACATCGGCAGACAACTGTACACACCCATACTGACTGAGTCCACAACAGACTCACTCTTGTTGGCCACCAGTGCACACTTGGGCATGTCTGAGCCTGCTTCCTTGAAGCACTTACTCACATAGGAGTACCAGTCATCTAGGTCTTCAAAGCTGGAGTAGTTTGTCACATCATACACAAACATGACCACCTAGGTACAGGGGGCGACAGAGGACCAGAGCACAACTGCGGACTGGAGCAGCAACGACTGCATAGATACTGTAGAGTAGTACATATGTACACAGATACTGTACCCAGTTCTTATAATCAAGCACGATTAGTTACATTCATACTATAGATATAATATAGATGTAAATCTAAATACATCTAAATTAGGACCTACATTAAAAACCTGCTAAACATAAAATTATAGATGTGGCATTCCTGCAGTAAAAACGTAATGATGATGACGATAGTATAAAATGGAGGTAACAAAGCAAGCTGTGCACAAGACTGGTTCCTCTCCTGGAAGCTATGAGCAACAAGCCAATGACAGTAGGCTTGCGATGCAGCACACTTCATGGCATTGGGACGTCTCTGATCGGACTCACGTGAGTGCCAGTTAGGTAGTTGTCCAGCATCTTCCCGCCAAGTGTCTGCCCGCCAATGTCCCACACCTGGAGTGCCACGTGTTGCTCAGCTGCAGGTGTTAAAACGCAAACAGTGCGTGTTCACGTCAGAATGATTGACTGATTGAGTGCGTTACAACGTGGCCATCATCATATGGAGCAAGCATTACACTCGGATCACAATGATTTATAGTTCAGTTTGCATGCGCCCACCTGGAAGAATGATCCTCCGTAAAAAGAAGTCGACGCCCACTGTCTGGTTGTAGCTCTTGTCAAAGTTGTTCTGGCAAAAACGCGTAATTATGGATGTCTTGCCTGCAGTGCCATCCCCCACGAGAACAACTTTCAACTGATGCTCTCGCAGTGAGCTATCGTCGTCAGAGTCCGCCATTTCTGCTGAACAATGAATCTCATAAGAAATCTCATGATTAACCTTAACCCACACAGCAAAAATGGCTGTTTGTGGTGTGGAAGTGTCCACTTCTTCTTTCCCGTTTATAGCAAGAGTCGCTGGAGAGGTTACGTATTTTGGTGAGTCAAGTTATATTAAGTGAAAGATATGAATGACACGATCTCTTCTCTGTTGGCTCAGTCATAAGAGACGGCGCTGTGTTATCTCTTCATCCGAACAGTCACGGACGCGTATATACCCGAATAACCATACCCTCGCTGGGTAGGGGGTGGGGCCTTCATAGCTAAGTAATGCAAGGACCACCAAACCACTCTTGAAACACTCTCGTGGAACGAATATCTTTAAACATACGTAGGAGTGCTTACAGCACACAGGATATTGTATTAAATGTTTCCTGCAACCATATATGAGACCGTGTTATTGGCCCCAGAGTTTAAATAGGCTCACCAATGAGTTGAATCTGTTCTGTGTTACAGCTGTGGTGCAACAGCAGGAGGGGGCAAAACGTCAGATGTAAGTGTGCTGGTGAGGATGGTTGTCGGATCAAAGAAACATGTTTACGTGCTTATGTAATGCTGATGAAGTGATGGAGGTGTCATTGTTAGGTATGTAGTGGAAAAGATTTTTTGAGTGTCATTCAACAGAACAATGCCACTGTTGGACAGTGCACATTGTGAGACGCTTCAACCGTGAAAGTGGAATACTGGTCACGTTCACGTTTGAAGTACGTAAATGGTGTGTTGCTCCAGAATTGTTGGCACCTATGTGTAAAGGACAGCCTATTCCTCATACTTAGATACTTGCGCGTGTACTGTATTGTGTGCCATTGTTGCCTCATCTTCCCATCATTTGCCACAAATCTTACCGTGTCTGACGGTGTGTTTGTCATAATTATAGAGTCTGCGTCATACTTTTCAGCTACTTGTACTCTGTAAGACTGCATAGCCCTAGAGGGCTGCTGCACGGAGAGCCTAGAGAAACATTTTGGCCCAGCATAGAGACAGTGATGGGTTCCTATACTGCTCATTGGCCCCATCATTTTTCACCCAAGGGTATCACAATAGGAAACATTATCGTGAAAGGGCTCACCATATATGTGTTTTTATTCACTTTTTTAGGATGTCTATAGCTAAGGGTTATATCGTCACACCATGGACGGTCTTGAAACTCACTCCCTGGCCAAAGCAGGCTCAGAAGATGACTTCATGTATGACTTGCTGCAGTTCACAGCAGGAAATGGAGGGTTGGGGTTCCATGAGGACGATCCACTCTTTAATTTTCTGAGTGAACCAATTTCTCCACCACATGAGGATATCCCTCACGGACAGCTCATTCACCCTCCCAGCCTCCCCAGAACCATTGAAGAAGTTTACCAGCTCTCTCCAGTGACTCCAAACTCCTTCATGCAAGGAGATGGAGAGGAGGAGGAAGAGAGGCCTATCCTGGATGTGCTCTCCCCTGATTCCACCTCCTTCACAGCAATGGTCACCAGTGCATGCAGCTCAGCAAGAACATCAGGCACGATTCCCGACTCGTCCCAAGGCCTTCGCCTGCTAACAACACCCTCTTGCCTGCCTGCTTCTACCCTGTCCTCTGAGCCTCCCTCTCCCATCCTCCTTCCCAGCTGCAGTGCAGTGTCCACAGCAGATACCATTGACACTGTTCCCTCCCACTGCCACAACTATATTGGGACACTGTCCACTCAGACTTCTCATAATACTCCACCTGACTCAATCCTTGGTGACCAACAAGACAGTAGTACCATTGCCAGTTTGTTGCCCATGGTGCTACATGGAGTGGAAGGAGACTCAGTTAGTGATGAAGTGAGTGGATTGCTGGAGGCAGGCCCAACTGCATCAGTGGGGAGCCTTTTTGACCAATTGAAGCAAGCATTGCCAATAGGAGGTGGTTTAGATTTCACCCAGCTACTCAGCTCCCTCTATAGCAACCTACAGCAGACCCTCCTGAACTCTCAAGATGGACTTTCGACTGTCTTCCCAGATGGGATTTCAAACTCTGCATCTGCAACAAGGTTGTCCTCACTGGCTGTGGACCCCACTCCTACATCCATGGTCATGGCTTCTGCCAGTACTAATACAGTAGAGTCACTGCCTGGGTTTGCAAGTGTTGCTCCTGATATTTCAGAAGCACTCCAGCAGTTAAACCCCGCCAGTGTCGTTGCTACAGAGTTTGAAGACCCCAGCCTGCCTGCATCAACAGCCGGCACCCCTGTCATCAGTGATTCTGATGACAGTGAATGGGAAGATGTACATTCGAGTGTGGCACAGCGTTTCACTCACATTGATTGGACTGACAAGCAAAGGACGAGTAGAGTACAACTCATTCCCACCATTCCCACCGCACCTGCTACACCCACTGTCAGAGAGCAGCAGACTGCAGAACAAAGTGGGTCAAGTGCAGCACTGGTTGAAGAAGATAAAGAGCAGACACCCAAGAAGCTGCCCTCTCATAAGAGGCACGCTGGTGGCTGGCCGAAGGGACGACCTAGGAAGAAGATGAAGCAAGTACTGGCTGAGAAGCCCAAGTTACCGTTAACTGGGTATGCTATCTTTCTGAGTGAAACACGAAGGCAGGTCATTGATGAATATCCCGAGAAAGCCATGAATGAGATTAACAGGGTGTTGGGCCGGATCTGGAGCACAATGGACAACAACCAGAAGAGGCAGTATTATGAGAAGGCCTCTATCGACAAGAAGCGCTACCTCAATGAAATACGCTTGTTTCTCTCTGCCAAACTGAAGGGGCTAACTGATGAGAGTGTGGCCTCGGTGCTGATGAAAGACATTGACAAGCAGTATGCAAAAGTGATCCAAAATGAGCAGGACAATGATATGCTGCACTGTGAGCTATGTGACAAGCGATTTGTCAACATTGCTAACAAGTTTAACCACTTGGAGAGTAAGCCTCACTTGGTCATCCTTGCCCACACCTTGGAGAAAATGGCCGCCATACTTGTGACTCAACATCTTCAGCAAACAGGCAGGCTGCCAGGCAGGGGACAGAATGCAATCCTCATCGAAGAAGATGCTGAACCTGAAGGCGTCCGTGATGAGCCTCTCTCCGTCTTCTCACTTGTGAACAGGGAGAAAGCTGGCAACAGTCAGTTGCCTCCTGAAGAGCCCGTGAAGAACACCTCTGAAGTTGCAGACTTTGATATACCACTTGAAGGTCCCATTTGCTGCAAGAACCACACTTACTCTGTTACAGATGTGTTTGTGAGGGACCCACTTTCATCAACTGGAGAAGAGAGCTGCACTGATGTGGGGAGTATCACCCAGGGACCTACTAGTTCATTAATGAAACTCCTGAATGACTTTGGTAAAGTTGTAAGTGCAATTCACAAGGATTGCAAAGAGAAAAAGACAATTTGTAAGGATCTACAAGAGGAACAGGTTGAACTGCAAACAGCTGCAGGTGAGCAGGAGTACATGTCTCAAGGCCTGCAACAGGAGCTCGATGGATTGAGGGAAGAGCACCGAACACTTCAGAACAACCTCCGTAAGCTGGAGTCAATGTTTGACTGATTTTGTTTTATTTTACACTTTGCCCCTCTTCTCTTACCAATAAGCATGATGTATCATCATATTAGCTAGAGTACTGTGTATATGTACATCAGAGACAGTCCAATATGTTTAATATTACATGCAATGCATGGCATTGGTGTGATTAACACTAGTACTCTTCAGTTTTCACTGTCAGTGCTTTTTGATGATGTGAATTAAACTGTGTGCAGTTGTGTTGGATGTTTGAATTGCTATAAAAAATATACTGTATAGTCAATACTTGCATTGGTTGTATATTATTATACCTGCATGCACACTGCATATAATATTATTGGTATACATACATCTAGTATTATGATTATAATTACACCACTGATCTATATAGGCATGCAGCTAGATGATAATTATAATGCATCAAGGGCGAGTTACAAGTAATACAAATTAGTGGGTGCCATTAGTTCTTTCTCGATTTTGTTATTGACTGTGATCTGGTGACCATGACCGTCTTCTGCTTACGGCTGTTACCCCTTCTGCTGGAGTCATCGCCAGCCCTTGCATATTCAACATCAGTTACATGCTCTTCTTCATCCACATCTTCGTGAACACACTTCTTCCGTTTCGCTTGGTCCTGCACACTGGAGCCATCCTTAGAAGCTATTTCAGTTGAGCTAAACTGCCTCTTGAGAGAATGCCTTGTGGAGTCGACTGCAGCAGGATTGGTGGTAGTAGCTGGTGTGTGTTGGGACTCCATCTTCATCTCATTCTGCTTCTTCCTGGATTGCAGTGGCTCAGATTCCTTCTTCTCATGGCTAGACTTCCTTAAGGTGTGTTTAGGCTGGTCCTGAGACTGAAGTGGGAGCTGAGGCTCTCGAAGAGGAGACTGGTTGTCACTCTCCTCATCATCACCATTCACACTCTCATCACTAGAGGACAGACGTAGAAGATGCTGTTTCTGACTCTTGGCCATGTAGCTGTTATTGCCCACCTCCTTCTCATCCGAGCTCTGTCCTCCTGCATCTGGGACAGGTCTCACTTGACCCAAGCCTGGAGGAACCCCTCTATGCTTGCCCCCACTTAAAGCTCGTTTAGTTTCACTGCAAGCAGCTCTAACTTTGCTAGTTCCCACTGCTTCCTTGCTAGCCTTCTTCTTGGGATCTGTTGCTGACACGCCAAAGGCATTCAACAGTTCAAGAGCCGTCTCCTTTGGTACCTTCTTTGACGATGAATCTACAGGTGTCACTTGCAGGCAAGAAGGATCAGTGCTGGCTGTCTCAACACTCTCTTCTGCTTTTGTCAACTTGTGAATTGCATCAGATATCATTTCAGAAATCTCATCTTCCCTCCTCTTGATAACTTCGGTGATCATGTCCTCTAGGTTCTTTTGTACACTGGGTCTGCATGAGGTGATGCAACACACACACACACACACACACACACACACACACACACACCACACACACACACACACACACACACAGAGAGAGAGAGAGAGAGAGAGAGAGAAATGTATGTTGGTACGTATAGTACAGAATGTGTGAGTGACTGTGACACATATTGTCACACGTGGTGAAGATGCGATGCTTGTATTGGTCGCTGTGTGTGTGTATGTATGCCATTTGATCTATCATCTACCACCTATCATCCCTTCTACTATAGCTAACCTTGATAGCTCTTTAATCATGTGCCCCCTAAGTTCATTCCGCATATCATTCTTCGTTGTGGAGTACGAAGTGCTGTCCTTTGACAAATACTCCTCTCCGGACTGCCTCAGGTACTCTGCTTGCTGATGATATACCGGCTACATGTTGGGTGCACATAGTGACATTGGGGCATGTGGGCACGTGTGTGTGTGGGGGGGGGGGGGGGGATGGGTGCAGAGGAGATAAGAAGAATTAGTGAATCAAGACAACAGAAGGTACAAATAAAGTGGCTATTGAATGAGTGCATATAAGTACACGCTGATCCCGACAGACTACCCAGCCGGTCCGTTCACGTACGATGTCAACTTCTCCTTCGGGGGTAGGTAGCAAGCTACTATTGACCCAACGACTTGAGCGATACTCCCAAAACAGGTAACTCACCTCGAGCTCTACGGATGCCATACACGACTTTCTAAATTCATCGAAGATGCCACTGCTCTTTAGGCTAGTCAAAACCCTCTCCGGAGACGGCAGCTCTCTGCCCGAATCGGACGCCATTTTATCGCTGAGGGACTTCCCCCAAGGGCGCCGTGCCCCGTAAGTTAATTGTACAGCTTCGATAATAATTACACGGTATAAGACTCAGTAATAATAAAAATATTAGAATTCATAAGGTCACACTTCTTCAAAATAATAAATTGTCAGTTTGAAGCAATGCACTCTGGGAGATCCCCCTATGATGTCTTCACATTAGTCTTGAAATACTCTGTGACAGCTCTTCTGATGGCAGCGACATCTTCTGGCCCAGTACGACAACACCCACCTTGAATGAGTGGACAGACAAAATTACACATACAGGCACACACATGCATTCTCATCATCTCACAATGACATGCAACACACATTCAAGACAACGGTGCGTATGTGATTCAGTCTGCCATATTGCTCTACTCTTGTGTCCAGCCCCATGCTCCGCAGGCTTACTGTTGCACAATCACTGAGAAACTGTGGACTAATACGCTCATGGAAAATAGTGGCTGGATGCGAGACTAATGTTGCTCTGACTCCATTTTATGAGGGGGTGGAGTTAGAACAAAAGTGAACGGCAGTTTGGTTTACGTGAGATTATACATGTGCACACATGCAGCTAGGTCTGAAGACACACTCTCATGAAAGTCTAGACTAGGACGCAATACAGTTATCTGCACTGAGTATGACACCAACCAATACAGTTATCTGCACTGAGTATGACACCAACCAATACAGTTATCTGCACTGAGTATGACACCAACCAATACAGTTATCTGCACTGAGTATGACACCAACCAATACAGTTATCTGCACTGAGTATGACACCAACCAATACAGTTATCTGCACTGAGTATGACACCAACCAATACAGTTATCTGCACTGAGTATGACACCAACCAATACAGTTATCTGCACTGAGTATGACACCAACCAATACAGTTATCTGCACTGAGTATGACACCAACCAATACAGTTATCTGCACTGAGTATAACACCAACCAATATCGCTATCTGCACTGAGTATAACACCAATCAATATCGCTATCTGCACTGAGTATAACACCAATCAATATCGCTATCTGCACTGAGTATAACACCAATCAATATCGCTATCTGCACTGAGTATAACACCAATCAATACAGTTATCTGCACTGAGTATGACACCAACCAATGGCCTTTGCTCCAGCTAAAATCCACTTTGGTACATAACTAGCCAGAGAATCTGTGTCCCTCTTTCCCACCCATCTGCAGTCACAACAGAATGGAAGAAGAGGAAGAATATAATGCACACAGTGCATGCTTGACCACCGGTCCTTACAACAAGCGCATACTCATAAGTGAATGCATGTGTGTGCCTGTACTTACACACACACACATGCGCACACACACACACACACACACACACACACACACACACACCACCCACCCACACACACACACACACACACACAGACACACACAAACACACAGACACACACAAACACACAGACACACACAAACACACTCACTCGGACTTCACCCACTCCTCTCCAGAGTTAGGGTAAACAATTAGGGGTTTGTCCGAGACTCCTTGCACTGAGCGCAGCAAGCCCTACAAGCACACACACATTCAAGGCATGCTCAAAGTACCAGGCACAAAGTGCCACGAGGAAAACTACTCCATTAGTGTCCAGTATTGCCAACAATTATCCCAATTTCGCACTAGAATCAGAGTGACCCCAGTTCAAACCTTGAACCCTCACCTTTAGGGTTTGGGTTAGGGCTAGTCTGGCACGCTAGCCCCTACTTCCGGCCCCTGATTGCATGTGGGCAGGCACCTTCCCTGTCCACGCACAATCGGGAGCCGAAAGTAGGGGCTAGCGCGCCAGATTAGGTTAGGGCTGGCATCATCATTAATCATTGCACCCCAAATGACCCCTTTGATGGCAATCCTGGACAACCCTCAACTACAGGGGCGTAGGAAGTAGTTTCAGTAAAGGGGGGCTGTAGTGGTAGGAAAAAGTTTTGCGAGCGGAGCGAGCGAAAATTTTTTCACTTATTGCGCAACACCTGCCCCTTGCGCAATACAAAATGGAGTAGGATTGTTGTGCGGGACGTGCACTAGGGGCTGGACTGGCTAGATAAGCGAGACTATACTGCCGGGCGTTCTACAAGTTTAGAATTCAGTCCAGTACAACAGAATAGTGACTAAATGGGGCAAGTTATAAAACAATTTGGCATATTTTTAGGGGGGCACAGCCCCCCATTTCTGGCGTTCAGGGGGGCGCCAGCCCCCCGCGCCCCCCCGCTTCCTACGCCACTGAACTACTCCACATGGCGTCACCGTCACACCCAAACACACACCATGAAATATGACCATCTAGTACTTAGTCTGGCGCGCTAGCCCCTACTTCCGGCCCCCGATTGCGCGTGGGCAGGGAAGGTAGGGTCTAGCAACTATTGTCAATTTCACACCTTGCGCAATCGTCGCCGAGGGCGTTTACTGGAGACGTCGTACAAACGGGTGTGAAGCGATCGCTGGTGTGCTTAAACGACTTCGATGAAGGGAAAGAATATATGAATGGTGCGGGAATTAGACTCCAGTCACTTCCCAACAACATGCTGCGTCTGCGCTGCCGTCCAAGTGCCGCACAATGGGAGAAGGGTCTCTAAGGCGCTCGAGTTCACCGCTCTCAGACAGAAGCTGGACGAAATAAGTCAGATTTCGATAGATTAGCGATTTCCCGTATCCTGTTGGGAGACTCACGAAAGTGTCTCTGCCGCGGAGCAGTTCTACGACGGCGCGGTGCTGCTCTGGTTTTAGGTTTGCGAAGCCCATTGTCCGCGCTGCCGTGCTCATGCACTCGTCCAGGACCGCGGGTTCCGTGGATTGTAGCAAGGACTGAAGCGAGCGTTCTGTAGACATCTTCGCACATTCACCTTCGATAGTCGCCCGCGGAGCGGCAAGCAGGGATAATTGGCGGTGTGATTTCGGTTGCCAGCGATTTCATTGGTCGAACCGAGGTGTGAAATTGGCAATAGTTGCTAGACCCTACCTTCCCTGCCCACGCGCAATCGGGGGCCGGAAGTAGGGGCTAGCGCGCCAGACTATCTAGTACTGTGTGAAACAAGGGAAAAGACTTCCATGCAGCTATGTATGTATGCGTGTGCTTATGTACCTATGTACGTATGTATGTATGCATGTACATCAAGTGTGTATGCATGCATGCATGTATGTATGTGTGTATGTATGTGTGTACATATGTACGTACGTATGGTAACACATTGTACCTCGACGAGCTGTGGCGCTAGACAATTAACTCCCACTGCAACAATCTGGTCATGTTGAGCTACTGACTGCACCACATCTGCAAACCTTTCACCATGCCCTGTCTCCTCAGAATTCTACAAAAGAAAGCACATGTACCTACCAACAGGCCTGTATTCATGGATTGTACACATACAAATACACACACACACACACACACACACACACACACACACACACACACACACACACACACACACACACACACACACACACACACAACATATACCCACACCTTGCAGGTGAAAGTGATCCATGCTTTGGCAGTGGGAAACTCTTTCAGTACTTGAATGATAGCATCTGCCTCAGCCTAATGTGTAGACAGTGCTGAAATCAGTGCAGATACAAACATCACACAGCCACACAGTCACATGACAGTCACATGACACAATCACAGATGCACACAGTCACACGTGCACACACTGTCACAAAAGACATCCACAGACGCACACAGACTGTCCTGCTGTGATACAACAGATACAAGCAGCTGCTACACAGACTACTCATACATGCACACACCTTCACTATCACCACCTCTCATTTGGTGTACATTTTGGTGGGTGTCCTGAATGCGCTAGACTAGGCTATGGCATTAAAATCCCTTGCAGGTAACACACAGTGGCACTGTGACATAAGGAAATACTAAAATAAGAATAGTATGAATGCTTACTCACTTTTGCTGCAATTGTCTCGATTGCCAGGATGTCAACCCCTTCTTCCACAAGGCACTTTATCCTTGGTCGGTGCCAATCCATCATCTCCTGCAATATAGCACAAGACAAGTGACCATGACACAGTGAAGCTGAGGCCACGATTGCAACAGTGGATAAGAAGGGAAAAGAACCAACTGGCAATGGAAGAAAGCTTAAGTGTGGGCACAAACAGCAAAGAAGCAAAGGATGTGTGCAAAATACAGATACCAACTGCCAATGCCAGTGGGTCTGCACACATGCACACACACACACACACACACACACACACACACACACACACACACACACACACACACACACACACACACACACACACACACACACACACACACACACACACACACACACACACACACACACACACACACACACACACACACCATTTGGCTGTATAATGCACACTGTGTGAAGTCTACTGCACATAGCATACAGAATTGTACACATACACACACACTCACTACCCACTCTCACAAATGACGATTCACCTCTACTGACACCTCCCCTCAACATAGTTCCCATGGTACTCCGAAGCATTGAAGAACGAAACAGCAAAAGGCCCAACAGACCCTGCTATCAGTGGCTGCAGACTGCTAGGGTTGCTCCGCATGAATTCATCACGAGCCTCCTTTGCCAATTGAACAGCCCTCCTTAAGAGGTCACAGGCTTCCTGCTCGCTCACCTTCAGCAAGCGACAGAAGGTCTTCATACTAGCCTAACATAAGCATATGGTGTACAGTAGAGAAACACACTAAAACATACAATGTTGTACAGTGGAACATGGGTGGTTGGTGTGTGTGTGTGTGGGGGGGGGGGGGGGATTCCCTACAGAGTGCCCGACCCACTGATCACAGTCTAGAAGTATACATTTCTAGTTACCTGTAACATACAACACATGCAAACAAAACAGACACACACACACAGACACACACACACACACACACACACACACACACACACACACACACACACACACACACACACACACACACACACACACACACACACACACACACACACACACACACACACACACACACACACACACACACACACACACACACACACACACACACACACACACACACACACACACACACACACACAGTGAATATGTAATCTCACACACTGTAACATGCACACTCACATGGTACGTAGCAGTTATAATGATGTGTGCGCCTGCTTTAAGGTAATCCAGGTGGATCTTTTGCAGCATTTGAGGATTGGTAGAAAGAAGTTTGGCACTCCACAGAGGGTCATTCTAAGGACAGGACGATACTGTCGCCGCTCAGACACCAATACCAGCTACACACCATAGATTTGTGTCCTACAGTCTATCACAAATACTACCACAGGCCTGAGGGAAGGGGAATGGACAACTCAGAAGCTGCTAGCAGCTGCTGCTGAGGTGAAAGAGGACGAAATATTGTGCCCCAAGTGTGACACTGACGTTGATGCTGACTCCTCTTTGCTCTATTTCCGTACCCAGACCGCCGTCAATCGTCAGGACGGGCTGCTCCGCCCACAGTGCATCCATTTACAACATTCAGTACCGATTTAGGGGGTTTCCCTTGTGTCACGTGCAGTTGATAGCGCGTCTGTACCTAGTCTATCGAGCTAGACCTCCTTCGCGTTTTCGCGTAACCGGAAGTGACGGGCTTTCGCCTTTCTTTCGGTTACGCGAAAACGCGAAAGAGGTCTAGCTCGATAGACTAGTCTGCAACGCACGTTAATGGACTACGACTTCGACCAGGACCAGGAGGGGGCCGCACTTATAGAACTTCCTCTAGGCGGGCAAGCTGAGGCTTCGGTGAGTGTGGGGTTGAGTTCAGGGTGTTAGCCAGTGTTTTCAAATAGCGTATAAGGGAACAGAATTGCCGAGTTTTATCACAGATAATTAATACCCCCGCGGCTATTGATCCGGCAGCCAGCTCAGCAAAATTATATAAAATCAACCCAAACTCTAACCCTAACCCTAATACTGAATAATTTATACAGGATATAATACCCCAACCTACGGTGTTGTTTTATACTGTTTTGTTGAGCTGGCTGCCAGACCAATAGCCACTTCGACTTAATACAGACACATATGCGCACTGCCCGATACAAATCAACTTTCATAGGAAAATTAAGGGCCGGGAGTGATCACCGGCCACCTATGGCAGTCCGTAAGCTCAATGATGGATATGTGTGAATCAGTTAATCACACATCTGGGCCTCAGCACGAATTCGAGTGAGGTCCAGTGGAGTGTTATGGAGGTTGCAGAGTTTTATCATGCATACATTGTAACTTGGTGTGGATGTGTAATAATGCCAGCAAGGACAGTTTTAGAACCTTTGTGGCTAGCTTCTATGTAAGGACATCATGTCCTGTAGCGTACATTAGTTGTACGATACTAGCAAATTTTAACCAGAGGAACGTGTGCACATGTAAGTCTGACTACCCCCTGGATGTGCCTATGGCCAGCACATTTATGTGTTATTCAGTTCCTTGCTGTACCACTCAGTCATTGAAGTATAGCCATCATTGTTCTTGCCTAGCTGTGGTATTGCTGAGTGTTGTATTGCACTGTGCATGCTCCAGGAACAGCGCCGCTGGAATCTGTCGTCTCTGCGTGGCAACAACGAGATGGACAAACATTCATCTCAAGAGTGCCTCATGCCCAGGAAGGTAGCTCGAGTACCTAGGATGTATGTAACTTAGCAGTACTGATCACTAGCACCAATGATGTACCATTTTCTATTTGGCCAAATGGAAAATGGTACAGTAAATCACAAGTGATAAAGGGCACATGGTGTAACGCCACTGTGCAACATCATGTGGTGTGACATCTACATACCGTGTCATTTTAATCATGTGTACCTCTCAGGACAATCACACTAAGGCACCACCATTTGTGTTTGTGTTTGTGTTACGTCATTTACCATTTGTGATTTACCATTTGCCACTTGGTCAACCATGTGAAATAGCCTGTACATACGTATGTAGTCAACGCTGTCTCTGTCTTTACTCTGCAGCACAGCGACGTCAAAACAAGAAGGAAGCTCTGCCGAAATGTGCTCATCTGCATCGTGTTACAGCTGGTGAGCCCTGTACTGCCTGTGTTCACCACGACGATGCTGAGGAGTGTGCTACACGGCAGACTGCTGTGTGGTGTAGTTTTGATGCAGCCCCTGCTTTGATTATGCATACATGTTCCAGGCAATGATGGCTAAGCTACTGTGCATGTAGTTGGGTGGGCCCACTGATCCCTAAACATTAAGCACTGCATGAAGTGAGGGCTTCTCAGCTGGCTCAGGCATCAGAAAGGGTTGGTTCTCTAATATCAGCTTTACAACAGGGTTGAAAACCTTGCCGACGTTCTTCGCCCTGAAGAAGACCAGAGCATCTGGTCGAAACGTCGGCAAGGTTTTCAACCCTGTTGTGAAGCTGGTATTAGAGAACCAACCCTTTCTGATTAAGCACTGCAATGATGTATGTTTAAATCTCTCCCATACTACATGGACATTAGTCTTTTTGGGGCAAATTTGCAGTTTTAGCAGCTCAGCAGTCATTTGTGAAAGCTGTGTCTGCAAAGATTTAGGCCCATATTGTACTGCATGCATTAATGTGAGTGACCATTGTAGCATCCATGGAGAAGCTTAATGAAGAGAGTGTGAGATATGTAGCTTCTTCAATGGGCTCTTCTGTTTTGTCTCTTTCAGTGTCTGGTAGCAGCTTTGGTAGCTGTTGGCATTGCTCTTGGCTATGCCATCTTCCACCCAACTGGAGCCTCACCGAAGGGCCCTCCAGGTGAGACCAGCTGCACAGATCACTCAAAACAAAGTGGACACCACTAGCGTACATGGAGTGTTTGTGTGCAGTTTGTCAAGCAAGCTGTGTTCAATGCCACGTTGCTGCAATGGTGTGTGTACGTACGTATGTACCTATGCCAACTTCACTAGGTACTGCTTCTGTCTGTGCTGTTTGTGGTACTCTCACAGTTCAATCCTTCCTCTTTCCTTCTTCTCTGTAGTTTCCTTTCCAGGCTATGAGCCAACTCCATATAAAGATGAGATATGGTGAGCTGGTTGTGTACAAAATGGTGGCTGAACAGTGTGTGCACTGGGCTGTGTGTGTTGTGTTGTTTGTGTGTACTGTGCTGTGTTGTGTTGTTTTTTGTGTACTGTGCTGTGTTGTGTTGTTTTGTGTGTACTGTGCTGTGTTGTGTTGTTTTGTGTGTACTGTGTTGTGTTGTGTTGTTTTGTGTGTGCTGTGCTGTGTTGTTTTGTGTGTGTTGTGTTGTTTTGTGTGTCCTGTGTTGTGTTGTGTTGTTTTGTGTGTACTGTGTTGTGTTCTTTTGTGTGTACTGTGTTGTATTGTATTGTGTGTCCTGTGTTGTGTTGTTTTGTGTGTGCTGTGCTGTGTTGTTTTGTGTGTACTGTGTTGTGTTCTTTTGTGTGTACTGTGTTGTATTGTATTGTGTGTCCTGTGTTGTGTTGTTTTGTGTGTGCTGTGCTGTGTTGTTTTGTGTGTGTTGTGTTGTTTTGTGTGTACTGTGTTGTGTTGTGTTTGCTGTAGTGTGTGTGTGTTGTAGTGTGTGTGCTGTGTTGTGTGTTGTGTTGCTCTGTTTGTGTGCTTGCAATAGATGCAACCTCTGTGTCCATTGAACCAGTCCCTCCCTCCCCCGTACACCCAATCCCCACCCCATAGTGCAAACAACCCCGTAATGCAGGTCTCCCTCGATGGCTACTGGTCCGGATACCTTGCACGGAACAGGAGCTACTTCCTCCATTCCCTCGCTTCTAGCGGAGTCAGAGCGGAGTACCTGAGGAGCCAGTACCCAACTAAGACATTCCCCAACCACTTCAGCATTGTGACAGTAAGCTGTGCCCACATGTATGTACGTACGTATGCACATACGTACGTGAGCTGTGGTGTTGAGTGCATGTTGCATCATGGACATGGTGTTCGTATGTATGTACGTATGGGTTGGCTGCTGCTTGTCAATGTCTGCTGTTCTGTGAATGCCTATCACATGTACTGTAAGCCACCTGGCCACACAGCATGCTTAGACATGCCAGCCTGGCCAGCATTATGGGCGAATTGACTTGTTTTCACTGTCTGTGGAATTCAGACACACAATGTGACAATTCAGTGCATTCAGTCATCTTACGTCCTGCTCCCCTCCTCTCCCCTCCTCTCCCCTCCCCTCCCCTCCCCTCCCCTCCCCTCCTCCCCCTCCCCTTCTCTCCCCTCCCCTCCCCTCCCTCTCCTCCCCTCCCCTCTCCTCCCCTCCCCTCCCCTCCCCTCCCACAGGGCTTGTTCCCAGAGTTTCATGGGATGGTAGACAACACATTCTATGACAAACGACTCAAGGAAAAGTTTACCATACGAAATGCAGACCAGTCGGACCCCAAGTGGTGGCTGGGGGAGCCGGTATGAGTGGTGTATGAGAATGAGTTCACAGTCATTCACTGTGATCGGGTTGCAGTGTGTGAGGTAGATGTTGTGCGTTTGTTGTCCTTTGTGTCGTTGCTGCAGGTTTGGATCACTGCAGAGAAACAAGGAGTCATCGCTGGGATCTACTTCTGGCCTGGGTCTGAGGTGGAGATAGAAGGCCGGCGTCCGCATTACTATTACAAGTACAAGGAGTGAGTGTGTGCACGTGGTGGACTGGGCACCAAAGGTGGTATGTGGTACAGTGTGTGGGAGCATGTATGCATGTACGTACATGGACACTGCACTGTTCATTGCTTGTTACCTTGCCTGTCTATCGTTCCTGTCCCTTCTGCCTCCCTGGATGTGCTCCTCCCTCCCTTCTCTTTCCCTCCTTCTTCACTTTCAACATCTCTTCATTTCCCTTCTCCTTCACTCCTCCTCATCCCCTTCCCTCAGTTCCGAGCCATTCATTGACAGAGTGAGAACTGTCCTCAGCTGGTTTGACCTACCAAAAGATCAAAGGTATGTATTTGTGACAAATGCTATGATTATCATTGCCATAGCAACAACAGGTGCCTCATTCATGTGTGGTGTGCCGTGACTAACTGTAGAACTCCATGCATTATAATATGTCATATGTATTGTGCACTGTGTGTGTGTATTGTGCGCCGTGTGTGTATTGTGCACTGTGTGTGTATTGTGCACCGTGTGTGTGTATTGTGCACTGTGTGTGTATTGTGCACTGTGTGTGTATTGTGCACTGTGTGTGTATTGTGCAGTGTATTGTGCACTGTGTGTGTATTGTGCACTGTGTGTGTATTGTGCGCTGTGTGTGTATTGTGCACTGTGTGTGTGTATTGTGCACTGTGTGTGTATTGTGCACCGTGTGTGTATTGTGCACTGTGTGTGTATTATGCACTGTGTGTGTATTGTGCACCGTGTGTGTATTGTGCAGTGTATTGTGCACTGTGTGTGTATTGTGCACTGTGTGTGTATTGTGCACTGTGTGTGTATTGTGCACTGTGTGTGTATTGTGCACCGTGTGTGTATTGTGCAGTGTATTGTGCACTGTGTGTGTATTGTGCACTGTGTGTGTATTGTGCACCGTGTGTGTATTGTGCAGTGTATTGTGCACTGTGTGTGTATTGTGCACTGTGTGTGTATTGTGCACTGTGTGTGTATTGTGCAGTGTATTGTGCACTGTGTGTGTATTGTGCACCGTGTGTGTATTGTGCACCGTGTGTGTATTGTGCACCGTGTGTGTATTGTGCACCGTGTGTGTATTGTGCACCGTGTGTGTATTGTGCACCGTGTGTGTATTGTGCACCGTGTGTGTATTGTGCACCGTGTGTGTATTGTGCACCGTGTGTGTATTGTGCACCGTGTGTGTATTGTGCACCGTGTGTGTATTGTGCACCGTGTGTGTATTGTGCACTGTGTGTGTATTGTGCACTGTGTGTGTATTGTGCACCGTGTGTGTATTGTGCAGTGTATTGTGCACTGTGTGTGTATTGTGCACTGTGTGTGTATTGTGCACTGTGTGTGTATTGTGCGCTGTGTGTGTATTGTGCACTGTGTGTGTGTATTGTGCACTGTGTGTGTATTGTGCACCGTGTGTGTGTATTGTGCACTGTGTGTGTATTGTGCACTGTGTGTGTATTGTGCACCGTGTGTGTATTGTGCAGTGTATTGTGCACTGTGTGTGTATTGTGCACTGTGTGTGTGTATTGTGCAGTGTATTGTGCACTGTGTGTGTATTGTGCAGTGTATTGTGCACTGTGTGTGTATTGTGCACCGTGTGTGTGTATTGTGCACTGTGTGTGTATTGTGCACTGTGTGTGTATTGTGCACCGTGTGTGTATTGTGCAGTGTATTGTGCACTGTGTGTGTATTGTGCACCGTGTGTGTGTATTGTGCACTGTGTGTGTATTGTGCACTGTGTGTGTATTGTGCACCGTGTGTGTATTGTGCAGTGTATTGTGCACTGTGTGTGTATTGTGCACTGTGTGTGTATTGTGCACTGTGTGTGTGTATTGTGCACTGTGTGTGTATTGTGCACCGTGTGTGTGTATTGTGCGCTGTGTGTGTATTGTGCACTGTGTGTGTGTATTGTGCACTGTGTGTGTATTGTGCACCGTGTGTGTGTATTGTGCACTGTGTGTGTATTGTGCACTGTGTGTGTATTGTGCAGTGTATTGTGCACTGTGTGTGTATTGTGCACTGTGTGTGTATTGTGCACTGTATTGTGCACTGTGTGTGTATTGTGCACCGTGTGTGTATTGTGCAGTGTATTGTGCACTGTGTGTGTATTGTGCACTGTGTGTGTATTGTGCACTGTGTGTGTGTATTGTGCACTGTGTGTGTATTGTGCACCGTGTGTGTGTATTGTGCGCTGTGTGTGTATTGTGCACTGTGTGTGTGTATTGTGCACTGTGTGTGTATTGTGCACCGTGTGTGTGTATTGTGCACTGTGTGTGTATTGTGCACTGTGTGTGTATTGTGCAGTGTATTGTGCACTGTGTGTGTATTGTGCACTGTGTGTGTATTGTGCACTGTATTGTGCACTGTGTGTGTATTGTGCACTGTGTGTGTATTGTGCACCGTGTGTGTATTGTGCAGTGTATTGTGCACTGTGTGTGTATTGTGCACTGTGTGTGTATTGTGCACTGTGTGTGTATTGTGCACTGTGTGTGTATTGTGCAGTGTATTGTGCACTGTGTGTGTATTGTGCACCGTGTGTGTATTGTGCACCGTGTGTGTATTGTGCACCGTGTGTGTATTGTGCACCGTGTGTGTATTGTGCACTGTGTGTGTATTGTGCACTGTGTGTGTATTGTGCAGTGTGTGTGTATTGTGCACTGTGTGTGTATTGTGCACCGTGTGTGTATTGTGCACCGTGTGTGTATTGTGCACCGTGTGTGTATTGTGCAGTGTATTGTGCACTGTGTGTGTATTGTGCACCGTGTGTGTATTGTGCAGTGTGTGTGTGTATTGTGCACTGTGTGTGTGTATTGTGCACTGTGTGTGTATTGTGCAGTGTATTGTGCACTGTGTGTGTATTGTGCAGTGTATTGTGCACTGTGTGTGTATTGTGCACTGTGTGTGTGTATTGTGCAGTGTATTGTGCACTGTGTGTGTATTGTGCACTGTGTGTGTATTGTGCACCGTGTGTGTATTGTGCAGTGTATTGTGCACTGTGTGTGTATTGTGCACCGTGTGTGTGTATTGTGCACTGTGTGTGTATTGTGCACTGTGTGTGTATTGTGCACCGTGTGTGTATTGTGCAGTGTATTGTGCACTGTGTGTGTATTGTGCACTGTGTGTGTATTGTGCACCGTGTGTGTATTGTGCAGTGTATTGTGCACTGTGTGTGTATTGTGCACTGTGTGTGTATTGTGCACTGTGTGTGTGTATTGTGCACTGTGTGTGTATTGTGCACCGTGTGTGTGTATTGTGCGCTGTGTGTGTATTGTGCACTGTGTGTGTGTATTGTGCACTGTGTGTGTATTGTGCACCGTGTGTGTGTATTGTGCACTGTGTGTGTATTGTGCACTGTGTGTGTATTGTGCAGTGTATTGTGCACTGTGTGTGTATTGTGCACTGTGTGTGTATTGTGCACTGTATTGTGCACTGTGTGTGTATTGTGCACTGTGTGTGTATTGTGCACCGTGTGTGTATTGTGCAGTGTATTGTGCACTGTGTGTGTATTGTGCACTGTGTGTGTATTGTGCACTGTGTGTGTATTGTGCACTGTGTGTGTATTGTGCAGTGTATTGTGCACTGTGTGTGTATTGTGCACCGTGTGTGTATTGTGCACCGTGTGTGTATTGTGCACTGTGTGTGTATTGTGCACTGTGTGTGTATTGTGCAGTGTATTGTGCACTGTGTGTGTATTGTGCACCGTGTGTGTATTGTGCACCGTGTGTGTATTGTGCACCGTGTGTGTATTGTGCACTGTGTGTGTATTGTGCACTGTGTGTGTATTGTGCAGTGTGTGTGTATTGTGCACTGTGTGTGTATTGTGCACCGTGTGTGTATTGTGCACCGTGTGTGTATTGTGCACCGTGTGTGTATTGTGCAGTGTATTGTGCACTGTGTGTGTATTGTGCACCGTGTGTGTATTGTGCAGTGTGTGTGTGTATTGTGCACTGTGTGTGTGTATTGTGCACTGTGTGTGTATTGTGCAGTGTATTGTGCACTGTGTGTGTATTGTGCAGTGTATTGTGCACTGTGTGTGTATTGTGCACTGTGTGTGTGTATTGTGCAGTGTATTGTGCACTGTGTGTGTATTGTGCACTGTGTGTGTATTGTGCACCGTGTGTGTATTGTGCAGTGTATTGTGCACTGTGTGTGTATTGTGCACCGTGTGTGTGTATTGTGCACTGTGTGTGTATTGTGCACTGTGTGTGTATTGTGCACCGTGTGTGTATTGTGCAGTGTATTGTGCACTGTGTGTGTATTGTGCACTGTGTGTGTATTGTGCACCGTGTGTGTATTGTGCAGTGTATTGTGCACTGTGTGTGTATTGTGCACTGTGTGTGTATTGTGCACTGTGTGTGTGTATTGTGCACTGTGTGTGTATTGTGCACCGTGTGTGTGTATTGTGCGCTGTGTGTGTATTGTGCACTGTGTGTGTGTATTGTGCACTGTGTGTGTATTGTGCACCGTGTGTGTGTATTGTGCACTGTGTGTGTATTGTGCACTGTGTGTGTATTGTGCAGTGTATTGTGCACTGTGTGTGTATTGTGCACTGTGTGTGTATTGTGCACTGTATTGTGCACTGTGTGTGTATTGTGCACTGTGTGTGTATTGTGCACCGTGTGTGTATTGTGCAGTGTATTGTGCACTGTGTGTGTATTGTGCACTGTGTGTGTATTGTGCACTGTGTGTGTATTGTGCACTGTGTGTGTATTGTGCAGTGTATTGTGCACTGTGTGTGTATTGTGCACCGTGTGTGTATTGTGCACCGTGTGTGTATTGTGCACCGTGTGTGTATTGTGCACCGTGTGTGTATTGTGCACTGTGTGTGTATTGTGCACTGTGTGTGTATTGTGCAGTGTGTGTGTATTGTGCACTGTGTGTGTATTGTGCACCGTGTGTGTATTGTGCACCGTGTGTGTATTGTGCAGTGTATTGTGCACTGTGTGTGTATTGTGCACCGTGTGTGTATTGTGCAGTGTGTGTGTGTATTGTGCACTGTGTGTGTGTATTGTGCACTGTGTGTGTATTGTGCAGTGTATTGTGCACTGTGTGTGTATTGTGCACCGTGTGTGTATTGTGCACCGTGTGTGTATTGTGCGGTGTGTGTGTATTGTGCACTGTGTGTGTATTGTGCACCGTGTGTGTATTGTGCACCCTGTGTGTATTGTGCACCCTGTGTGTATTGTGCACTGTGTGTGTATTGTGCACTGTGTGTGTATTGTGCACCGTGTGTGTATTGTGCACTGTGTGTGTATTGTGCACTGTGTGTGTATTGTGCACTGTGTGTGTATTGTGCACTGTGTGTGCACTTCGGCCAAGGCCTTCAAGATGGCGGATATGTTGTGACATCACCGTGGATTCGTTCAGATTCGTTCAGATTGTTCAGAGTATCTCAGAGTATCCTCAGAGACAGGTATCGATGCCTCAATGCTGCCGATGCAACGGTAGCGGGCGTTGTAACAAATGCATTTGCTACAAGTCGGGAAGACGTTGTACCGATTGTCTTCCCCATCGCGTGAATTGTTGCGAGAATCGCGCTGAACCAAATCATGATGAATCAGCAACACTCGGTGGTAGAACATGTCAGACAGCAGAGGAATTGGCCAAGGAAGACAGGCAGGCAGGTGATGGCTTTCAACTCGCGAGCCACAACGATCTCCCACATTTCAACACCACCAATCTCCCCAACTTTGTTTGGGGGGATACTGATGGGGAGACCCTCTCATCGCGTCTGAAGAAGGCGTATGAAGAGGTAGTAAGCTGGAAGCGAAACCTCTTTGAGGTCCCAAGGGGGAAGGCAGGAACTGACTTTGTCTCAGAAGTGACCCGACTGATAGAGGCTTACAATGACGCCACAGCACTAGAAAGCATTGCCTTGAAAGCAGTAATGGTGATGCCCAGCTTGTTACTTCAGAGGCCTCATGCCAGGTCCAGCACCAAAGACAACATCCGGTGCTTGGAGGAAAGGCTGTCAAAATGGAAGAAGGGAGACCTTGATTCACTTGTCCACGAAGGTCATACTGTCCAAAGTCAACTGAACACTCACCAGATTCAGCACCAAGATGAAGGGAGAACGGCAAGGTCCTTCGAAAAGTTGGTTTCTGCAGGCAATGTCAAGGCTGCAATGAGATTGATTACTGAACATCAGGATAGGGGATGTCTACCTTTAGACAGCCTTCAACCTGATGGAAGGACAGTAAAGCAGCACCTTCAAGACAAACATCCACCAGGACGGCCAGCGATACCCTCAGCGATCAGTGACAGCCCTCCGGCCGCTGAACCCCATGAAGTAATTTTTGATCAGATAGATGGCCCCTTGATCCGCTCCATTGTCCAAGGAATGGATGGCTCAGCCGGACCCTCAGGGCTCAATGCGGGCAATTGGAAGAGAATGTGCTCCTCCTTCCGGAGAACCTCAGAAGATCTGTGCAAGTCCATTGCCAGACTAGCCAGGAGATTGTGCACTGGATATGTTGACCCAGAAGGAATATCTGCCCTGGTTGCCTGCTGCCTCATAGCACTTGACAAATGCCCAGGAGTGAGACCAGTTGGGATTGGCGAGACATTGAGGCGTCTCATATCTAAGGCAGTCCTTCAGGTAGCAAGAGATGACATCCAACGAGTGGTGGGCTGTTTACAGCTATGTGCAGGGCAGGAGGCAGCATGTGAAGCCGGAATACTAGCAATGAGGAGCCTGTTTGAAGATGGCACTGTGGAGGCTGTCCTTTTGGTAGATGCTTCTAATGCTTTCAACTCCCTAAACAGAGAGGCTGCCCTTCGGAACACCCACATTCTCTGCCCCATACTAGCCCCAATGCTAACAAACACGTACCGGAGCCCAGCTAGACTGTTCATCGGGGGAGATCACATTCTATCGCAAGAGGGTACCACACAGGGAGACCCACTGGCTATGGCTATGTACGCCCTTGGTACCCTACCCCTCATCCTGAAACTTCAGAATGATGTAACACAAGCCTGGTATGCTGACGATGCCACAGCCGGAGGAGAGATAACAGGCCTACGTAGATGGTGGGAAAAGCTCGAAGCAATTGGCCCACAGTATGGATACCACCCCAACCCAAACAAGACCTGGCTGGTGGTCAAACCAGAACATCTACCAGCAGCAGAAGAACAGTTCCATGAAACAGGAGTGAAGATCACAACCCAAGGGCAGAGACATCTTGGGGCTGCAATTGGTTCCAGGAACTTTGTGGAGGACTTTGTCCGGGAGAAGGTCTTAGTTTGGGTATCCGAGATTGAGAAGCTATCAAGGATTGCCAGCTTCCAACCCCAGGCAGCACACACAGTCTTTACACACGGACTGATGCATAGATGGACTTTCCTAATGCGTACAGTTCCAGGTGTGGAGGAATTGTTCCAACCATTGGAAGAGGTTATCCGCCATCAATTCCTACCGGCGTTGACTGGTAGAAAGGCTCTCAGTGATTCTGAGAGAGTGCTGCTGGCCTTGCCAGCAAGGCATGGAGGACTCGGCATCCCCATACCTACAGCAGCTGCCCAGCGCCAGTTCCTGGCCTGTTCTTCCATTAGTGCACCATTGGTGGAGGTCATCAAACAGCAGAACACGAACTACCCTATGGAAGTTCGCCTGAAACAGAGACACGCAAAGGCTGCCATTTGCACCAACAACCGCAATGATGCCGCCGAAGAGGCGATGGCACTCAAGCCTAAGCTGTCCAATGCCCAACAGTGTGCCATGGAGCAAGCCAGCGAGAAGGGGGCCTCTTCATGGTTGACCGCCCTTCCGCTGGCGAAGTATGACTTCTGCCTCCACAAGCAGGCATTCAGGGATGCCTTATGCCTCCGATTTGGATGGACACCAACTCGACTTCCATCCCACTGCCCATGTGGAAAGCTATTCACTGTTGATCATGCCTTCAGTTGCCCTAATGGAGCCCTGCCATCTATCCGCCATGACCGAATCCGGGACATCACTGCTAATTTCCTGACAGAAGTCTGCCCGAACGTTGGCCTCGAGCCCACTCTCCAGCCCCTGACTGGAGAGAGTTTCCCCCTCCGTAGTACCAATACGGAAGAAGGGGCAAGGCTCGACATCAAGGCCCAGAACTTCTGGGACAACAGCCAGAGAAGTGCCTTCTTTGATGTTAGAGTGTTTAATTCCTTTGCCCCCACCAACAGCTCATCCTCAACCAGCTCCACATATCGCAGACATGAAAGAGAAAAAAGGAGAGCGTATGAGCAGAGAGTCCTGCAAGTTGAACATGGAACCTTCACTCCATTGGTCCTGTCCTCAAGTGGTGGCTGGGGCCCCTCTGCCACAGTTGCCTTCAGAAGACTGGCTGGCCTCATCGCCACCAAGCATGGACAATCCTACAGCACGACACTGAGTTTCATCAGATGCAAGATTGGATACTCACTCATACAATCAGGAATCATGTGCCTGCGTGGACCGAGATCGTCATTCCATGCCCCTGCCAAGGCCATCAGCCTCGAGGAACACCCCCTGGACCTCATCCGCCAGGAGGTGCGCCTGTATTGACTGACCCAACTATCTTCATTCACCTCATCTATGCTATTACATTAACAAACACATACTTTACACATCACCTTTGTTATCGCCGTTATGTTAACTATTAAAAAAAAAAATAAAAAAAAAATAAACAAGTATTTCGAGTTAAAAACTCGTGGGGCTGCCGCCCCAACTCGAAATACTTGCTCCCTTCGGTCGCAGCTGTCACTCACAATAGGTAAACATGACATCGTGTCATACCTCAGTAACCTCAGCACACACACACACCACTATCACCAGACACATGAGACACACACGCACACACACACACACACACACACACACACACACCACATACACACACACACACAAAGAACCCACAGTCGCCAGAGTAGCTAGTGGTCTGTGATGGCAAAAGCTTCGTACGTTTGCTACAGCGCAGTACGCGTGGGCCAGGTTCGGAAGAGCATTTACAAGGGCAACCGTGCGAGTTAAGCTTTTCAACGCTAGAAACGGTTGAAGAATGTTAGCGTGTACATATCACGGCGCTTAGAAGTTTCTACGTTACTCCTGCCATGTGTTCCAGGCGGCGGAGTGAAGTCCTCCGAGGCGGCGCGGCCATTATCGAAGAAGGCGCGGGGCGAATTCGATGACCTGTTGGGCGCTGTATCGAAGCTGTGCCTTTGCCCGTCAACCGGAAGTGCTGTAGGAGTCTGTTCCAGGATCATAGGCGGAAGAGAACGTCCAAAGTTCGCTAAGACGTCGTTTAGAAGCCGGTTTTCAAAGTCCCTTGGCCTCGCACACGGTCCACAGAATCATCAGCTGTCGTGTCAGGAGAAACCCACTGCCTTGGATTGACTTGCACATCCGGAAGCTAATGAGAAGAAGGAACAAGTTGAGGAAGCTGGTTAATGAAACTGCAAGCGAGGAGGCATGGAGGAACTACAGGACCCTTAGGAACAAGGTCACTTTGAACCTAAGACGAGGGAAGCGTGCTTACTTTGAATCACTGGTCTCCAAATCTTCTACAACAACACGGGATGTATGGAAGCAGCTGAATAGGCTCCTTGGCAGGAACAAAGGGGCTGGGTCAGCTGTTAATCTCGAACATGGTGATAATATAGCCAGCAGACTCAGCGATCATTTCTCTGGATCTGCAGCGACTGTACCCCCTCCAGACCAACCCCCTACCATCCCACAATACTCCAGCTCCTTCCACTTTAACTGTATCACTGAAGAGGATGTTCTTTGTGCACTGTCCAAGCTTGATCCCTCCAAGGCAACAGGTGCTGATGCACTTAGCGCCAGAATACTCAGGACTACCGCTCCAGCAATCAGCAGCAGTCTATGCAAGCTGTTTAACTACAGTTTAAAGACATCTCAGATCCCTACTGAGTGGAAGGCTGCCAATGTTATCCCGGTTCCCAAGTCAGTGAATGCTCGAAGTGTGGACGAGTATCGTCCCATTTCTATTTTGCCTGTTGTGGCCAAGGTATTTGAATCCCTGGTCCACACCCAAGTCTATGGTTACCTCAAACATCATGACATCCTGCATGAATCTCAGTCTGGGTTCAGACCAAAGCATAGCACGCAGGATGCCCTTCTGAAAACTGTGGATGATTGGAGGCAGAGTCTTGACAGGAACGAGATTGTGGGATCGGTATTTATTGATTTAAGCAAAGCTTTTGACTCTGTATGCCACACACTACTGTTGGGGAAGCTTGCACGGTATGGGTTTGGAGGGGACTCAGTTCTTTGGTTCCAAGACTATCTTCTTGGTAGGAGGCAGAGAGTTGTCATTGGTGGAGAGGCATCAGAGTGGACTGATGTGTCTGCAGGAGTTCCACAAGGATCCATCCTTGGACCACTCCTCTTTAGTGTATTTGTGAACGACCTGCCATCAGCCCTACACAAATGCAAAGTTATGATGTATGCTGATGACACCACAGTATACTACTCTCATCTGAATTGCCTGGAAGTACAGGATGTGCTTACAGAGGAATTACACCACCTGTCATCATGGATCTCTAGGAACGGCCTAAGAATGAATCTGAGGAAAACACAGTTCATGTGTTTATCCAGAAAGGGCCGGGAGAAGGAAGCCATGAAGTTGGAGGTTCAGGTGGACAATCAGGTGCTAGAAAGGCACGATGCTGTTAAGTACCTGGGTGTTATTGTTGACAAACAGCTAAATTGGAGGAGGCACATTGAGTCAGTCAGGAGGAAGTGTCTGTCTGCCTTGGCAGTACTTTACAGGGTCAAACGCGCACTGCCTCCCAGGCTGAGGAAACTCCTTTACCAGTCGATCGTGCTCCCACACCTGGATTATTGTGCAGTTGTTTGGACTGAATGTTCGAGGGAAGATGCCACAACTTTGGAGCGTGTGCAGAAGAGAGGCATGAGATTTATTTTAGATGAAGATTATGGCTGTCCGTCTGCAAGCATGAGGTTGAGGCTGGGCTGGATGACCCTTCACAACAGAAGGAGGATGCAGAGGGTGGTGTGCACCAGAAGATGCTTAAGAGGTATGGGACCGAACTATATGAAGAGAATGTTTGCAACGAATGAGAGCCTTGGGCTGCGGAGTGCAAGAAGGCCAAATGATCTGCATTTGAAACCATGCAAGACCAATTGGCTGAGCAGGTCCTTTGCTTACTGTGCAGGGCAGGATTGGAACAGTCTACCTTTGTCAATCAGAGATGCAAGTGACACTACTTTTAAATCAGCCTTAAAGCAATATTTCATTGACCATGACCTTGGATTGAACCATTGAATTATGTTATGACAATGCAATTTATCACAATTCAGTAACAGTATATTATTTCATGTTCTCCCTGTTGTCTATGTTTCATGTTTTCCCTGTTGCCTTTATCCTACTGTATCTTGTTGGGTCCCCCATTCACACCAGCCTTGTGCTGAAGGGGTAACCTTAATAAATACAATACAATACAATACTTCCGGCCGAATAAAATGGCTGACAATATAAATTCCCTATACCCAATACTTCGCCCAATACATTCAATATAAATGTAAGCATTGACGTTCAACCGTAGGTTCGCGTATTATATATATCTATATATATAAAGAGGTAATGAGCAGAACGGTTGTCCGCGAAGTGCTCCCGCGAGCGGCCACCAATTGAGACCAAACTTTCCCAGATTATGGACGCCACACCCGGTCTCGATCTAAGGGGGGCGACGTGCGCGAAGAAGTCCCTGCCGAGGAGTGCGCGGCGGAAAACCTCCAAACGACCGTCCGCCATCTTTGATTTACGGAGAAAATATACGGTTTTCCGCGCACGTTCCTATGCTGCCAATACAAAAGAAGAACCCCAACCGTTGTTCGCGAACTCCTCCTGCGAACGTCGACGAAACGTGCCCAAACGTTCCCAGCTGTGGCACGCTGTACCTCACATCAATCTAAGGTGGTAGACGTGCTAACATAAGCTGCTACCAAGGAGCGCGCGGCGATAACCCAGGATGAACCGACCGTCGGCCATCTTGGATCTTGGAAGAAAGTATGCCGTATCCTAGGCGTTCGCGTAGGTTCGAGGATTACACCCAAGCTATATAGCGCGATGCCGAAGCTGAGAAAAAAGAAAGGGGGGTTGTCTCACACAGAAACCATCAGCTTTTTACAACTATTCGTTTTTTGTCGGTGATCTTCCATGTAAATTGCATGCACACATGGTAGGTCAGTCACGCTGACATCACCAGGCCAGCCTGGACTATCCTTTGCCAGAGCATGCATGACCAGCCAGTGCATTACTAGCTGGGGCCTGAGTAGCAATGGCATTATCAGCCTGTGTCCGACCAGCTGGCATACGCTGAGCACGCGGAGAGACCTGCACGAAGGGCAGGTCTGTCCGCTAGTATATATATATATCCGTAACATGAAGCCATATGAAAACGTCAATTTGAAAACAATATAGGGGCTGCCTGCGGCAGCCCCTAAAAATTGTGCACTGTGTGTGTATTGTGCACTGTGTGTGTATTGTGCACTGTGTGTGTGTATTGTGCACTGTGTGTGTATTGTGCACCGTGTGTGTATTGTGCACTGTGTGTGTATTGTGCACTGTGTGTGTATTGTGCACTGTGTGTGTATTGTGCACTGTGTGTGTATTGTGCACTGTGTGTGTATTGTGCACCGTGTGTGTATTGTGCACTGTGTGTGTGTATTGTGCACCGTGTGTGTATTGTGCACTGTGTGTGTATTGTGCACCGTGTGTGTATTGTGCAGTGTATTGTGCACTGTGTGTGTATTGTGCACCGTGTGTGTATTGTGCACCGTGTGTGTATTGTGCAGTGTATTGTGCACTGTGTGTGTATTGTGCACCGTGTGTGTATTGTGCAGTGTATTGTGCACTGTGTGTGTATTGTGCACTGTGTGTGTATTGTGCACTGTGTGTGTATTGTGCACCCTGTGTGTATTGTGCACCGTGTGTGTATTGTGCAGTGTATTGTGCACTGTGTGTGTATTGTGCACTGTGTGTGTATTGTGCAGTGTATTGTGCACTGTGTGTGTATTGTGCACTGTGTGTGTATTGTGCACTGTGTGTGTATTGTGCACCCTGTGTGTATTGTGCACTGTGTGTGTGTATTGTGCATAGTGCATGTATAAGCTACTACAGTGGAACCTGTTTGAGACAGCCACCTGTGGGCCAGTCGTAACTGACCTTTATAGAGAGGTGGCTGCTCTACAGAGGTGGATCACAATACTTTATTGGCTATTTGGGGCCAGGGAAGCTGGCTGTTTTAGAGAGGTGGCTGCCTAACGCAGTGACCATCTTAGACTGGTTCCACTGTACAGTATATAGTAACCACAAAGGCATCTTGAATAGAGTAGTTCCACTGTGTGTTCAAAAGAGCATGAACAGTGGGTGACATAAAGTTGTGTGGACATCCTGTGTACGTACATGGTGTGTCCATGTCTTGTACCACATCCTTGTAGGCCGCAGTACATTGCAACCTACTTCAGCCAACCGGACCATGCTGGACATTCATTTGGACCAGACTCCAAAGAGGCAAGGAACAGGCCTTCACTCCCAGTGCACCAATGCCTGTAACCCACAGTATACAATATGCATACCCACAGTATACAGTATGCATACGTATGTACATCTGCAGTGTGCAGACACTCTTGCATACGTACATTTACCTTCTCCCCCCTCTTTTCCTACCTCCCTCTCTCCCTCCCATCCTCATTGAACCCCTCTCTCCTCCCTCCCACTTCCTCCTCCCTCCCTCTCCCTCCTCCCTCTCACTTCCTCCTCCCTCCATCTTCCTCTCTCCCACTCACCCTCCTCTCACCCTGCTCCCTCCCTGCTTTCCTTCCACAACTCTCTTTATCCTCCTTCCCTCCACTTCGCCCCTCCTTCACCTACACTTCTCCCCTCCTTCACCTCTCTATAGGTCAACGCTACCCTGGAGGAGGTTGACTACTACCTAGGTCTGTTGGTGGTGGGACTGCAGCAGAAGGGCATCCTCGACTGTGTCAACCTCATCATTACTTCAGACCATGGTAGACACATGCACACACATGTACGCACGTACACACACACACACACACACACACACACACACACACACACACACACACACACACACACTGTGACGCTTCCCCTTTGATGTCATACCTGTTGCATGTGGGTCCTGTGAAGCAGCAGTGCTAACTAGTGTTCCTGTTGTATGCTGCAGGAATGGCTGAAGTTCTCCCAAACCAGCACATTATTTTGAATGTAAGCTCTTTACCTGTCTATGTGTACAGTAGCTATGTATGACTGTCTATGTGTACAGTAGCTATGTATGACTGTCTGTGTGTACAGTAGCTATGTATGACTGTCTGTGTGTACAGTAGCTATGTATGACTGTCTGTGTGTACAGTAGCTATGTATGACTGTCTATGTGTACAGTAGCTATGTATGACTGTCTATGTGTACAGTAGCTATGTATGACTGTCTATGTGTACAGTAGCTATGTATGACTGTCTATGTGTACAGTAGCTATGTATGACTGTCTATGTGTACAGTAGCTATGTATGACTGTCTATGTGTACAGTAGCTATGTATGACTGTCTATGTGTACAGTAGCTATGTATGACTGTCTATGTGTACAGTAGCTATGTATGACTGTCTATGTGTGCAGTAGCTATGTATGACTGTCTATGTGTACAGTAGCTATGTATGACTGTCTATGTGTACAGTAGCTATGTATGACTGTCTATGTGTACAGTAGCTATGTATGACTGTCTATGTGTACAGTAGCTATGTATGACTGTCTATGTGTACAGTAGCTATGTATGACTGTCTATGTGTACAGTAGCTATGTATGACTGTCTATGTGTGCAGTAGCTATGTATGACTGTCTATGTGTGCAGTAGCTATGTATGACTGTCTATGTGTACAGTAGCTATGTATGACTGTCTATGTGTACAGTAGCTATGTATGACTGTCTATGTGTACGGTAGCTATGTATGACTGTCTGTGTGTACAGTAGCTATGTATGACTGTCTATGTGTGCAGTAGCTATGTATGACTGTCTATGTGTGCAGTAGCTATGTATGACTGTCTATGTGTACAGTAGCTATGTATGACTGTCTATGTGTACGGTAGCTATGTATGACTGTCTATGTGTACAGTAGCTATGTATGACTGTCTATGTGTACAGTAGCTATGTATGACTGTCTATGTGTACAGTAGCTATGTATGACTGTCTATGTGTGCAGTAGCTATGTATGACTGTCTATGTGTACAGTAGCTATGTATGACTGTCTGTGTGTACAGTAGCTATGTATGACTGTCTATGTGTACAGTAGCTATGTATGACTGTCTATGTGTACAGTAGCTATGTATGACTGTCTGTGTGTACAGTAGCTATGTATGACTGTCTATGTGTACGGTAGCTATGTATGACTGTCTATGTGTACAGTAGCTATGTATGACTGTCTATGTGTACAGTAGCTATGTATGACTGTCTATGTGTACAGTAGCTATGTATGACTGTCTATGTGTACAGTAGCTATGTATGACTGTCTGTGTGTACAGTAGCTATGTATGACTGTCTGTGTGTACAGTAGCTATGTATGACTGTCTGTGTGTACAGTAGCTATGTATGACTGTCTATGTGTACAGTAGCTATGTATGACTGTCTATGTGTACAGTAGCTATGTATGACTGTCTATGTGTACAGTAGCTATGTATGACTGTCTATGTGTACAGTAGCTATGTATGACTGTCTATGTGTACAGTAGCTATGTATGACTGTCTATGTGTACAGTAGCTATGTATGACTGTCTATGTGTACAGTAGCTATGTATGACTGTCTATGTGTACAGTAGCTATGTATGACTGTCTATGTGTACAGTAGCTATGTATGACTGTCTATGTGTACAGTAGCTATGTATGACTGTCTATGTGTACAGTAGCTATGTATGACTGTCTATGTGTACAGTAGCTATGTATGACTGTCTATGTGTACAGTAGCTATGTATGACTGTCTATGTGTACAGTAGCTATGTATGACTGTCTATGTGTACAGTAGCTATGTATGACTGTCTATGTGTGCAGTAGCTATGTATGACTGTCTATGTGTGCAGTAGCTATGTATGACTGTCTATGTGTACAGTAGCTATGTATGACTGTCTATGTGTACAGTAGCTATGTATGACTGTCTATGTGTACGGTAGCTATGTATGACTGTCTGTGTGTACAGTAGCTATGTATGACTGTCTATGTGTGCAGTAGCTATGTATGACTGTCTATGTGTGCAGTAGCTATGTATGACTGTCTATGTGTACGGTAGCTATGTATGACTGTCTATGTGTACAGTAGCTATGTATGACTGTCTATGTGTACAGTAGCTATGTATGACTGTCTATGTGTACAGTAGCTATGTATGACTGTCTATGTGTGCAGTAGCTATGTATGACTGTCTATGTGTACAGTAGCTATGTATGACTGTCTGTGTGTACAGTAGCTATGTATGACTGTCTATGTGTACAGTAGCTATGTATGACTGTCTGTGTGTACAGTAGCTATGTATGACTGTCTGTGTGTACGGTAGCTATGTATGACTGTCTATGTGTACGGTAGCTATGTATGACTGTCTATGTGTACAGTAGCTATGTATGACTGTCTATGTGTACAGTAGCTATGTATGACTGTCTATGTGTACAGTAGCTATGTATGACTGTCTATGTGTACAGTAGCTATGTATGACTGTCTATGTGTACAGTAGCTATGTATGACTGTCTGTGTGTACAGTAGCTATGTATGACTGTCTATGTGTACAGTAGCTATGTATGACTGTCTGTGTGTACAGTAGCTATGTATGACTGTCTATGTGTACGGTAGCTATGTATGACTGTCTATGTGTACAGTAGCTATGTATGACTGTCTATGTGTACAGTAGCTATGTATGACTGTCTATGTGTACAGTAGCTATGTATGACTGTCTGTGTGTACAGTAGCTATGTATGACTGTCTATGTGTGCAGTAGCTATGTATGACTGTCTATGTGTACAGTAGCTATGTATGACTGTCTATGTGTACAGTAGCTATGTATGACTGTCTATGTGTACAGTAGCTATGTATGACTGTCTGTGTGTACAGTAGCTATGTATGACTGTCTGTGTGTACAGTAGCTATGTATGACTGTCTATGTGTACAGTAGCTATGTATGACTGTCTATGTGTACAGTAGCTATGTATGACTGTCTATGTGTACAGTAGCTATGTATGACTGTCTATGTGTACAGTAGCTATGTATGACTGTCTATGTGTGCAGTAGCTATGTATGACTGTCTATGTGTACAGTAGCTATGTATGACTGTCTATGTGTACAGTAGCTATGTATGACTGTCTATGTGTACAGTAGCTATGTATGACTGTCTATGTGTGCAGTAGCTATGTATGACTGTCTGTGTGTACAGTAGCTATGTATGACTGTCTATGTGTACAGTAGCTATGTATGACTGTCTATGTGTACAGTAGCTATGTATGACTGTCTATGTGTACAGTAGCTATGTATGACTGTCTATGTGTACAGTAGCTATGTATGACTGTCTATGTGTGCCGGCGTGTTCTATCCAGCCTCTTCCAACGTGCACAACGCCCCTCTGCAGCCCTCATGTGCCCTTTGGTATAGAATCCTTGACATCCTTTCACGTGCCCTTCCCATCACAGTGACAGTGTTTGTACGTATCTCACTCACCTCATCATATAGTCAAGGCCAAGTATAATACTTATACAGGTGTCCAGGGTGTGTGTGTACAGTATGTGTGTGTGTGTGTGTGTGTGTGTGTGTGTGTGTGTGTGTGTGCCACTTGTCTTCCATCCCTTCCTCCTCACTCAGACAAAGAAACTGCCAGTTGGGGTCAAGGCATTGGTGCTAGGAGTGTCAGCATCGCTGGACGTCTTTCCACCAGGTTAAGGGAAAGCTGTGAGGCTGTGAGAGTGTGAGGTGGGAGGTGGAGGGTGTGGTTAAGATGCAGATTATAAAGTGAGACTTCATTTGTACTATATACATACATGTGCTATGGAGCTCTCCTTGGAGTGCCCTGTTGCCATGGTTACAGTGCTGATGGAGCTCCTCCTCCTCTCTCACTCTACAGCCAACAGGACTAAAGTGTATGAAATGTTCAAATATGTAAGTGTTGTATTGTATGCTGTTTAGGAGTGTAGTGAATCATTTTACTGTAGTGTTCTATTGTGCTTGATGCCTCTTGACACTGCTGTCCATGTTACCACCTCATATGGCATCCTTTACTGGCCTCCCCTGCCCTCTTCCCCTCCTCACCCCCTCTCTTACTCCCCTTCCCTCCTTCCATCTGTCTTTCCCCTCCCCTCCACTCCCCACCCCCTCCTCTTCCCCCTCCCCTCCACTCCCCACCCCCTCCTCTTCCCCCTCCCCTCCACTCCCCACCCCCTCCTCTTCCCCCTCCCCTCCCCTCCCCACCCCCTCCTCCCCTTCCCCTTCCCCTCCCCTCCACTCCCCACCCCCTCCCCTTCCCCCTCCCCTCCACTCCCCACCCCCTCCTTTTCCCCCTCCTGTCCACTCCCCACCCCCTCCTCCCTTCCCCTTTGCCTCCCCTCCTCTCCCCACCCCCTCCTCCCCTTCCCCTTCCCCTCCCCTCCAATCATCACCCCTCCCCTTCCCCTCCCCTCCAATCCCCACCCCCTCCCCTTCCCCTCCCCTCCCCTCCACACCCCACCCCCTCCACTCCCTCCGCTCCTCTTTCTCCTCCCAGCCCAATGGATCCACCTTCCACCCAGCAGTGGAGGTGTACTACAGAGAGGAGGCTCCTCCACGCTTTCACGTCGGGCACAGCACAAAGTGGTGAGTGTATCCGGGAGGACAGAGCCAGCTGTAGCTGTGGTTGTAAGTTGTATGAGTTGACTGGCAGCTTACACACACACACACACACACACACACACACACACACACACACACACACACACACACACACACACGCACACACACACACACACAACCACGTCCATACATTGGTGACTGCATACATGCCAACATGCATCCACCCACCAGGCTATAGGCCCATACTGGTGCTCCACGTGTCTACATCTTTGTGTGCAGCACACATCACTGAATGCACAATACTTATGTATATGTGAGCTAATCGCACAGAAATAGTAAGTGGATGTGTGTACAGGTGGGCCTGGTGGATGTGTGTGGTTGTGTGTGTACAGGTGTGTTGTTGGACCTGGTGGATGTGTGTGGTTGTGTGTGTACAGGTGTGTTGTTGGACCTGGTGGATGTGTGTGGTTGTGTGTGTACAGGTGGAGTGGTGGACCATGTCTCTCTACCGTTGTACACGTGCAGGAGGTATGGTGACATTGTAATGGCCCCCAAAGTGGGGTGGTTCCTCACAGCCACCAAGTGAGTCTGAATGTTACCATGAAGTGTAACTGTGTGTGTTTAGAGTGCTACCAACAGCACATGCAGTGTGTACTGCATTAGCAGGCCTACTACTGTACACTGTGCTTACTGTAATACAATGAACCCTAACTACAGTATGGTGGCCACTGTAAAAGGTGTCCTGTCTAAAGCAGCCAGTCTCCCCTGGTCAAACATGTGATGTACAGTGGAGCCTGTCTGTGCTTGTCACTGTATACATAGTGCAGCCACCTGTCTAAAGCTGCAGTCTCCCTTGGCCCAAATATGGGCAATGCATTGTGCTGCATTTAAAGCAGCCAGGTTGGGAGGCTCCACAAGAGCAGTGACTGTTTTAGTAGACGGACTTCACTGTATTTCTTTAGTTGGTAATGTGTGCTAGAGTACCTGCTGCTGTACATATGTACATATGTACGTATGTACATGTGTGTGTGTGTGTGTGTGTGTGTGTGTGTGTGTGTGTGTGTGTGTGTGTGTGTTGTGTGTGTGTGTGTGTTGTGTGTGTGTGTGTGTGTGTGTGTGTGTGTGTGTGTGTGTGTGTGTGTGTGTGTGTGTGTGTGTGTGTGTGTGTGTGTGTGTGTGTGTGTGTGTGTGTGTGTGTGTGTGTGTGTGTGTGTGTGTGTGTGTGTGTGTGTGTGTGTGTGTGTGTGTGTGTGCCCACAACTGGGTGCACTTGGCTTGTGTGGGTTGTATAGTGGTTCATAGTGTGAGACTGCCAACCTGTTTAGCAGTGTTTCTCTTTTGATCACTTGACGTTCCTTGTGCCTCTTCTGCAGTTGGTCACTCCGTGGTGACCATGGCTATGATAACAACGCTGAGCAGATGCAAGTGAGACAATGCACCCACCCTGCATTCTGTGCCACATTGCCTTTGCTGTAGCTGGCATGTTCCTCTCTGTACACACTTTGTGTCAATATAACCTCAGATACAAATGTAATATGCTGATGCGTGTATGCGTCCTCCATAGGCCATCTTTGTGGCACATGGCCCTGCGTTTCAGAGTGGAGTTGTTGTTCCTGCCTTTGACAACATTGAGATATACAACTTGGTCTGTGGTACGTATGTACATAAGTGTATGAATGACTGAGCCCATCATGTGCACAATCACTCCTCTCTGCACCTTTGGTACCCACTGCTGGCTCTCACTCTCTCGCCGTCGCAGCTCTGTTGGGTATCACACCGTCTGTCAACAACGGTACATTTGGTTCTCTGTACCCATTGCTGCAGCCGGAGGTAGCCAGCAAGCTCCCCCCTGGTACGTATGTGTGTTTCTATGTACTGTATGACGTGTGCTGTGTCATGTTTTTGTGTTCATGCTGTGATAGCATAGGTTACCTGACTTCTCTTAGATCTCTTTCCCAGTCTCATTATGTGTGCTCTGCCCCCCCTCTCCTCTGCCCCACCCCTCCCCCTCTGTCCAACCCTCTCTCTATCCCACACCATCTACCATATCCCTTCTCCTCTTCCTCTGCCTCACCCCTCTGCCTCACTCCTCTCACTCTGCCTCACCGTCTGCCCCTCCCACCCCTCTGCCCCTCCCACCCCTTCTGCCTCCCTCCTTGCAGCAAAGACACACGTTCCTCTTCCAGAGAATGACAAAGTCTGTGCATTCCCTAATGACGAGACACTGTTTCATCAGCGAGCAAACTTGACCTGTCGCGATAGCAACTGCTCAGTAAGTTGAATCTCAGCACTAGTTTACTTTTTTGTCAACAACTATGTATCTTATGCTGTTGACGTCCAATCTCAAAATGCACAGCACCATTCTGTGTGCTAAGGGCCTGTACAGTGTTGTGAACCTGTACTGTGTGCTAAGTGCCTGTACAGTGTTGTGAACCTGTACTGTGTGCTAAGGGCCTGTACAGTGTTGTGAACCTGTACTGTGTGCTAAGGGCCTGTACAGTGTTGTGAACCTGTACTGTGTGCTAAGGGCCTGTACAGTGTTGTGTACCTGTTCTGTGTGCTGAGGTCCTGTACAGTGTTGTGAACCTGTACTGTGTGTTAAGTGCCTGTACAGTGTTGTGAACCTGTACTGTGTGTTAAGTGCCTGTACAGTGTTGTGAACCTGTACTGTGTGCTAAGTGCCTGTACAGTGTTGTGAACCTGTACTGTGTGCTAAGTGCCTGTACAGTGTTGTGAACCTGTACTGTGTGCTAAGTGCCTGTACAGTGTTGTGAACCTGTACAGTGTTGTGAACCTGTACTGTGTGCTAAGAGCCTGTACAGTGTTGTGAACCTGTACTGTGTGCTAAGTGCCTGTACAGTGTTGTGAACCTGTAGTGTTGTGAACCTGTACTGTGTGCTAAGTGCCTGTACAGTGTTGTGAACCTGTACTGTGTGCTAAGTGCCTGTACAGTGTTGTGAACCTGTACTGTGTGCTAAGGGTCTGTACAGTGTTGTGAACCTGTACTGTGTGCAATAACCTGTATCTGATAGTGCTATGTTGTTGCTACTGCAACTGGTATATTGTTCGATGTCTGTATTGTCTGCCTGTGTCCTCTGAAGATTGAGTGCACATGTCTATCTATGTATCTTGTTCCTGTTCAATTGCTCAGATAAACCATGACTCAAGGATAGCTGCTGATTTGTCACTCAACATCTCAAAAGAGGAAGGTCAGTGTCTTCACTGTTTGCATACTGTAGAAGATATCACAAGGAGATTGTGTATTGGCTGAGAGTAGGCACTGGTACACACTCACTATTGCGGCTGTTGGTGCATGAATTTTGCATGCTTTTTCAGCAGGCCTTGACTATGAACATTACCGTCCTCCTAAATTTCTAGAACTTGGGTTTGTACAGCTTCATACAGTAGCTTTATTTTTGATGCAAAATGTGCTTATGTTAATTCTTTCCAGGTGTCCAATCTTTGAAAAGTTGCCAATTTGATCGAGCACAGTGTAATGCATCAGAAATGTACACATGAAATATATTACCATCTACTATTTAATGTCTTTCTCTACAGTGCAAACACTTCAGCAGTATCATCTTCCATGGGGTGTCCCAGCGGGAGGGGGCGGAGATAGCAGCTTGGGGGCGTGTCTTTTGACTGGGGAGCATTTTATCATCAAATATAATGCAGAGCTCCACATTCCGATTTGGGCTGGCTACAGGTTGGACAGCCAGGTGTGTGTGTGTGTGTGTGGTATGTGTGGTGTGTGTGTGTGTGTGTGTGTGGTGTGTGTGTGTGTGTGTGTGTGTGTGTGTGTGTGTGTGTGTGTGGTGTGTGTGGTGTGTGTGTGGTGTGTGTGTGGTGTGTGTGTTGTGTGTGTGGTGTGTGTGGTGTGTGTGTGGTGTGTGTGGTGTGTGTGTGGTGTGTGGTGTGTGGTGTGTGTGGTGTGTGTGGTGTGTATGTGTGTGTGTGTGTGGTGTGTGTGTGGTGTGTGTGTGTGGTGTGTGTGTGGTGTGCGTGTGTGGTACAAATGTACGTATGTGCAGTGTGTGTGGTGTGTGCATGTGTGTATGCCATAACATATGCTTACAAACCTCTGTTGTCTCTTGTGTCGTGGGTGAAGGCCTCATCTACTGCAGACCCAGAGAGTGAGTTGTGCTTCAGTCACGATCCTAGGGTGGACCTGTCCCTCTCCAGCAACTGCTCTGACTACGATAATACAGTGTTTGTTAAGGGACAGATGGTGCCATCAAGTGAGTGCTTGTCTTACCTTGTACACTTTAGTGGACAGGCTCTAGTGGGTGGGCTCTAGTGGGTGGGCTCTAGTGGGTGGGCTCTAGTGGACGGGCTCTAGTGGACGGGCTCTAGTGGGTGGGCTCTAGTGGGTGGGCTCTAGTGGGTGGGCTCTAGAAGGCGGGCTCTAGTGGGTGAGCTCTAGTGGGTGGGCTCTAGTGGGTGGGCTCTAGTGGGCGGGCTATAGTGGGCGGGCTCTAGTGGGCGGGCTCTAGTGGGCGGGCTCTAGTGGGCGGGCCCTAGTGGGTGGGCTCTAGTGGGTGGGCTCTAGTGGGTGGGCTCTAGTGGGTGGGCCCTAGTGGGTGGGCTCTAGTGGGTGGGCTCTAGTGGGTGGGCTCTAGTGGGTGGGCTCTAGTGGGCGGGCTCTAGTGGGCGGGCTCTAGTGGGTGGGCTCTAGTGGACGGGCTCTAGTGGATGGGCTCTAATGGATGGGCTCTAGTGGATGGGCTTTACTTGACGGGCTCTAGTGGATGAGCTCTAGTAGATGGGCTCTAGTGGATGGGCTCTTGTGGAATCTGACCAACAGAATGAGAACTCTGATTGTCATGTACATGTGCATCTACTGTGCTGTGCCCTATACATGTACTAATCAGAGTCTGATTGCTGTCTGAACTCTGATTGGTGCATGTGCATTGCGCAATCAGGTTGAGAAGTCATGTAGTCAATGCATCCTTACTGTACTCCTTTTGAGGTCACTTTGTGACATCACTGAAGTATTGCATCATCATTGTGACATCACAATTCTTGCATGGTAGGTGTCTGATGATGTCACTTCCTTCTTTACATGGAACAGTTTAGAGGAGGTTAATGGGTTTGTGTGTGTGTGTGTGTAAGTGTGAACATGTGCATGTTGCCTCCATCTTGTACAGGTCACATGCAGTCCAATGCAACGGCTAAGGAACTAACCTACCTCCTATCCAATGCTGCTCCTCAGTATGAGGTGTATAACAGAGGTAGGCATCACATGAGGTCTGGCAAAATGTGTTGTAATGAAGTGTGCAACAGAGGTGGGTTACAACAGAGGTGGGTTACAGCAGAGGTGGGTTACAACAGAGGTGGGTTACAACAGCGGTGGGTTACAACAGAGGTGGGTTACAACAGAAGTGGGTTACAACAGAGGTGGGTTACAACAGAGGTGGGTTACAACAGAGGTGGGTTACAACAGCGGTGGGTTACAACAGAGGTGGGTTACAACAGAGGTGGGTAACAACAGAGGTGGGTTACAACAGAGGTGGGTTACAACAGAGGTGGGTTACAACAGAGGTGGGTTACAACAGAGGTGGGTTACAACAGAGGTGGGTTACAACAGAGGTGGGTAACAACAGAGGTGGGTAACAACAGAGGTGGGTTACAACAGAGGTGGGTAACAACAGAGGTGGGTAACAACAGAGGTGGGTTACAACAGAGGTGGGTTACAACAGAGGTGGGTTACAACAGAGGTGGGTAACAACAGAGGTGGGTAACAACAGAGGTGGGTAACAACAGAGGTGGGTAACAACAGAGGTGGGTAACAACAGAGGTGGGTTACAACAGAGGTGGGTTACAACAGAGGTGGGTTACAACAGAGGTGGGTTACAACAGAGGTGGGTAACAACAGAGGTGGGTTACAACAGAGGTGGGTTACAACAGAGGTGGGTAACAACAGAGATGGGTTACAACAGAGGTGGGTTACAACAGAGGTGGGTTACAACAGAGGTGGGTAACAACAGAGGTGGGTAACAACAGAGGTGGGTTACAACAGAGGTGGGTAACAACAGAGGTGGGTAACAACAGAGGTGGGTAACAACAGAGGTGGGTTACAACAGAGGTGGGTTACAACAGAGGTGGGTAACAACAGAGGTGGGTAACAACAGAGGTGGGTAACAACAGAGGTGGGTAACAACAGAGGTGGGTTATAACAGAGGTGGGTTACAACAGAGGTGGGTTACAACAGAGGTGGGTAACAACAGAGGTGGGTTACAACAGAGGTGGGTAACAACAGAGGTGGGTTACAACAGAGGTGGGTAACAACAGAGGTGGGTTACAACAGAGGTGGGTTACAACAGAGGTGGGTAACAACAGAGGTGGGCTACAACAGAGGTGGGTAACAACAGAGGTGGGTAACAACAGAGGTGGGTTACAACAGAGGTGGGTAACAACAGAGGTGGGTAACAACAGAGGTGGGTAACAACAGAGGTGGGTTACAACAGAGGTGGGTAACAACAGAGGTGGGTTACAACAGAGGTGGGTTACAACAGAGGTGGGTTACAACAGAAGTGGGTTACATCAGAAGTGGGTGTTCTATGAGGTCTGGTACATACGTACAGTACGTACGTACATGTATATGTAGTTTTGTATGAGATGTACGACAGAGGTGATGTACGTATGCTGCACACAGCTTAGGGTGCAATTGGCGTTCAACGTGGCGTACTGCCTAATAGCTAGGTATGTTGCATCACCACAGAGCAGTATACCAGAACATGTTCTTTACACACACACACACACACACACACACACACACACACACACACACACACACACACACACACACACACACACACACACACACACACACACACACACACACACACACACACACACACACACAACTGCAGGTGTGAGCAGGTACTTGGATGCCAAAGTGCAGGCTTGGGCAGACAAGTATTCCACTGTGTACGTCTTGTCAGGTGTGGTGTTGGATGCGAATGACGATGGACAGAGGGACGCAGACAGTGACTACTCCAAGTACGACTGTTGTGGAGTGTGTGCTATAGCATACCAATCAACCATAGCTACTGTAGTATTATCAATTTCCCAGTGTGTGTGTGCCTGTACTGTAGTTTACATTGTGTCTCCCACCCACAGGTGGACAAAGGGGCGTGGCACCACTGCAGTCCCCTCCCATTTCTTCCGAGTGGTCACCTACTGCAGTGACCAAAGCACAACCAATGTGTCCTCTTGTCCAGTGGGCAACTTGCAGTCAGTGGCCTTCTTGACCATCAACACTCGTGAGCCAGTGCCAGAGGTACGTAGTACATGTGTGCCTAGCGTGGTAGACCCTCCCCACCATGCATCACAAGGAGTACAGCCATGTATGTAATACATGTATCTGGAGTGTGATAAGTATTAGTTACATATTTCACGCTCAAGTGTGATGTATTACTGATGCTGTATCTGCCAGAGGCTAAGGATTCGAATCCTATAGACACCAATTTGTTGGCATTTGAGTGATTTAGATCCATACTGATTGGCAACAAACCTGGTCCTCTAGGTAATGACCGACAGCTAGAACACTGCCTCTTTGGTTAGAATGGCTTCAGGAACATATGGTTGCTGCGGCTGATTTGTGTCAGCAGAAGAGAACTCAGTGTCATCTTCTGCAGCAACTGCTGTAAGGACTCAATCTCTGCCTCTGAACCATCTACAACTGATTGAATGTGATTCGTGATGTCATATATGTAGAGTATACGCCCACTCTGCCTACAACATACTACGGGTTTTAGAATCATGCACTAAGCAATACAGACCAGCCTCTTCAATCAAACTACAGCAAGAACATACATCACAACAAACTCGCAGCTAAAGTCAAATGAGAAATCACACACCTAGGAATAATTAATATATAAATTAATTACAAGGATACAACAGCCCTACCCTATCAATCAAGATAGCATGCAATTATACATGCATGCATGCAGCAGTCAATCGTCAATAAGGGGCAGCCGCCCCCAACACTGCCGCTGTGTTCCCCCTCTGTACTGTCACTGCCACCCTCTGGAGGAGGTGTGCATGTGAGCAATTGGAATTGTAACTAAGCAATTGGAATGCTACTGTGAAATTTAGAATAATTGTTTAGACTCACGTTTCCATGGCAATGGGATCTACTGTAAGTGATATCTCCCTTGGCCTTGGGCCCTGGTCAATATCACTTATGTATGCATCACACTTTAGTGTGGTGTAATTAGTACACAGAAGATGCAGGATGGTACGCTGATACCTCACAGCTCTCTACTTAACAGCCGCTACAGACTGTTTGCGGTGTACCTACAGCACCTGTACACACAGTGACGACAGAGTTAGCAGCTGCACAATGGACATGTGCTTTAATATAGGGTGTCGTTCAGGGCAAAACTATGCTATTGAAATTTTGGTCAACTTAGCTATGAAATTTTCCTACTTATTAAGTGGGACTGTCCTACTTATTAAGTGGGCTGGCTACTTATTAAGTGGGCTGGCCTACTTATTAAGTGGGCTGGCTACTTATTAAGTGGGCTGGCCTACTTATTAAGTGGGCTGGCCTACTTATTAAGTGGGCTGGCCTACTTATTAAGTGGGCTGGCCTACTTATTAAGTTGAAATATCAAACTCATTACCATAACGCTTAGTGCATGCACAGACAAGAAGTGTGACCTTTTCACTTTCACTAATAAGTAGGACAGTTCAGTTGCTAAGGACAGTTCAGTTGCTAAGTAGAATGGTTCAGTTGCTAAGGACAGTTCAGTTGCTAAGTAGGATGGTTCAGTTGCTAAGGACAGTTCAGTTGCTAAGTAGGATGGTTCAGTTGCTATGTAGGATGGTTCAGTTGCTAAGTAGGATGGTTCAGTTGCTAAGTAGGACAGTTCAGTTCTAAGTAGGATGGTCCCACTTATCGGTATGACAATTCCGTAGCTAAGTTGGCCGAAATTCAATAGCATAGCTTTGACCTAAATGTCACCTTATTACTCATTACCATAACGCTTAGTACACGCACAGACAAGAGGTGTGCCCTTTTCACTTTCACTAACAAGTAGAACAGTTCCACTTGCTGTAAGTAGGACGGGCCCACTTATTGGGGGTAGGACAGTTTCATAGCTAAGTTGGCCAAAAGTTCAATAACATAGTTTTGACCTGAATGGCACCCCATACTTTCATAGTTTATGCCATGCCCACTTCATGCATGCATAGTGTGATGCTGTGTTTGTGTGAGTCGTTGTTTGGATGAAGATCTGTCTTTCGAAGCAAAAGATTAGAGCTCCTTTGGAACAGAGCATCACAAGATGGTGGAATGGTCTAAATGCACCCTACTAGCACTGAGCAGTACTACCATGAATTCCACCAATACATTGGGCATATGGTGATACTCTCCTAAGGTATCATAACATGCATGTGAAATTGATCATATTGCCCAGCACTGCGACCTATGGAAGTACCTATACATCTGAATGTATAGGACAACCACATGTGAAGCTGCCACTGCATGCCTGGGTCCATTCATTGTGCATACAGTATATATATTCCCTTGTGGTATCCTGCTTATTGCTCATGCGTGCTCCCCTCTCATTCAATCCCTCCCTCCCTCCGTGCACTGCAGGGGAGCCAGGATGCGTACATCCAAGAGAGAATGACCACCGTGAGGGAGGTAGAGACCATCACAGGGATAAGTTTCTTCCCTGACCTCTCTGCCACTGAACAGAATACTCTAGCACTGAGGATCATCACCTCACTGGAGGACTTTTAGTGCACTACACACTGTTGGAGAACAGGGAAAAAATTACTAGTTCTGATTGCATTTCATATTTAATACAGACGCAGTACAAAGCACATTAATTCTTCATCATCCTGTTTATGCAGTCTCATTGTATGGAGCAAGTGTACTGGTGCTTTCTTGTGCCTGAGCCAGTGCTGCATGCAGCCATCCAACCATGTGATGTATATGACCATGCATGCAGAAATGTGCACATTGGTACCACACGCCGTAGCTAGAGTGTTGCAATGGAATTGCCTGATCATTAATGATGGGTTCAAAAATGGAGCCAGAATGAGGAGGAATTGTGAATGGGTCAAATTGATGAATATTTTATAAGTTATAATTATGAAAATGGAATGATGAGTCTATATAAAATGAACTGGCCATGATGACTTAAGCATATTATACATATATAATTGCATGTGTAGACAGACCTGTACGTTGGTGTACAGGTACAGTGTATTAATGTAATGGTAAGTATGCGCTGTTGACCTGACTGGGTGTGAAATGGTATTTGTACAGTGTGTGTGTGTGTGTATCATGTAGGGTTGGTGTTGTGTGTTCCCTTGTATCGCTAAGCAGTTGTTGGTGATGCTTCAGGATGGAGCAGGTTGTTGACGTGTGCGATGTAGCAGATGGAACAGATGCGCACTGGTTTGGTGTAGCCATACTTTGGCAGTGGGATGGTGTACGAGGAACATTTACCACAGACCACCTGCAGAGGGGGGGGGGAGAATACGGAAGGTGGGTAGTGATAGTGCAACATGCAGGCATGTGTGTACATGTGTAAACATTCCACTGACTACCAACTGACCCAGGTGTCCTGATTAGAGAGGTGCCCTCATTAGAAAGGTGCATGCCCTCATTTCAGAGGTAGTTCTTTGTGGACATTGTCCTCATTAGAGAGGTCTCCTAATATTCAGGGTGACCTTTGTACGGGATTAATTCCAATTTGGCTGTGTACCCTCACACCCCTACTTCCCCCTGCATGTCATACTGTACATTTGGGGTATGTATACATTGGCATAGTGGTTAGTCACCTCTCCACAGTTCCTGCAGTGGTGTCTGCGTCTGAAGAAGTTGAACGGTTCCAGACAGCTGTGACACTCTCTCCTCTCCACGTCAGACACCCAGTTGGGGGGCTCTGCATGTACAGATGGCAGCAGGAGACAAGGAGAAGTAGGAGGGACAAGATGCACTCAACCCACAGCCTGCAGTCTGCTAGACACTCTGAACACGTTTGTGCAATTATGACAACAGTCTCTCTCTCTCAGGCCCAGTTGAATGGCTGTTGATGATGTACCAGGTACAATACCATGCTGTCTACAGTATTCCCCCTCCCCCCCCCTCCCCCCTCCCCAGGGTACACTTGACAGCTATACATCCTAGACACAAGGGACAGAGTTAAAGTGCATGTCCCGCCTTTCACAGGGTGCCTCTGTGAGTGTGCTTACCTCTAACTATTTCCCTCCTGGTAGCTGTCCCAGGTAAGTCTGGAGGAGCAGGATGAGGGAGAATAGGCATCATCACACCACCTTAGTTGTTCAAAGAATGCGCTGCTCAACAACAAACTCTCAATTGGCCCTCATCAGAGTGCACTTAGTTGCACTAGTAGGGGTTGGTGGTATTGTTACCCTATTCATGTATCATGCCAATGGTTGTCCAGGGAGCTGGTGACAGTTGTATACCAACATGTTTACACAGAGTGATTCCATGCAGGATCTGTCCCTCCCCCTCCTCCCCTACCTGTGTGTGTGTGTGTGTGTGTGTGTGTGTGTGTGTGTGTGTGTGTGTGTGTGTGTGTGTGTGTGTGTGTGTGTGTGTGTGTGTGTGTGTGTGTGTGTGTGTGTGTGTATGTGTGTGTGAATGTGTGTGCACAACTGCTCACTGCTGGCAGTGGTTGACTCCTTGCTAATGGATCCATCATCACTGTCCGCTGATAGAGTATCGTCCTCCTGGCAGGCATGGAACACATGCTTGAGGATGGTGCGCATCTCTTTGGAGCACTTAGACTGCAGCTGATCTGCCACGCTGCACACACTGAGGAAGAGGCGTTGCAGGTACTCATCCTTGCTGTTGCTACTGGTTTCCTGCACACGGTCACCGCTGCTCTCTTCCTTTACTGCCTGGATGGGCTCCTCAGGAGGACCAACATCCTGCGTCTCTTTCACCTGTGCTTCTTCTTCATGCTTCACAGAGGGAGACTGACTCTGTTGCTCGCAGTCCCCAGCACATATTAGCTCGGCAGGATGCTCAGTGCTTGTGTCAACTGAGCACTGCTCAACAGATGGCAGTCCCGCCTCAGCGGGCGAGGAGCATCTTTCCACCTCACATGGTTTCAAGGCCGCAGCCACTGCTGATTCATCTCTCTCTTCGGTCTCCTTTGGCTTGCTCACCCATGCGCCTAGCCCCTCAGAGGAGCAGAGAGCCTGCAGTAGCATGCCCATGTCCTTCTCAGATAGCGTCTCCAGTCTCTTCCTGCACAAGCAGAGCATGGATACTAGCATCATTCATAGGGGCAATCATATACGTACATATGAACATACACACATGCTACGCAAACACGTACACACACATGCCGGCACATACGTGTGTACGCATACGCACTTCACGCTGCTTACAACTTCAGCTCACTTGATATTCTCCAGAGCTGTGCGGTAGGGCCTGAAGCAGTATGGAAAGTCTTTTGCACTTCGGCTCAAGTCCAGTGCACCGTTTGGGCTGACAGTCATAGCCCTGCACAAGCATGCAACACGGGGGGAGGAGGGGGGGGGAGAGGTGAATAGAGGAGGCCGGCATCACACATGATAGAGAAACACAACTACTGCATATTCATTACAGCAAGTTGTTTTCCTACTTCAGCTGAACCAAGACATAAAGTGAGGGAAGGAAATGTACTCAACATGAAGCAAATGAGGGTAATCCCTGAACTATGAAGTCACCACCAGGTGTTAGGTGAGTGCAAGGAAGAAGTGTCCTTGTATAGCTTTGAACCCAGTTACAGAATAGGTAGTGAATGGTACCATTTTAGTACAAAGCCAAATTTGCATGTTTGATATGTGCCTTTGAGCACTGCTAGCACTGTCAGTTACAAATGTGGCACTCCTACACCTACACTATGTATACCATATGCTCGTGGTGCATGTGTATTGGGAGATTATAACCACCTACCACACGATGGCTAGCCTTGGGATGGCAAACATCAATGATGGATCCATCATATCCATCATGTCTTCAGTGATGTAGTTCCTCTTGATGGCCCTGCATACGTACATACATGGAGACACAATGACAGCGCGCACACACACACACACACAATGGACAAATGGGGTTGGTATGTGAGGGTCCTGTGTGTGCATACACTGAAAGCTTTATACACAGCAAACAAGGAATTACTGCAATGCAGTATGTACAACACAGATGTCCGGCACAGCTAGATCCACAGTTGCAAGCAGAGCAATCCCTACTGTTGTGTTGGATGGTGAAAGATGTGAAATGACGTGCTATGATGCACGTAGTGTGCAAATTTAAAGAGGTCTACAATAAGGGCTCTGTGAATACTGCATGTCAGTTGGTACCACATTCAGTATAGAGGAAATACCAGTGGAGCAAGGCCCTGTATTGAGTGTACCTAGCACTCCACCACATCAATCCACTCCTGCATGTTCACACCACCACACTGTCATTGGATACTGTAAATACTTCCTGGTACGTACGTATATTATAGTTTATTGCATTGCGGCAACCATTACAGTTGTACGTACACACAATGAACTAATACGGGACTTCCTCAAACTCCGTCAACAAAATTTAATACTGTAGAAGATTAAGTGACTAATGGACACTGTCATCAGAGCCATTTGATCTAATGACTGTAATGATGTTAGCAAAATAGGACACCTATTCAAGATTGGTGCTTAAAGTGTCATCCCACCACACAACCCATATTGGGTGCATGGTGTGTGATTCACCACTAGCTGTGATATGTCCCAACAAAAGCATGCACAGAGAATATAATAATCCTATCAGTTATATCTTCCTTAAAGGGGCAGTGGGGCGGATGAAGGCTTGACTGTGCTATGGACAGCTGTGCTCATCACTTACCACTTGGTTGATTCAATGAAGCACACAATGACTTCTTGCAGTTGATCAAACTCCTCCGTTGAGAGCACAGGACACATGATGCTGACATACCTGCAGCATCAAGGAGAAGGGAGATACAGTGAACAACTATTCACCTAACATTAAAACGACACCTAACTTGTAACAGTACAAAGAATCATTGAGACAGCATGCACTGGCCTCTAAGCAACTTCCGGTGGCAAAAATAGCCAAGGTAGGTGACGGATCAGAGGGTAAAAGGGCCCTTCTCTAACAAGGGCAATGTCCCAGGCTTACAGTACATTGCCCAACATTCATACATGTGCTGTATGAATACACAACAGTGAAGCTCTGAGGGAGCACTTCTCTGCAACTGTTCTACAACAGGGATCTTAAGAAGTCTATAAAGAGACTGAGTAGTGTAGTGTTAAGCAGTGTCCACTTGATGCTACTTCATTGCATGCAGTGTGAGCTGTACTATATGCACACACACAGAGTGGTTGGGGGCACTAAGGTGCGGAAAATGGATCTTCTGCTGCATTAGGTGTTACTGAAGTTTTGGTCATGCACGTATTCTGTATCCATTACACATCAAAGACGGAGAGAATGTCACAGTATTGTGACAAGTGGTCCATTTGTAAAAAGGAGACAGCATTCCGGTCGTCTGGCTTCAAGTCATGCTCTCTAGACACATAGGCACACTGGGTAGTTGTAATATGCCTCAGCTGTTTCTGCACTTTGTCACGTGAACTTGTTTGCTTACAGATTCAGTGTGCATACACGAAAAAGAAGCCATCGAGGGAAGAAGCATTACATAAGGTCAGTGAGAATTCTGCCTTCACTAATGCCTCAAAACAGTGAAAAGAATGCCATACAACGAGCATGCAAAGAACTCCAAGGTTCACGGCAGTGACACAGAGGAAGCACCAACTGAACCCATACTCATCCACACACATGGAAGCGGTGTCATTATGTGCTGCAGGCTATGCACTGGTGCCTACACGGCACGTCGTAATGTCTACATAACGCACTGTACATGAGTACATACCCCTGCACTGACATATACAGCCAATAATGGAATGGTGCCATAAAGGACACTGTGAATACTGGACACCTCTATAATGAGTACAGTGCCGCCCCCACCTCTCTAAATATGGCACTGGTGCCAGCCTTAAACTGGCCCTGGGGTTATAGAATAGAGAAGTGTCAGCTGTATTAAAACTATTGCAGCATGCATGCATGTCTGTATAGTGCACTAATACGTACTAGGGGCTATGTACATAGCCTACAGTGTGTGTGTGTGCAGCCTTGATTGATGTGGTACACATGTGAAGTGACTGGGCGTTACTACTATACGTACATGTGTACTTCACTAGGTAGGTTTCTGAGTTCCTAGTCTACAGAAATGTCTTGTGGAGCGTACAGACCTTTTTCGGTTGGTTGTCCACACCAGGCACAGGGTACCAGACTTGAAATCATGGTATTGTACATAAACATGAGCAGTATTGCTGTATAAAATCTCTCGCTCACAATCTATGTCAACACTAGATTTTGCAATTATACTGTAAGTATGTGTATGAATCTGTATAATATCGTGCAAGCGCTTACCGGATACCGGTACGCAGTGTGGACAAGCGATTCAAAAAGGTCTGTACCTCTTAGGGTCGATATAGACTACCGCCAAGAAGTCTAAAGTCAGATTGTCTGTGAGGCTAACGTGCTGATTGGTGCAATTCTATATGTTTAAGGACACAGATCACTCTCAATACACAAGTGAAGCTGACCACGGGGGGACCGGACGGGGCTACTTCTTCCTGCAGTGACATGGTGGTAAGGGCAGAGCCAGCAGAGGGGCTAACAGACCAATCTAAAAGGTTGTATGTTGAGAGAAGCGCTCAGCAGAGGAGGGAGGATGAAGGTGGACTGGAAGTAGACTAAGGAAGATGAGAGTGGCTACGCAGAAAGGATGCTGCAGAGTGCAATAGGTGATCAGATGTTGGAGTCTGAAAATGAAAGGAAGCAACCGGAGGAAGTGAGGAACACTGCCTGAGATTAAATAGAGTGACTACTTTTGAAGATGAACTGCTTGCTACAGTACTTACCTATAGCTAGTGACTTTTATAGAACCTTATTGAGGGAACTATTGTTAAAACTGAAGGCTTAATGGTGTCTAGTGTGTATGTAGCACTAAACATGCAATGACAATAAAGTAGCGGGATATCAGATTCTCACATCAGACTGAGATGAATGTGTGCAAACCTACACTATTATTGACCATCAATTGCACAGTATTATACGTAGGTATTGGGACAAGAAACCATGAAATTACTATCTAGGACCACTTCCTGCTCTGAGGCTATAATATTATAACACAGTACTGATTTACAGATTGGATAATTGGCTGATTGGAGAACGGAAAACCATTCAGCACTACACATGTCACACTTGCCATTTTATCAAGGCTTCCTAACTGAGTCAGTTACCACACAACGCAATTACACACACACATTTGATACCACAACGGCATATCTCATTGAGTATTCCATTGATCTCTTGCCCAGTACTGTGTAAATTGCATGCACTGCAAATGAGCAGTAAACTGACCTGAACTCAAACTCTGCCCAAGTGTGGTCAAACCACCTCAGCAAGTCTTTGAGCTGAATGAGCAGAAAAAGTAAGAGACAGGAAAGTCACTGGAATTAATTACACATTGTGGTCAGCATTGGGATGAGATTGTAAAGGCTTTGGTTATTATAAGATGAATACTGTGGTTAGCCTCATACAACAGGGGAAGCTGACCTAGCTACCCATAGAAGCCTTACACCAAGGGGTCTGGTCACTATGACACACTCCATTGCAGCTGGACTCACAGGTGCTATAGGCATGCCGATAGTGGAAGATACGGTAGCTGCACATGTAAGGCTGCTTGTGGGTAGGATGGGGCTACATATCTGTGAGCATGCTCAGTTCGCATACTGAAGGATACGGATGGGTGAACACTAGACTGAAACGTGGCTGAGATGTGGGCAAGGGAGTGAAACTGAACTGAGATCGGATGGGACTCACTGTTTCGGGGTAGGACTCTGGTTCTCCCAATGAGGAGCCCTGGTTCCGGAGGGTCAACCTAATCCTGTGGATGCACTCTGTCACGTGCGCTGCAAACGGTCGCAGCTCATCTGACTCTGCTTCTCGATGGGCAATGTAGGACCCTGCTGCAAGACACTGCATTGTGCATGAAGGAGTGGCAAGAAATGCAAGTGTATAATGTAGTAGCCAATAAGCTGGAAATCTTAGCTAGTTGATTTGTCATTTCTAGGGTTTAATGGAATGTGTACCTGCATGCATGCATGACATTTGGCCAAGGCAAGCTAGCACACACAGCAGAGGGGAAGCATTCGTACTATGCAAAGACCTCCAGTCACTAGCCTTTATGGCCAGCTCCTCCACATAAGGCTGGATAGCTGAGTACGCATAGGCTGTGTTTATAAAGCACCACATACACATCCTTCCTTTCACGTACATATATGTCAGACTCATAGACTGTGCTACACTAATATTTTGTGCATGTCTGCATAAAATTAACTGTGAAACAAATGCACATAAGTCTAACAAAGCATGAACACACACACACCTGTGTGTGTGTGTAATTAGATTTCAACTTGCACTGTGTCAAGCACTGGTGTGCACGCAGAGACACAGAAGCATGTACGAAAGGGCATGTGTACACTGTCCAACACACGTCGCTACCATGTAGCTACACGACAGGTCTACCATATACTCATGTAGCACCTACCTCAGCACCAAACCAGATGGGACCTGTACATGCAGAGAGAAACAGGAGAGGTGGAGAGTAGTCATTGTTCGACATGTACAATGCCTCCACAAGGAGCAGTTACGGGGATGTGCACTCACCGTTCAGCTGGTGAAGGAGGATGTCGTCCGGGTACTTCATCCTGTAGTCTCGCCTGGCCCGCGAGTCCGGGCAGGCCGCCTCAATGATGACCATTACCACATCCATCAGGTTGTTCTGGGACTCCTTGAGCCGCGTCATTAGCTGACTGCGGCGACCTAGATCGTCCGGGTGTTCAATGATGACTTGGTTCAGCTGGGTGAGCTGTTTGCTGACTTCTCGGTCGCAGCGGTGGAAGAGGGACAGCGGGTTATCTTCGCGACTCTAAGGAAGAGAGAAGTGAAATAATGTGTAAGGGGACGGTTAGCGCTGGCGGCTGAGCGTATGTGCGTAACACCGCCGCTGACTTAGCCTAGATCCATGTCTTTAACTGGATTCCTTACCGCTGTCCTGTTGACGAGGGTTCTGAGCATCTTGTTGTGCTGTGCGCAAAGAAGAGCTGATTGTCGGTCTTTGGCTTGAGAGTGTAGCTAACTTTACTGTGCTCCTAGCGCTACCTCATGAATTTACTTGGTGAGGCTAGGAAGCGAAATCACCACAAGAATGTAGATGTCTTCCTGTGGTTACTGACTTCAAGGTGCGTGCCGAATGGGCGGGAACGCTAATCAAGATGGCGGCCGACAGGCGAGGGAAGCCATTGAAACTCAATGCAGAAGCCAAGCAAGTGAGGGTTCTCTCTTCAAAGAAGAATTCGCCCAAAAGGTCGTACATCATTACACGTGACGTGCAGAGCTTACGTCAAAAGAGGCGTGTAAGCCAATTGCTGCAGACCGAGAGCTTTGTGACAGAACTAGAAGGCATCCTTCAGACGCAGTTGGGCGGGCAGGAGAAACCCAAACTCACCCGGCCCGACGCGAGCGTTGGAAATATTCCTCCTCCGCCGCCCCTTCCCCCCATGGCTGGGCAAGTGGGGGGCGGTTTCCAAGCGGGGGCGCGCCCTCTTGGCGTCCTTCCCATAAACGACCTGAGGGGTTCTTCGTCCACCAAGTACCTTCTGGCTGAGAGGCAGTTGCGTTGCAAACTGGCTGCTACCTACCGTTTGGTGGACATGTTTGGGATGAGTGCAGGGATCTACAACCACATCACTGTGAGGGGCGGGTCAGGAATGAGGGCGGGGGAGGGAGGGGGAGGCAGTAAGTCCAAGTGATTTGGATGGAGGGAATGGAAGAACTTTGAAAGGGACATGTTGTCCGGGTGTGCGTGTGTCTTTGGTAAGCTGTTTATGTTTGTTGCAGTCGCCTGATGTGACAGGGTGTGATGTGCGTATGTGATTATGTGCATGTGTGATACAGCTGATGTGTTGGCACTTGTTATAATGTGTTACTTCTCTGTCGCAGCCACGAACACCACATAACTGGTTTGCAGTTGGTTCAACATTGTGTCACCAATAAGTGTTTCTTCCTCCAGGTGCGTGTGCCTGGCAGTGGGACCAAGGACCACTTCCTACTGAATCCCTTTGGCCTTCTGTATTCCGAGATCACTGCCTCCAATTTGGTTAAGGTGGACATGGATGGGAAGGTGGTTGACCCGGGTACCACACAGCTGGGCGTTAACAGTGCAGGTTATGCGTTACACTCTGCCATCCATGAGGCTAGACCAGACATCAATTGCATCATCCACGTTCACACTGTACCAGGAACAGCAGTGAGTGGGTATTTTGAACTGTAGGGGTTTGATACATGGCTGTCGGAATGTCATTTGACTCACGCCTCTCCTCTGAACTTCTACGTCACTTGATGCCATACGCCAGGAGCCTTAATCATTCAGGTATTGTGTTGTTGTGCTAACGTGAGGCTGAAGTTCGGAGGTTTGCTGTAAGTCGATGGTAATCACGACAACCGTTCTTTTTGCCAAACTGCTATATGTAGCTGCATAGCAGGGCCATTAAGTACGTGCTGTAGCTGTTTGTGCCAGCTGGTGTGTTCCAGAAGCAAAATGCAGCCATGGTTGTCTTCACCCCCCCATTGCAGGTGTCTACCATGTCCTGTGGCCTGCTACCTATCAGTCAAGAAGCGCTGTCAGTGAGTTTGACATGCATGCATGATTTATCAGGTCGATTCGGTGAGAGTGTGTAATAAGCACCACATTATGGTGTGAACACAAAAGTGTCAACCATGTGTACACACCAAGGGTTACTGTTGGGACAACGGTGTTTTGACTCTTCACAGACTTGACGAATTGCTCCACATCACCTGCTTGTGTGTCCTAATGCACTGTGTCATGTAAGATGTTGTCCTTGACATGTGCTAGGTCACAAGTCTGTCACCCAGTCCCCAGCTGAAGACGCATAGTCAGGGGCTGAGGAGGTTCACTTCACTAATACGTAACTACATTAAAAGGCTGTTATAGATGTAGATCAGCTAGCAATTTGTGTGCTTTTCGTTTGAGTATTATGGTAAGCTCCTCCATGTTGTACTATTGAGTACTTTGAAGAGGCCTGAGTACCCGAGAAGCTCTGATATGCTCAGATTTGTGACACTAGCCAAGCTTACTTTGATTCCAGATGTTACTCCGCGTTCAGCCACCTTCATCAGTGAGTACTTTATTGAAAACCTTTAATGAAAACTTGTCAGACTATGATTCACTTGACTGTTTGGTAAAATGCTGCTGTCGTTTGCATTTTGCCCATGCTCTGTGCCTTACGGTTACCCTACACAATGTCCCTATTGTGCACATGTCCACTTGCAATACACATTGTCTTTATTTGCTTGACTTCCTGTTTCATAGTATGCAATCCACTGCCTCATTTCCTGTTTGGGCAGGTCTGTAATTTATGCATGCCTGTGGCTGTGTTGGCTCACTATTATTACCACTTGCGGCCAGTGGGTTGATTCATAGACACACTTGTCTATGGTTGATTCTTGCACTGCCAGAGTTTTTTAGGCTGTGGGTGATGTATGGAACTTAGGTGTCCTTTCAACTTATGATGGAATCATTTGTTTGTGGGAATTCCTTTCACACATCCTTACCCTGCCTATTGATCTTGATGATTTCACAATTTCATTAGTGCATGTGCTTTGTGCAACTGCTACTGTGATGTCATAGTACTGTCTTTTGTGTGTAAATTTGAAAGCTTAGTCACTTGGCCACAATGAACTATCCATTAAGAATTGGAGCCTGTAACAGACGGCAAGGTGCAAATGGACTTGGACAGTGTACATATGTAGATAGTGAAACACGAAGGAAATGTGTCATCCTTTTTTAAAGCAGAAATACACCACTTCATGACACCAGTTTGTGCAAGCCTTTGCTACACTGGAGAGCACCGTGACTGTGTGATCTATGGAGTAGCCTTTAGCACAGCAATGATTTGAACCAGCACGTTCAAAGGAATTGTAATGATATTCATAGGCCTGACAGCTGGTGTTGTGGCCCCTTCATTCTCTGTATGCTTTGTAGGTTGGACCTGTGTCATACCACCCGTACTGTGGTATTGTAGCCAAGGAAGAGAAGGCGCTGATACAGCAAAGCGTGAAAGGAACAAATAAGGTATGTATGCATAGATCACAGCACATCAGGGTGTGCACTTTGAAGAAGCTTGTCCAGCTACATACGTAGGTTGCATCCATTGTAGTTTTGTTGGCAGTCACTAGCCAAAGATTTGATTTCTTTGCCAAATGTTTTGGTAGCTGACTGCTGCCTTCTTCAACAGGGAAGGCAGCAGTCAACTGCCCAAATGTTTGGTAAGAATCAAATCCTTGGCTAGTGACCTCCAAGAGGACTACCAGAGTATGCTGAGTGTACTACTGGTGTAGGCTTGTCACTGCTGGGTACAGTGAGCGTGTACAGCCAGTGAGTAC
>OZ025877.1:6258184-6260405 GCA_964019415.1 Ianthella basta | reverse complement strand
CCAATGGAATGGAATGGTGCGTAACAGGTCTACAATATGTATGTATGTATGTGATGTGAGTGGTGAAACGAAGTCTGAAACAGCTACTTTTCAAAGAGGCAGTGGCGAGCCTCAATCTGCCAGCTGCTCCGTGCTGTGTGGTAGTACTGTGTGGAGTGTCTGAGACTGTAGGCTTCCTGACGATTGGCTAGTTCTACTTGGTGCACTGACTGTGTTACACAGTGGGTATACTATGACTGTGTTACACAGTGGGTATACTATGACTGTGTTACACAGTGGGTATACTATGACTGTGTTACACAGGGGGCCGGGGTATACTATGACTGCGTTACACGGGGGCCCGGGGTATAGTATGACTGTGTTACACGGGGGCCCGGGGTATAGTATGACTGTGTTACACAGGGGGTATAGTATGACTGTGTTACACAGGGGCCTGGGGTATAGTATGACTGTGTTACACAGGGGGTATAGTATGACTGTGTTACACAGGGGCCTGGGGTATAGTATGACTGTGTTACACAGGGGGGTATAGTACGACTGTGTTACACAGGGGCCTGGGGTATAGTATGACTGTGTTACACAGGGGGGTATAGTATGACTGTGTTACACAGGGGCCTATAGTATGACTGTGTTACACAGGGGGTATAGTACGACTGTGTACGTACTGTATATTGAAACATTCCCTTGAGTGACAGTCAGAGAAGTAGTGAGGAGCCACAGTAAGGAGTGCTTGAAGGAGCCCCTGTTAATTAGCGACACAGGATGCATGCTTATGTAACTCATTTCCTGATCATGTCCCTTGGCTACAATAGTGAAACCTGTCAAATGAGAGCCACCTGTGGGCCAGTTGTAGAGTGGCTGCATTACAGGGGCAGACTGCAATGCTTTAGTGCTCTGTTAGTACTACATTGGAACCTGTCTAAGATGGTCACTGTGTTAGGCAGCCACCTCGCTAAAACTGCCAGCCTCCCCTGCCCCAAACAGCACTAAAGCATTGCAATCTACCTCTGCAGAGCAGCCACCTCTCCATAAAGGTCAAAACTGGTCCACAGGTGGTTGTCTTGTCAGGTTCCACTGCACTGGGGGCCAGGGAGGCTGGCTGTTGTAGAGAGGTGGCTGCCTTATACAGTGACCACCTTAGACAGCTTCCACTGTATTCAATGCCTGTAGGTTGTATTTTGCTTAGTGTGTGCAACTGTACAGTAGCAGCAAGCCAACACAGGATCTGTGCCTGTGTAGAGTTGTTCTGTGCCTGTGTAGAGTTGTTCTGTGAATGTACAGTGTCTGTCCCTTTGCATGTACGTAGGTTGTGATTCTACAGAACCATGGCCTGGCAGCCTTGGGCTCCACTGTGGAGGAGGCGTTTGACTACCTGTACCAAGCAGTGAAGGCCTGTGAGGTTCAGGTGCGCCGTACAGCTGTCCCGCCGTTGGAGTGGTGCGGTGATAGTCTGTGCATGGTACCAATGTAGCACCTGTGCCACATGCATGCATGGTATGCATGTAACACTGTAATATTGTTATGCAATACACATGTAACTATGTGTGTAAAAATGCAGCACAGAGGCTACCAGTCTCTTGATCTGTGTATCTGATGTCACAGGTGGCAGCCATGCGGGCTGGTGTTGGGGGACTAATACAGCTGGGCCCGGAAACGATGCAGCGTGTGACAGCCGTGACTCAAAGGGGAGGGGGTGGGGTTACTGCACACAGGCTGTGGGGTCAAGGGGAGTTGGAGTTTGAAGCCTACATGCGAATGCTGGACAGTAAGGTGAGTGCACGTCATGGAGTGTATGGTGTGATGATGTTGTGTAGGAGTCATGATGTGTGGAAAGTGTACGTATGTACAGTTCTGTGGTACTGTACATATGTATATGCACATTGTGCAATGTACTATGTACAGATACACACATGCGTACACACATCCCACGCATGCACCACGGGCACACACACACACACTTCTTTTTCTGTTCTCCTTGTCCTGTGAAGGACATAGGGCGGGACCTAGGTCTCATTGCAAAAGCCAGTTAAATGTTGGAGTGAGTTGGCTGGACTCATGCCCCTAACCCTAGGCAGGGTAGCAGCTGGGTGCCGTGGCCATTCAAGGCTGTTGTTGGGGTGCTGCGACCATTAATGGTTGTTAATTTTGGTTGCCCATTCAAACAACTGACCCACACAGAAGCCAAGGGGGTGTGGCGGAAAACTTGTACTGTATTTGCGGT
>OZ025877.1:5903184-6255684 GCA_964019415.1 Ianthella basta | reverse complement strand
AGATGGGAATGATCGGGCTAATGGTGGGGTAGAGGCAGTGAAGGAGTTGGAGGAGCAACCTCTCCGGGTGGACAGCCGTACCAGCCTAGGCACCAAGGTACAGTCATGGATGGACAGCATGCCATCTGAGGAGGGGGGAGTGGGGACTCTGTCCTTAGAGAAGATGACCACCACTGCTGAGCAAGTAGCAGAATCCACTGCATCAGCAGTTGAGAAATTGTCAGAAACTCTCAATGGGCTATAACTTTGTGGTAATGCCCCATTTGTTCGCTGTCAATGTGTTTAGCAACTCATGAAGTGCAATCATGCAGGCAACCTGCTTGCATTAGACATGTGTATGATATGTGAGTGATCCTGAAGTACATGTGATTATGGCAGTTATCTGTGAGTTCCGAATGTTCACTGATGTTAGCGAAGCATGCACTGCAATTTAACTCACAGACAACATTATTTCAATTTATTCAGACTTTTATAATCAATCAATCGGGGGCAGACTTTATTCTAAATGTCCCATGCAGCACTAGCTGTGAGTGCTCATTAGATCGTTTCCTGTTTGGGCTGACAGGAAAGCCATTGCTCTTGAGTTTGTGCAGTGCTATAGAGCCATAGTGATTGTTAGGTTGAACAAGGAGCACATATCCATACAGTGATTGCATATGGTTTAAGGAGGTCAACAGCCTGCTGCATAGCTTCTTCCTCCGCACCAGCTAGGAATTCCTCCTCAACTGAACAGCCTGTGTGTCCTGTGGAGGTGCAAGATCATCCATGGCACCAGCTCCCCATGAAACCTCCGGGCCTCCCAACCCCTCAAATGGTCATGGGCCTTACAGCAATGTTTCTGACTGATGGACGGATTATCTAGCCTGTGTGGAGTTACTCCCCTATATAAGCCACTTGAGCTCGGAGGACTGCATGATGTGCATCCTCAGATGACTAGTAACAGAGCCATCAACTCACTGGACCTGCATGGAAGGACCGTGTCAACGAAGACAAGCATGCACGGCGACTAAAGACCACTCTGATCCATCACTGTGAGCATAGGACCTGGATTCCCTGTTTGAGCATGCATTCATTGTGCCAACCTAGCGCGATACAGGTGATTAGAAGGACTTTATAGCTATCTGTGTATGGTAGGCAGAGGAGTACTGTTGGTTCAAGCACACAGGAGTGAGGAAAGTTCATGACCCATTCCTGCATTGTATTAGAAGTTGCCCAGATATTCAGAAATTGCTTCATATCAGAGTGCTAGACATTGGCTAAGCCGGTTTGCTGAAAATGCTTGCAGCTTAATTATAATTTGCAAGCAGGTTTGAACATTCAAGTTCACCTGGACATTAATTCAGAGAGTTTTTGCATGGTCAAGTGTTACATTGAATAATACAATTATTATATTCCTGTAGCTAAGGAGTATTGAAACATGCACACTGATATGCACACATACATGGCCTTGTATACTGAGTCTGTGTAGATGGTAATGAACACAGACAGGGGACTGGGCTCAGCTTTAATGCTGTCTTATGTTACAAATGCATTTAAACCCAATTGCGGAGGGATAGACTTTGTGAATGTGTATAATACACTGCATACATACATACAGTGCATACATTCCCATTCCCATATTATTATGGAACACGGGTCAGCAACGTAAGCAATGTCAGGCACGTGAGCGCTCGCGGGCTGTTTTCAAACTTCTTTGGCTAGCGCCGTCCCGCACTCGCTGGGCTATGGCTCTCTCCTGCTCTTACGACACGGCGTCCTGGCCAGAGTGCTCTCACGGTGATCCCAACTGGCTCAAACTTGATAATTGTCACTACACTAGACGGGAACATTAAAGTTAACCGATTTCCTCTCTTCCTTGCAGGGCCCTGCACCGTGAGACGGTCCAAGGACACGTGGGCCTTCTGTTGCAATGAAGGGAAGGAAAATCGCTGCAAGACTGTGCACGTCCTCACGTCAGCTCACCTTACTTAGCACACACAGCGAACCTGATCCATCGCATTCTAATATGAAATCTAGTAGTCATTATACCTAACCCCTAAGCAGTAACCTAAGCCCGCAGCCACTCATACTTTCTAGTCTCTCATTTCTGGGTCTTGTGTGACCATACGTATTTTGGTTATTCTCACCCGTAAGGGTCTATCGTAAATGTGGGGATTGGGATCTTGTGTGTGCATTGGGGACAGGTGACTCAAGTTACTCCCCTTGTCTGTTCCACCCCCACAGTGGTCCCCCACCGGGCGTGCCACCAACCTGCTTCAAACATGACAAACCAGTCAAGGGCGCTGTTCAGGTTCACAAGGCCGGGAAAGTCTAGTAAGTCCCTAGAAGTGTGTTATGCTGATTGGCTGGCATATCATTTCCTTCTCTTTGTGAAATTATAGTCGAGTGTACCGCTGCGAAGAAGCTGCCAAGAGGGGGATAGCGTATTGTGGCAGATCTACAATTGCAAGTGCATCTGAAGCGGTCGAGGTGGTCTCTGCTCATCTGACAGAGCCACAAGGGGACACAAATGCGGCCCTCTCCAAACGTACCCCAGAGGAGAAACGTCCTGTTTTGCCGGCAAACTGTAACCAGAAATCACTGGCTGAGTCCAACCAGCCAAACAACTCTGCCACACTTCCCTCTTCTCCAGAAGAGGCAAAGGAGACCAGTAGCCAGCACTCTGTTTCGTTGGGGTCCTCTAGTGGCTCTGATGAATTGAATGAGGGCGCTCCCTCACCTGAGGAGTACTGCAAGCTCCGGTCTAAGGCAGGAGACACTCACTCTGACCACTCCACCTCTGAGTCTGATGGCTCACCTTCTGAAGAGAGCAGAGAGGACCCTTCCATGCAGTTAGAACATCAGCCAGAGTGCTCGACTGTCTCACATGATCCTGAGTACGACACAGCCAGCTCATCCTCTCCAGAGGCCTGTGCTCAGCTCCAGCACACGTGCCTTGAGACCTCTAGCTCTCCTTGCTTGGAGGAGACAGAGGATGATAATAGCCCCTTGCAAGTAGTCCGCGAAGGGCATGTGTTGCCCAGCCATCACTTGCCTAGGTCTGCTAGCCCTTTCCACTCAGAGGAGGAGGATGAAGATGATGAATACATGCCTGAGCATGATGGAGGAATATTGGAGCATCGTGCTGTGCATCAGCTTGACCCAGATGTTATTGACCTCTCTCCAGAGGACAAGGTGTGAGCATGTGATTAGTGGCACTTTCTGTCAAACCATCTTTTGGTCACACCAGCAACTTGTGTACGTAGCTGTCCTAGCCCCTTCTGTGTCATATAGTGCCGGGTAAGATGACAAAGTAGGGGCTAGCATGGCTAGATAGAATAGCTATACTGTGTACCTGTTTCTCACTCAACACACCTTTCCATACCCCTTGTGAATGCTCTGATGTTCCCTTCGATTGCAGTCACTATTTTTATGCACACTCTCTCACACCAGCCCAGTGCTCCGCGGCAGACAGTGCTGATCAGTCCTCAGGCTATGAAGCCTGTGCTGGGGACAGCACAGGGTCGTCTTACTATTGAGAAGGACAAGGATGCTTTCAAGATTGCTAGGACATACGTCAAACTGGACAGACAACTAGCTGCCACTGACGTATGTGTACGGGCACACATCTCACAGCCTTGTAGCCTTTCTGTGTTCTGTTGTGTTTTATTCTGCAAATGGCATTAGTGGCCAGGGTGCAGCGTGTAAACCATTTGCTTTTGTTTAGCTTACGATGGTTGCTTATTTGCACTTGTTCTCTGCAGGAACTTCTGCTAAAGGCTGCTGGTTTGCCAGACGGAGGGGCACAGCTGAGACGTATTCGACAGAAAATTGTTGCCAAGATGGCCGGCATGAAGAACCCTGTCACTGAGCCAAGCAAGCACGCCACAGCAGAGAGTGTTAGTGTGCTCCATGATTACTGTGCATAGGATATCCTGTGGATGGGACATACAGGCATAAATCCATTTCAGGGTTAAAATCGTTGTTGAGTGGAAGAGTCGCTAGGCACTGTACACAGTGCACCAAACACACGATACACGGCACTCTGCCTCTTGTGTGGCATTCCTACAGCTTGCATAGCAGATGACGTGTCCTTGTGTATGTGTAGTGTCAGCTTGTGTGCCCTCCCCCTCCAGCTTCTCAAGGCTCAGAGGGCAGTGATGAACAGCCAGGCCAAAGCCTTAACGCATGGTGCTGTGATGCAGATCCACAAGTATGTTGGACAGCATGCAACTCACACACACACTCATTGCGCCTGCTATAGTTTCTGTCATGTTCTTCACATTCTTGTTCCACAGGTCTCTTGAAGGTCAACCTGCACCCGAGGAGATGGCCACTGAGCCTGCCGGTCTGAAAGTGTCCCTTTTCCCTCACCAGCGACATGCCCTAGCTTGGCTCCAGTGGAGAGAGAAACAGAAGCCCAGTGGGGGGATACTTGGTAGGTAGTAGCCCAGTGGGGGATTACTTGGTAGGTAGTAGCCCAGTGGGACGGTACTTGGTAGGTAGTAGCCCAGTGGGGGAGTACTTGATAGGTAGTAGCCCAGTGGGGGAGTACTTGGTAGGTAGTAGCCCAGTGGGGGAGTACTTCATTGTACACAGTAGACAATGTTCCGGTGGAAAACAGCAGTGTGTTTGTCTACTTCACCCTGTTGCAGCTGATGAGATGGGCCTGGGCAAGACTCTGACAATGATATCCTTAGTGCTGAAGAACCTTCCAAAGGAAGGGAAGTGGAGGGAAGCAGGCCCAGCTTCACAGGGTGAGGGCTGCATATGTAGGTATATAGCTAATGTGAAGCATGTGGTTAATGTTAGTCCCTCTGACCACTCTAGGATTGATGCGCTCTTCAGGCACCCTTGTGGTGTGCCCTAAGTCTCTCATGCTCCAGTGGGAGGCAGAGATCGGAAGGAGGGTTGAGAGGGGAACTCTTAGGACCCACGTGCACCATGGAGCAGGCAGGGCCACTGACCCCAGGGTGTGAGTAGGCGTGCTATACCGCATACTGTATATTCTGCATTCATGGCTTATTCACACATGTTCTAATTACACATGCATACTAGCACAACTACAGTGCGTACAGAATGTGACACATGCACAAAGATCCTCCAATACATGCTACCCTAAGTTCTCTATATGTGTGTACGTACGTCTGTGTGCATGTGTTTACGTGTGTGTGCTGGCATGGAGCTCCACCTCCTGCTTGGTACTGCCCCCCTTAGACTGGCCACCTATGACATAGTACTGACAACGTACGGTCTGATGTCCTCAGAATGGCAGGCGACTTGTGAGGGCAGCGAGGTGAGGCTGTGTGGCCATCACAATGCACCGAGTGCAAGCTATGTAACTGCATCCTCAGAGCTAGCCTGGCGTGTTAGACCATGCTGCTCTTGTGCACTTGAGTGTGGGCAAGAAATAAGCATGCAATACATTCAGTATACAGGAGGGAAGGTCTAGCCGGCCAGGCTATCTTGTAGCAATCATGTGTGACTGTCATGCAATGACACTGTCAACTGTATGCCTTGCTGTCTGCCTGTCCTGCTGTCATAATGACAGTGTCACACTCACATTCCTTGTTCTGTTTGTAGGGCAAGCGAAAGGCGTGTGCTCACCCTCTTTTCTCTGTTCACTGGAACAGGGTTGTACTGGATGAAGCACACATCATACGGAACCCCACCACCTCAGTGTCCCAAGGGGCAGCCACACTCTCAGCAGGTCGGTTGGGGGGCGTGTGCATATGTAGTTTTGCGTGGGTGTTGCTGTGGATATGTGTAACAGTGGGAGTTAGTTTGTGCATAGGAAGAGAGGGGGTGGGTGTGTATCACGAGTGTAAGTACAAAGAATTTGCATGGCTACTGGTACACAAGTTACGGTAAGGTGCCTATGTCACCAGTTGCATTAGAGAGTCAAGGCCCACATGTAGTCTGGGCACTAGATGTTCCTGCCGTTTGGGGAGGAAGGAGGTTCCTTTCCTTCCAGATCAAACCCCAGGAACGTGTGGCATGTGAGACTAACCCACATGCTATGGAGTACATACGTATGTACGTAGGAGTGGAGTACATATGTATGTACAGTACGCCCCTGCTCATGTGCCCAGATCACCGCTGGTGTGTCACTGGCACACCAATTCAGAACAAGCAGCAGGACCTGTATTCCCTTGTCAGGTGAGACACACTCAGCTAGTGCTGTCCCCTCGTACCCCACTCAGTTTGATTCCTCACATTCCTCTGCTGCGTAGATTCCTTCACCTGGCTCCCTTTGATGAAAAGAATGTGTGGCGACAGCAGGTGGAGAGAGGTAGGCCAGTCACACACCTACACTTCAAGCTGACGTAATGTCTCTTATGGAGGCAGCACTGCCCATTTCATCACATGTACTATATAAACAGCTAAGCCTTGGTTCATACTTGTGTGTTCAGTGTGCTGGTGGATGAACGCTAACGCTGATGTCCACTGCGCCTTTTGCTCCTTCAGGCCAGCGTGGTATGGAGCGTATGAATGCTGTTGTCCAAGGACTGGTACTGAGACGTATGAAAAGTGATCTTGGATTGAATGGGAAGGAGCTGGTGAGGGGAGGAGGAGGAGGTACTGGGCTTAGAGTTGGGAGATATGTACTGAAGGTCACAGTGGTAGGGTGGAGGATCCAGGAGATGCTGGAAGTTGATCTACTACATTGTTCCAGTGTTCTTCGCAGAAATAATGTGTATGCATGCAAATTTTCCCTGTTGTCCCTTACTGGAGGAATTTCAGATAGCCCTTGTACTGTATGTATCCTCCTAATGCCTAATACAAATAGTGGCAGTTTTTATTTTGCAAAACCATACGCTACCTTGTGAAGGTTTGTGGAAATTATGTCCTGTGAAATTTTTGTATGCATATGTTAGTTTAATAAGGGTGCACTAAGCTATTAGCTTGAGGAGTGGCTAGTGGATGGTCGGGCGTACAAGACTCCGAGAGGGTGTCTTCCAGTGTAAAGTGCAGTAGCTGAATACAGGGAGAGCCTCATGACACAGTGTGTAATGCATGCAAATGCTATTGCCATGTCATCTGCCTAGTACTATCTTTCAAGGAGGGTACAGTGCCATGTTTAAACCTTAAGGAGGGAATCCTAAGGGAGCAAGAAGACTTCTGTACCCTTTGGGAACACTAATTCTAACCAAGACCACTAAATCAAAATGCTCAAGGTCGCACAATTTCAGCATGACAGAATACTACTGTAAATATTCTAAAAATTCATGAACTCTTTCTGCATTTCAAATCAAACCTTTTGAAATTTAGGAGGCAATATGATCTTCTTTGCAGTCTTCTTGTGAAAATTAGAGCCTTCTTGCAAAATTGGAGCGTTCTCTGCTGCTGTTTTTAGGAAGGCTCTGTATAGAAAATGGCCGCCGCTAGCGCTTTTTGTCACAGTATTGTGTGTTATTTGTGGATATCACATCAACAAGGAGGTGTGGAACCCCAGTATTGGAGAAGCGTTCGTGTTTATTGAGCATGGAGACAAAATTAATGGCGAGATAACCTTGCCCTTGCCAAAATTAGAGGTTTTCCCGAACTTTAGAAACGGCCAATAAATTAAATTTTTAGAGCGGGTCAAGGCAAGATGGCTGGAAGTTTGTGAACTTTAGATTTTCGATTTTTTAGAATATTTACGGTATTCAGATATGTGCATGGTCTACTGTACTACAGTATACGCCTGTACTTACCTGTAAGTTGTTTGCTTTGTCCTAGGTGTCCTTGCCAGCCAAGCATGTAAACCTGCACGAGTTAGTTCTCTCTGAAGTGGAGCAGGAGCTCCATGATGTGATCTTTCGGCAGTCAAGGTCAGAACAATATCTTCCCACATCTGAATGTTCTGTCTGTGAACACCCAGGCACCTTTGACTGCAGCCAATGTTGTACAGTGAAACCTGTGGGCTATGTAGTTACAGTATGACTAGCCTTTATAGAGAGGTGGCTGCATTTCAGGGGTAGATTGCAATGTGTTAGTGCTATTTGGGACCACGGAGGCTGGCTGTTTTATGGAGGTAGCCTTATGTATATGCAGTGGGCATCTTTGACAGGTTCCATTGTAGTAGTGTTTGGTGCTAACAATTGAGTTGCACTATTCCATGTCCTTCCTCTGCATGTGTAGAGATGACTTTGTCAAGTGGCTCCACAAGACTCGTGGGGAGAGCACGGAAGAGCCTGAGGCCACTGAGACTAAGCCACTGAGCCAGCTCCAAGCCACTCTCTTGCAGTTCCTTGAAGCAAAGAAGGTGTTGGGCAGTTCAGACGATGGCAGTGGCTTCTCTAACCTTCTCCTGTACCTCCTGCGGTGAGCCATACCACTCACAGCCTGCACACGACTACCCTCGTTCAACTCTTGTAAGTATGTTTCTGCTACTGCTTGGCTCACTGTCTACTGCAGTGGGATACACAGTACTGTAGATGTAACTTTCTTGTCCATGTCGTCAATGAGTTTGTCTGACATGTCGGCTAATGGAGCACCCACATGGAGAAGCCTCGATAACAGCAGAGTTCTATTGTGTCATTTGTGTGTTCCACTGATGTGTGCTTGACTAGGATATGGGCCATGTCCCCTCCTTCACTTTTCTCCTTGCCCAGACTGAGACAGGTGTGTGTCCACCCCCACCTTGTGCTGAGTCTGCGGGGTGACATGGCCATCGGTGGGGGAGGAGAGGACGACCTGGATGGGCTGTCCTCCCAGCTAGGGGGTCTCAACCTGCAGAGTGCCTCTGACACTCTGGAGGAGCAGGGCTCTTCTCCCCCCGTGCAGTCCTTCATGGAGGTGTTTCAGTCATCCTTCATCAGCACCAGGGTAGGCAGAGGAGGACATTGCATACTTACACTGTACATATAGTTGACTTAGATTACTACAGCTGCAGTGATGCATGTGTATTTGTACCACTTGTAAGCACTGACTGTGCGGTAGTAAGGGGTGGTCTGGGTGTACATGAAGCAGTATATACATCAAGTATAGTGTTGGGTCACTCACCACATGCATCAGCAACATGCATTCAGTTGTGTGTACTGTTTGTGTACATACAGTACGTGGGGAAGAGTATGTACGTTTGTTTAGTTCAAGCCTCAAACTGCCCACTAACTCTGCCATGGAGTGTGAAGCTCCAAATTGTCCTGTTGTTTTCCTTATCACCATATCACTTCATGTGCTGTCTTGCTCTCTGTCCAGATGAAGGCTGTACTTGAGAGTATTCAGTCAATTCGTCACTCTGGAGACAAGAGGTACATCAGTACATCAGTGTACTTGTTTCAGTGCTTGAATGGACTAGTATACATCACTGTGTGTGTGTGTGTGTGTGTGTGTGTGTGTGTGTGTGTGTGTGTGTGTGTGTGTGTGTGTGTGTGTGTGTGTGTGTGTGTGTGTGTGTGTGTGTGTGTGTGTGTGTGTGTGTGTGTGTGTGGTGTGCATGCACATGTGTAAGTGTCTGTGTCTGTTTTGTGTGCTCTGCAGTATTGTATTCAGTCAATGGACTGGTATGCTTGACATCGTAGAAGTTCATCTGAGTCAGACTGGCATATCCTATAGCCGCATTGATGGGACGTGAGTGCAACAGTGCAACAGATGTCTGACATGTGTGTCTGTGTGCATGGAGAGTGAGACTGTTCCTCACCAGGTACATACATACTGTAGCTACTTAATTACGTCATACAGGAGCTCAGCCAAAGCACGGCAGGCGATAGTGGACTCATTCAACTCCTCGTCCAGAAGACCAGAAGTATGTTTGTAGGACCTACTCACATTGTACTAGGGCTTGTTTCATTTGTCTGTGTATTTCATAACACTGTTATATGCAGGTGCTCACAATTTCCCTCACTGCCGGAGGGGTGGGGCTGAATCTTACAGGAGGCAACCATGTATTCATCCTGGACCTCCACTGGTAATAAACCTGTGGTGTTACCTACTATACTGTACATGCACTGCTGCTGATGATTGTGCTGCTCTGTCACAGTACATGGTACTGATTTCATCATACTGTGATGTACCTCTGACTTTGTAGTCTCTGTTGTCTGTCAACATGCGTAGCTTGTCATCCACACCTACTGTAGGAACCCGTTCCAGGAGGGCCAAGCAATGGATAGAGTGCATCGAATGGGCCAGACTAAGGAGGTCTATGTGCACCGGTTCTACTGCCGCTCCTCGATTGAGGAAAGGATCCTGCAACTTCAGGAGAAGAAGCGGTCCATGGCAGACAATGTGCTATCAGGGTAAGTCAGTGTATGGGTGTTGTGTGTGTGTGCGTGTGTGTGTACATGTGTGTGTGTGGGGGGGGGGGGAATTCTATGGCCATGAGCACAGGACGGATACTCTGATGCTGTCACTCAAGGCCGTACCCCACCTCTCTCATCTCATGGGTCTTGCAAGCCCATAGATGAGTACCCATACTGCACCGAGGGGGGCATGTGACTGGGGTGATAAGGCTGGTGTCTCCACAGCCAACGGTGCCACCGGTCTTGTTGCTACCTGCTGGCTCACCCCTTTCATGGGGTCCACTTAGCCAAGTCTCAACTGTGGTATTACAAGTGTGTGTGTGTGTGTGTGTGTGTGTGTGTGTGTGTGTGTGTGTGTGTGTGTGTGTGTGTGTGTGTGTGTGTGCGTGTGTGTGTGCGTGTGTGTGTGATGTCAGAATAAATAATTAGTTTCCTAGTGGCACCATGTATAAAACTGATATGATATTTCAATACAGCATCAATTGTATCAAACCACAGATACATGAACTGCTGTAATTATAATTTATGTGTGAATGTATCAGCATGTGTTGCCTCTCCCCCCCCCCCCCCCCCCCCCCCTGGTGCCCCTGCAGCACTGGTGCCAAGGGAGCCAACAAGCTCTCTCTTGCTGACCTCAGACTCCTATTTCAGGTTGGCGAGTGAACCTGACAAGTGTGAACTATTTAATATGAGCAGCTGTTATGTTATCAAGGTGATCTGAGTACCAAGCTGAAAATTGAGCAACAATTCTAAATTTGAATGAGCCCATTTGTTGCAGGCTACAATGTGTGTTTGTGGTATAAAGTAGCTATGACTGTGCATATGCTCAATGCACACGATAGAACTCATGTACGCATTGTCACAAATTTGCAGTGTCAATAAGCTATCATCATTAATAAATGGACTTGCATTGATAATAGAGGGATTTAATTAATATAACACATACACAGGATATGCTAACTAAGAATTATGACACCTTACAGAAACAGTAAAATTAAGGATTGATGAGCAGTCAAGCAGACTAGCTGACAGACCCATGTGCCCTACACAGGAGGTGAACTGTTAATGGCAGCCAGGCCGGCCAGGAGTGTTAATGGAATATATCAGACAGCACGGTAGTGCTGTTTAGGTAGGGATGGCGGTGGTTGGTTGTATGCTGTAATACAAACGAAAAGTAGTGCTATTGCCGTGTAGGGCTGAAAACCGGCAAGGAAGGCTACCTGAGAGGAAGTATCTGTTGCATACAACACAGGACTAACCTTACTTCCCAGCGAAAGTGTGCACTCTGGCAGAAACAACCTTGACATTTTCCCTGTTTCGTCTTATCAGACAGCATGATAGTGCTGTTTATGTAGGGATGGCAGTGGTTGTTTGTATACTGTAATATTCTGTTTCTACCACTGACTTGTAGTGTGCATGGACACCTGCAGTGGTGAAATGAGTGTGGCCCCAGAGCTGGGCGTGAGACTTGCTGCTGCATGATTACACCCCCTCCCCCAGGCCAGGCCAGGCTGGGGATCAATGTTAGGGACAGTTCAGTTCTTGTCATTCTGCTTACAACATGCAGTGGGTGGTGCATGTTAGTCTCACTTCCAGACCCTATGTCTCCATGTGCATATATAGGTACGTACTATTGGGCTATTGCACAATAATAGGGGCTGGCGTGCATGCATGCGCAAGACTGGTGTTGGTCAGGCCATGCACACAAGCAGTCGTATAATAAAGCATTGTGCATGTGATCTGCCACATCCACAAAAATGAACATGGCCTGCTGAGCTCTGTACAATGTTAATACCACTGCAGCATGCATGCACGTACAAATGCTTTGGGTAAATTAAAGCCATATGGCCATGTAGCTGAGTATCTCCACAAGAGGCATGCACCAACACTATTAGTAATACTCAATGATCTACATATTATAATTATGCAAAGTTCTGTCATTTCTATGTATTTACTGTATATGTACACTACATATGTCTGTATGGATGTCCTGCACCTACAGGAGAGTCAAGAGAATAGAATAATTTTCTTGTCACACAGAGTACCACCTTGCATGCATGCACCATGATGATTTAAATGACATGGTGGGATAGCCATTTTGAACCCCCCCCCCCCCCCCCCCCCCCCAGTTACACTGAAATAACTGCATAAACCATAAAATTAATATGGTATTCAGTGGCAGATCTAGCCCACTCCTTGAGGGGGTAGACAGCACTAGTAGTACTTACTGCACAATCAAATATAAAGTAAAAAATGGCTACCACCAGCCAGCAGTAAAAACGTATTTTTGGTTCTTGTGCAGTCACAGCAAACTCCATCAAGCTTATACCAGCTTCTCCAGTGTTATCAACATGATTTAGACCAGTAAGTACTGTTGAATGTACACTTTAGAGCAATCAGCCATTAAACAAATAATCAGGTCTGGGCCAATGAGGGGGACCAGGCCCCCAGGATCTGCACCTGGTATAATACAGTGCGAGTGAATAGGACTGTTGCACATGAATGCATGTCACTCTTCTTCACTGAAGAGCAGTCCTTACCATGCACTAGCTGGCATCCTTATGCAACCAGTCGAATGGCTAAAGCACAGACCAACATCAGCAAAACGGTAGCAAACGATGCTGCCCCCACACCGGGTGATGTATTGCACAAGGGACCTACATGCAACAATAGAGGAAGTAAGAGTTGATGACGTGTTAGATATTATTGATTCCATTACACTGCCACAGCAATGTATGTACATATACAATAGAACTGTGAATAATGTCACTTTACCATTATAATTATTAACCACTTCTAGGAGTCATACCGTAAAACTTCTAAAATTTGTAAAGTTTCTGTACATTTCACTTCTTACCATCAAATTTTAGATGAATTTGTGTAAATACACAGACTATTTTAACCTATAGAAGGTTTAAGGTAATAATAACTAGTGAATTAATCAATTTGAAGGTGTGGCCACACCACATTGTAAAGGAGGCAGACAGCAGTAATGAGTGAACACCCATCAGTTATAACACCACTGAACAGAACTAGAAAGCTGGCAAACAGTACTTCATGTAGGAAGCAAACACTGACATAGGATGTTACTACATATATACGTATGTATTGTGAAGGTAAACTGCAACTAAACTGCCAGCCCTTGCTTACCAAAGTTTGGTGTTGCTAGTGCATTAGTCCAACTACTCCAAGGTCCTTGGGGCACTGCACAAGTGCTAACCAGACAGCTCTGCAGCCGAACCTAACAATAGTCAGAGATAGGGCAATGGACATCAATGCAGACAAGAAGGAAACGCTACCACGTGTGAGGCTGACAAGTGCTGACACAGCATGGTTGCACAATTCACTGATGACATCACTGATAGCCGAGGACTGAATGACTCAGCTGACTGACCATCAGCACAGGAATGCTGAGGCATTCATAGCAAGAGTATACGACAAAGACAATGCTAGCCAGACGGGAAGTGCCTCACCTCATAGAGAACCTGAATCCTTAGAGAGGACACGTTGGCCTCAGTCATCCTTGCTGGCACAGTAATCTGATTGCTATCCATTCTATTCATGACGCGATATTCCATGTTGTACTGGGTCACACCGGATTCACTACTTGCACCAGTCCAGGTTGTGTGCATAAAACCAGTGGAGTCAATGAAGGCTGATATACCACCAGGAGGGTCAGGGGCTGCAGTGGAGGGGTAGACACACAAGCACCTAAACACTACAGCTACGCATATGAAAACAGTACACAGTGCAACACATCTAGGAACACAGCCGCACGGCACCATTTGTAACACTGCACAGATGGCTCATGGCTAGAGGCGTGATGTACGGAGCAGATGAATCCATATCAGTGTGCCTACATTTGAGAATGGCCCTGCATACAGCATGTTTATATAAATTGTATGTATAACCATATACCATAACAGGGAGTAAAGCATGCTGAAGGGATCATGGATTGAGTCATCACAAATTCCACTCGTGAATACTCCCATGACATATGTACCATCTCTCCCGGGACACCTACCTGCCGTACAGGTCCGCACTTGTGTGGTTGGGTAAATGAAGTTTTGGGTGGAGTTAACTTGCACTCGGACAAGTGTCCCAGGGTCAGCGGTGGCGTCTGTTAGCACACGAGTCTGTGGATCTGTTGAGCTCACCGTAATCTCTTCTGACATAGGGGCACCATTGCCAAACATGTAGTGCAATGTGTACGTTTCGGGAGAAGGAGGTATAAAGGTAGCTTGCACTGACGTTGTGTTCAGAGGTACTACTTCGACAGACAGATATTGTTGGCCAAAACAACCTAAGAAACGAGAAGGTATACCAGTGACACCACATCAAGGGAATATAATTATAGTGTTGAGATGTTGCATGTTACAAAACCCATGTAACCTTAGTCTTATCTGGGGCCGACAAAATGGCGGTCTGGCTATGATACAAGCCAAACAACCTCAACAATGTTACCCGTCTGCATGAACTTTAATACCTGGTCCTTTCGCTGATGCGTGCTGTCATGTGATCGCGAGAGGCTACGTTCGCTTACTGAAGGCACGCACCCACGCACGGCCACTCACAACTGGTATCCCTCATAGCCCAGAGGAACATAGGCAAATTGGACGGGCAATAAGTACGAACCAGTTAGCCACGTCCGAGCATGTTTGCGCTAAAAGAGCTCGGTCCGTTCTTTCTACCCGATCCGACAAAGAAACATGTGACAGATGCTCACACGACACGGTCCCACATTACCCAGCAACGATCCTCTCCCCCCTCCCCCGACTAGCGAGTATTTCTTCTTCATAACTTCTCGTTGTTATCTGACCATGACTGGCAGACGCGACCCAAAGGTTGAAATAGTTCATGTCAAGTAGTGAAGTGTAGGCTTAGGGTAGCAGCGGCGCGAACCAATGGCACTTCAAACTGTGACAGTGCTGACCGATAGCGTTAACATTCAGCCCCTTCCCTGTGATCTATATACATATTCACGTACCTGAAAGCCCTAAACAGAACAAAACAAGACCGACTACACCCATCTTCTCGTGTCTGACAGAACTTCCGCGACTTTCTTCTTGCGCGTGCTTACTCAGCTATTGCCTTATAAGGGAGAGGGGGTGGGCTAGCAGCCCGTCCCAACCCACTTCCGGCCAAAAGCCATTAAAATGGTGGCCGGAAGTGTGCTGGGATCGGACAAATTAGATTCGTAACTAAAAATTTTAATTCCACGCGCGCGCAAAAATTCCCGAAAGAATTTAAGATATCCCCGGATTAGACTAGCCCCCATGTTATGCAACACGGTATGGATAGGATTGATGGAGAAACCTCTCCTGTCCCTGTATTGATGCTGAGACTCATAGCTATATATAGCTATCTAACTAGCTATACCTACGTACAAGACCGACTAGACCCATCTTCTTGTGATTGAGAGAACTTCAGTGACTTCTTCTTTACACGTGCTTACTCAGCCTTTGCCTTATAAGGAAAAGGGGGTGGGCTAGCAGCCCGCCCCAACCCACCTTCAGGCATGTACTGTGTCTGCTAGATAGCACCTTATATACTTCCGGTATGACTAAAGTGACCCCACTCGCAATCCCTACTCCCTGGAGGTCACACACCACTATGCTGTCAGTATGTGACTATAGTCACACATAGACAACTGCCATTTTGTCCAGCCTGGCAGTCAGTACACAAGACTAGTATGCAAGGGTGGCAGAGCAGTGGGGGGGCTGTAAACCCCCTCCCAATGAATCTTGATGCAGAGAACAGCAGATATAGGCCTGACTGGCGTTGCCACCAAGGATCGCAAGCCCCCAATTTGCAACCGCTGCCACTGCAATCAGCATCGATCCAGTCAAACGTTATACTCATGTATGCTACTGAGTTACTTGCATGGTATGCATGCAGTGAAAGTCATGATCACTATGAGTACAATGGTGGAGATATTAATTTTATATATATATATATACCTGGGGCAAGCAGTCTGAGCTGGCCCTCTGTACATGCATGCATGCAGCCTGATCAATAGTGACTCAGCTGTGCATGCAATATATATTGTAATTACTTGTCATGTTCATACAAATGTAATCAATTCTACAATTTCAGTGAAGAAAGTAATAAAGTAAGAAAAGGAAAAACTTACTTCCATAGCAGCTACTAATTTTCCTTAATCAATCTTATTGGAAATCACACAGTTTAAGAGACTACAGCTAAGATCATTATAGCTAGCACTAAGAGCAATCACTTCAACCTTTTCTTTATTATATGCGTACATGAAGTCCCATCCTCTGGCAGACGTCATTGCAGCTGTGCGTTTGGAAGAACCTCTGCACTCCTTTGCGTCCTTGGTCAGTAGCACCGTACTTCCCTCCTGCACCACAGGAATGAATGGCTGGGTCTGTGAGCATGACTCCGCCCACAGTCTGTACTCCTTGGAGGTCACACACTAAGATGCTCTGTCGGGATTTGACCCAGGTGTAATGGCTGAATGCTTGAAGCACATCAGAAACAGGTGTTCCTGAATGACGCACAACCCCAAAGTTGTTGCTGAACTTCTCAAAGGTGCCAGCCAATAGCTGTTCTACCAGGTAGCACTTTCCGCTGGAGCACTGGATGACGTCGCAGCCAGTGTATTCAACAGTTGGGGTACTTCTTGGCTTTGCTCTGTCTTCACTGAACTCCCTGGCATATGCTGAGGCAACAATTTGCATCTCTGCTGTTGTCTTGCAGGCCTGCAGAGCATCAGCATCACCTTGCCTGGTGTGAAGCTCCTTAATGACAATATGATTGCTAGTCCTTGTGTCCAGGGCATGGAACACGACTGCTTCTTCACCAACTGCAAATGGATTCACAGCATGTTTGAAATGGAATGGCGTTGAAGGGCTGGGTAGCGATAGTTCCTGCTTCTGCAGATCAGCCAGAGAGAGCACACTGGGTGGCTGTACTTTAAGTGCACTCATTTCAGGTCGAGATACCCAGTTGGGAACGGTCGGATCAAGAGTCCATGAGTCTGCTGAGGCTACCTTGCGTGCCTCTGCCCCTGCCACACTGGCTGTGACTGATTTGTGCACTGCGGCCCCCACTTCCTGTGGCTGCATTGCATCAAACTGCCTGATCATTAGGCACTGGTTGCTTAGGCGACGGAGGCTCTCATTGAACATAGATATCATCTTGTCTGTGTGCACCTTCTGGATGTATCCAAACCAATACTGGACTTGGTTTTGAGCCACTTCCTGCATCATGTCTGCATGTGAAATACCTGCTGGATCACCATTAGGGTAGGTGTCATCCAGGTTCGTCTCATGGTATTGTACTCCATGACATGGGCAATCTGCAATGTGTATTAACACCTGCATACACAGAGAAGTATAGGGTTGTTGTACATACCTGCACCTCAAATGGTAACAGGTTGCACTAAATGGCACATGCATATACATAGTGACTCACAACCTAAAAGAGAAGTGGCAATATATTATGTTATGTTTATATATACCTAAGCAAATTTTGGTCAATATAGGCACCATGGAGTTTTGCCATCATAGATTTTGGGTTATCATAACGTTTATGTGGTTCAGTTTTATTTTGAATTATATGCTTGCTTTTGGCTGTGGCTAGCACCACATGTGTGGTCGAGTGAAGTGTTATCTGTAGATTTCCAAGAAAATGCAAAGACAATTCAAAAGGTGAAGACCGTCAAGTATGTCACCGATAATAGCATTGAAGTATACAGCGCACTAGTATAAATTACTCAGTGTATACACCCACACATATATGACCCTCAAGGTACCACTGCACCTAGCTAAGATATGAAATCTGTGAAATGGTAAATCCATAAAATTTAAACTCCATAAAAATCCCATTGCCATGGTAACATGTGTCTGAATGATGATTCTAAATCTCAGAGAAGCATTCCAATTGCTTTGTGTGTGATTGCAAATCCCACACACCTACATGGCAGGCAGAGTGCATGTGACAATAAATCCCATATGCGTACGTTGCGAGCAGACTGCGCGTGAAGTTTATATGATGTCATCACAGCCATATGTACTTGTCACTATGAACTATTCCTTCATTCTCGTCGTATGGCCTCCCTAGAAAGCAGGATTAAGGGCAACAGCGAATAGTGTAACAAGAAGGTTCACGGGTACTGGAGAGCTCTTCTATTGAGCTCTTGCATTGTTGTCAGTTGCCAGTGATGCAGACATTGTCAAGAAGAGATAGGCCACTCAGACCACTCAGCACTCGGGCGCTTCGTGCCCTTGAGCTTCGTGCTCTAAATCCCACAGACACCTCTTGGACAGCATTTAACTGTTACATAAATTATAGCTCATACAGTATACTGAGGTCTTGTGTGTGCCTAATCTTGTATATTATGTGCTGTTACAGTGTGCATGACTGTACCAAAGCTCATGCAGGCATCTCCATGCAGCACTATATTACAATCACAGCTAGATTTGCTAGTAGGTGTATGCTTCAGCCTTCAGGTGTTATATAATTGACCACCTCGGAACGTTATATCCGGTAATGCCTCAGGAGCCATGGGTTAACCAATTTGTAGCTCGGGTAACCACACGTTCCTGCCAATTCTAGGATGCGTACAGGAGCAATGAACAGGAGAGTTCTAGTGAGAGGTAGCCTATATACGTACCCTGTAGACTTAATTGCCAGCTGCATGTTGTAAAATGTAACTGTATTAACTAGATTGATTCACCATGGTGAAATTGTTGTGATGCTAAAATTTACCTTTGTAGAATCTGGTCTCCAGGACAAGTGGGTAAAGACTGCTTTCAAACCTCCCATTATGTCTTCTGGCGCGTCTCCACCTCCATCAGCAGCAATTCCACTTACAAAGCACCGAAACTCAAAAGCTGATCTGGTATACATGCAAGCACATATATATAGGTGTAATATAAAGCACATAAATATTGCTGTATAAATACATAAGGTATATGCACACACAATTGGTTGAGGTGCACAGATTCTGAAGTTATCAAATTATCTATCATTAATTTATTAATCCAAGATGGTTGCATAAAATAAAATCCATATACCTATAAAATTGTATACTATGTCTTAATAAGCATTAGAGTTTTTCTTGATCCAAGATTCTTCATTTTCTATAAATGCACATAATTACATCGGTTTTGGACTTTTGCCTGACTGTGGTATAGTACAGCTTTGCAAAAACTGGTTGGATATATAGCTATAGGGACATCAAACGTCAGCAATATAACTAATCATGTCCTTCTTTTTGTATGTCTGATTAAAAATATGCAGCAGTGTTCATTGCCTGATTTTAATTTGTTACAATATGGATGCATAATTATGTATTTGTTTTATGATCCATAACCTTGCAAATAATCAATCCAGTAGAAATGTGTTTGTCAATGAGACAATATATAATCCAGAGATACTTGTCAATGAAATTAAACACTGATATAAGCTAGTTGATATAACCTGCATGATCTTGCCAGAAAACGAGTATTGCCAGCCAGAAAACTGGTGCAATTAATTCAATCACTTACTTTGTGAAATTTTTCCAGGTGGTGCGAGAATAATCAGGCTGATCATAGTCGGTGTAGCGAACAAAGGCAAATTGTAAATCACAGCCCTGATATTCAACCTCCAATTTATCACGTAGCTGCACAATGTTGTCCTTGACAACCTCGATCCAAGACCTCATAGACCCAGTACAATCCACCAGAAAACAAAGGTCAACCTACCAGGAGTAAACAGATGGCTCGAACAGCAGTAGAAATAACAATACTCATGATCTTGGTCTGGAGACCTATAAGCTAAATTGTATATAGTTTAAACTGTTAGTACTACCTACCCCATGCATTAACTGAGGCTTAATTGAGCATGCTAAAATTAGGTAATTGTATATTTGCTGTGTACCTTAGGATTGGTTATGTTGAGAGTGAAGCCCACTTTCAACAAGACAAGTGTGTCCCTTGCTGCTATGTGATTATCCCTGAGGGTCAACATTTTTCCATGGCGCGAATCTTCTACTACCTTCTGTCCCAGGCAGAATTGGTACTCATCCAAGCGGAGGTTGCAGATGCCTTCAGACAGATGCCTCAGATCAGCAACTAGATAGTCCTGTGTACATGGGACAGTTAATGGCAGCATGTAGTTATTAATGTGACTGCACCGATATAAATTTCAGAGTATATGAAGTATAACATGCACCATGCAACATGTCCTTATTGAACTCCCAACAATTATAAGTTGCTGCCATTAAACCCGCTTACATTTGGAGTACTGGATGGAATCTCCACGGAATGCAGTTTGCCGTCTGCTGCCTGCAAATATATCTCCCAAGGTGTTTGCACGATGATGTTAATGACACTCCTATCTTGCAGCCCAGGATAAGAGGCAAGTTTGCAGCCATCTTCCAATGGCCTAGGACCACAGCTACGACAGACAAGCTTTTGTTTGTACGGTGGGAGATCGCGTCTCTGCTCGTGAATGAGCTGCTTCAACCCGAGAACAGTCAAGTCCTGCATGAGTCCATACGGGAGGGATAAAAATGGAACAATCAGGAGTGCTGAACATGCAGTTGCGCAGTGCACGTGTTGAATTCACACAACGAACCTGAGGATCACGCACAGAAACGGTTGTAGTAGTGCCGACCAAGTCTTTCACGTATAGTTGCCACGGCTGTGCTTCGATTGCACCCGCTCCGGACATTTCCCTTGACGCACCACGCGTTCTCTCTCTAGATCTCGTCCAAGAAGTCAGAGCGATACACGCACGAAGCCTGTCGTGGACTGAAAGAACAACTGTTATATACCTCGCCTGTGTCCATTCCAGGAAAGCATTGTCATCGTTCGAAGTTACCGACGGTACTCTTTCCGACGAATTCCATGACGTACATTTTGTAACCACAATTTCAAGGTAACCCATTAGTCCCCAATAGGAACTCAACGCCTAATATTTGTATACATAGGGTTAATACTATACGTACATCGCGGTACAGTACGTGTATACACGCTATGTAAACATATACTGTAAAGGCCTGAGTGGCTAGGCAGATTCATGTTGATATTTCTAAAAGACACTAGCCAAAGGGGGATCAGGTATCAGACGTTTCGGCAGCACTACGGCTGCCTTCATCAGTGATTATAATGACACTTACAAGCAGGTGTATAAATAGGAGGGTGGTCAAGTGAGGCATTGGTGTTTACAGGAAAGGCATACATCATGTAATGTCTCTAGTGTTTACAGAAATAAGCATACATCATGCAATGTCTTTAACCGGAACAGGGGTTAAAATAATAAGTGAAAATGAAATAATACTGATAACGGATGGACGGTTACATAAATCAATCTAGAAGGGTTGCATAGAGCCCTGGCATGGGGCCCCTCTCTCTGTTGAGAGGGGCTTGCTGGTGTTGAATGTGCCAGGACTCTAGCAAGCACCGGGTCTGGGTGTGTGGATGGTAGTCAATCACCGATGCCTTCGACAGGTCAACCTGGTGGCCAGCTGTGAACACATGTTCAGCAACAGCCGAAGCAGTAACATCTCCATTCCTCAGGGCCCGACGGTGCTCCTGCAGGCGCAGGTCCAGTGACCTCCCAGTCTGTCCAATGTAGGTGCGGGGGCACTCAGCACACGGGATGCTGTAGACCACCCCCTTCCTTTTGGACACTGGGACAGGGTCCTTGGGGTGGACCAACATCTGCCTCAGAGTAGTGAAAGGGCGGAACATCACCCGGATGGAGAGGGGGCTGAGGATACGTCTAATTGACTCTGACAGACCCTTGATGTACGGGAGAGTCAGAGTGGTGCACGTCTCGTCACACTGTGAGGTTTCATCACCCCTGGGACATGACCATCCCCTTGGGGTTCATCAAGAAGCAGACATGTCCCAGGGGTGATGAAACCTCACAGTGTGACGAGACGTGCACCACTCTGACTCTCCCGTACATCAAGGGTCTGTCAGAGTCAATTAGACGTATCCTCAGCCCCCTCTCCATCCGGGTGATGTTCCGCCCTTTCACTACTCTGAGGCAGATGTTGGTCCACCCCAAGGACCCTGTCCCAGTGTCCAAAAGGAAGGGGGTGGTCTACAGCATCCCGTGTGCTGAGTGCCCCCGCACCTACATTGGACAGACTGGGAGGTCACTGGACCTGCGCCTGCAGGAGCACCGTCGGGCCCTGAGGAATGGAGATGTTACTGCTTCGGCTGTTGCTGAACATGTGTTCACAGCTGGCCACCAGGTTGACCTGTCGAAGGCATCGGTGATTGACTACCATCCACACACCCAGACCCGGTGCTTGCTAGAGTCCTGGCACATTCAACACCAGCAAGCCCCTCTCAACAGAGAGAGGGGCCCCATGCCAGGGCTCTATGCAACCCTTCTAGATTGATTTATGTAACCGTCCATCCGTTATCAGTATTATTTCATTTTCACTTATTGGCTAGTGTCTTTTAGAAATATCAACATGTAAACATATAGTGAAAGAAATGGTAACAATGCAGCAAAGGCTTGTGTGGCTATAGGTAGCGTCATGATACTTTCGCTGAAAACACTAGCCAGATCAGCGAAATATGAAACAGATGCAGTTTCAGTGAACAACACTTACTGTAAACAGCTAGCTACAGCATGCTATTGCAAGATGGTGAAGACGCATAATGTTGAGTTGAAAATAACAACCAGACTGATTGGTTTAAATGCGTGGTCATGTTGCAGTTGGCCTGACAAGATCTCTAACATGCAACACTACCATTTTGTGTTATGAGGTTGACTATGCTGTTGTCCCCAATGCTCTGGTTATGTGACCTACAAGATGGGTCAAACAGAGGTTACCCTTACCTTTTCCAACCCCCTGCATGGTTGGAAAGACAAACGAGGTTAGTAATGGCACTTATAATAGTAGGTTCCACAGGGATACCATGTACAGTAACTGCTATGAGCTGTTTGTGGAAATTGTCACTCTTGCTGACAAAACTCAGCTGTACTGTCACTTCCAATGCACGGGCAGAGAAATAAACACTTGAAATATAAAGAATGTGTGCTGAGAAATTTATGAAGCCAGAGCACTAGTATATAGCTATGGAATATGATATCTTTGGAAGTAACCACTATATTCCTCTGTAGCTGCTGGCATGTGCATATGCACCATTTTGCAAATCGACTTGTCAATGAGTGTCGTGCCTGCTAATGGGTGCTCTTGGGTGTTACCGAATATTTATATTGAAGTGACCAAAAAGATGAGAGGTCAGGTTGAACAACTTAGGCCATATTTTGCCTCCACTGTGTCACTAATGAACCAACTCCTATATATTCTTAGCACATAATCGGTCATTTGGTGGCCAAGGATGGAGAACTGGAGGAGTATTCCTGGAATCACCAAATTTGGAATCAGATAAAAGGCATTTGATCGATAGAAAAGGTGTGGTAGCTAAAGATCTGCAGTGGTTATGTTAAATATAGTGTTGCCAACATACAGCACTAGCCTGGTCAGTCCAAACAAATCATTTATTTTGCTATTTGCTGATCATTGCTCACTGATTGGTGAAGGCGCACAACAGTAGTGTTGCTGAAATGTCTGATTTAATTTGTTTTGACTGCACAGGAGATGATGCATGTGAGAGGTTACATGTATTATATATTTATTTCCGACCAACCATATGCCCTAAGCTGCATGTTTAAGAGCACCTGAGGGCTTGTTGGAAGCTTGTTATGACAGATATATAGAGGGGAGTCAATGAATAATATTAGCAGAAGCTACTCCCTCTATTGTGGGCAGCTAGGTAAACTACACCTGCTGAGACATTCTTCCTGGAATTGCTGTCCTAATTTGTAGGTATCCATATTCATATTATTCATGACTGTAGGATTCCGCCATTATTTCTGGCAGACAAACATTATCCAAATGAATACATTATTCATGGAGGATAATGCACAACCTGTGACTTCACAGGACGATTGTAGTATATAAGTGGTATGGATGCCATTATCAGAGTGCATGCATGACAACCTGCCATGCAAACAGTCATTAATGGCAGTGTCCACGTTGCATAACTATACTAGTGCATATAATTATACTATGCACTATAGTGCTTTAAGCCCTGATCACTAATGGTTAAGAGATAAAGTGTGCAAGCATGACTGCTATTGCAAGCTTTCCAAAGTAAGATTCAAAGGAGAGAAGCTGCATTTGATTACATATGACCTATTGTGGCATGGGCATTCTAACAATCATGAGCCCAATATGGCATATATAATTTATAGAGATAACTATTACTTCAAAAGTGACAAGGGAACAATAGACCATTGTATACACAAACTAAAAGTCCTGATTTACAAGGGGTCCCATCTTGTTGTCTGCAATTTGAGCATTTAAAGACTCAAAATCATGTATAATTGCCGAGCCGAAAGGCGAGGCAAGTAATCGTGATTATAATAACTATTCAAAATTGCATGCTTTCATACAAGCCTGTAAATGTCCTTGGGCATAATACTTATGTATTGTTTACTCTACAAGTGTAATGTAGAAGACGATCTGGGGGCAATTAAGCAGTCTGGCCCAAACAGCTGGCTGTCTTACATAAATGGAGCATCATTAACTTGCATAATAGCTGCTGTTCTCAGTGACTCAGCCATGCATGTACATATATGTACTTACTTGGCCCATGGTATATGCTCACACAATAGCAATCAATGCAGTTCCAATGAAGTATAAGTAAAGAAAGGTAAGTTTCTTCCACAGCAGCTACTTAATTATAAATCAACTTTAATGCAGAAATCACACTGTATTAAGAGACATTATTAGCACAGAGAGCAATCACATCAGCTTGCTCCAACTTGGTCTTCATATGCGTGCGTGAAGTCCCATCCTCTGGCAGATGTCATTGCAGCTGTGCGTTTGGAAGAACCTCTGCACTCCTTTGCGTCCTTGGTCAGTAGCACCGTACTTCCCTCCTGCACCACAGGAATGAATGGCTGGGTCCGTGAGAGTGACTCCACCCACAGTCTGTACTCCTTGGAGGTCACACACCAAGATGCTCTGTCGTGATTTGACCCAGGTATAATGGCTGAATGCTTGAAGCACATCAGAAACAGGCATTCCTGAATGACGCACAACCCCAAAGTTGTTGCTGAACTTCTCAAAGGTGCCAGCCAATAGCTGCTCTACCAGGTAGCACTTTCCGCTGGAGCACTGAATAACATCGCAGCCAGTGTATTCAACAGTTGGGGTACTTCTTGGCTTTGCTCTGTCTTCACTGAACTCCCTGGCATATGCTGAGGCAACAATTTGCATCTCTGCTGTTGTCTTGCAGGCCTGCAGAGCATCAGCACCACCTTGCTTGGTGTGAAGCTCCTTAATGACAACACGCATGCTGGTCCTTGAATCCAGGGCATGAAACACGACTGCTTCTTCACCAACTGCAAATGGATTCGCAGCATGTTTGAAATGGAATGGCGTTGAAGGGCTGGGTAGCGATAGTTCCTGCTTCTGCAGATCAGCCAGAGAGAGCACACCGGGTGGCTGTACCTTCAGTGCACACAATTCAGGTCGAGACACCCAGTTGGGAACAGTTGGGTCCACAGTCCATGAGTCTGCTGCAGCTACCTTGCGTGCTTCTGCCCCTACCACACTGGCTGTGATTGATCTGTACACTGCAGCTGCCATCTCTTTTGGGTCTTCTGCTTCAAATTGCCTGATTATGAGGCGCTGGTCACTTAGGCGGCGGAGGCTCTCATTGAACACAGATATCATCTTGTCTGTGTTCTCTTTCTTGATGTACCCAAACCAGTATTGAACTTGGTTTTGGGTTACTTCCTGCATCATGTCTGCATGTGAAATGCCTGCTGGGTCACCGTTGGGGTAGGTGTCATCCATGCTGTTGTACTGCACTCCATGACAAGGAAAATCTGCAATGTGTATTAACACCTGCATGGACATACAAGTAAGGAGGTATTTCTACTGTACCTGCATTACATGTACTAGTTATCGCATAGTGCTGAGGTGTGCACACGCGAGACCTGAGGGCAAGCAGTGCCTGAGGTGAGTATGTAGAAACCTGTACACTGAATTTTTCGCAAGTGCCGTGAAATAAGCGATATATGCAGCACCTAGCAATAGGCTTTCATTCAAAAGGCTTCTTGGAGATGGAAGTTTCTTAAATCCTGTTAATAGTGTCTAGGGTGGCTTGTTTAGTGACATAGCATCATGTGGTTGCCATGGCAATGACATATACTAATATAATTGGTTGAATTAAATGGTGATGTATATGTAGCTATAGTGATCCACAATTTGTAACAGTGTGCATAAGGCATGCCTCTCAGCATATTGGGCATATATGGGTGGTGATCAGAAGCTAAACATGGTGCACCCCATAGTTGCTTTCTGTTTCAGGTACATAATTATATTGCTGTTATATAGACGTTTTCCCCGAAGATCAGGAGAAAGAACACCTCAACATGACACTTGCAGTGCCCGGAATATTGTGGTGTGGTCCAACTTGTTCTGTAAAAGGAGGAGAAAGAAATGGTGCAATGGGGGTGGTTGAAGAAGAGGAGTGAGATCAATCTTCCGTATCGCCATCAATGTAATCAGTCCCACTGTCATAGGACCGGGTTGCATCACATGTGCATGAGTTTGCTGGTCATTTTCACTTGCATGTGTCATCTGTTTTGGGTATTTCAGATTCTGTATTTGCTTGGTGCATGTCTGATCGAATCATTTAGCGACTGTTTGTCATTTCCTACCTCCAGCTGTGCCACTTCTAATGGATCTGGTAGGTACATATCTTCACCATCATCCTCGATCATCCTCAGATTTGGACCAGTCATCTTCTCCATCTGAGCTTTCAAGCAGTGCAAGAGCTTGCTCTATAGCCAGTCTTGCTTGCTGCTCATTTTGACAAGCTCTGTACCTATATACAGATGTATTGTGCTCTGTTATGAATTGTTTCTGATAACTATGCGTACAGCAAATGAAACTGTGCAAAACCCGCTGTTTTCACTCATAACTGACCATGTGAAGAAGGTTGACAATGATTCATTCTTCGGAACTGCAGGTCGAACGTCGAGGTGATACAGTGAAGCTACGATATCTGAGCTTTCCAGCGATAGATAGAAGTCACAGACAGGATCTTGCTTTGCGCTAGTATATACCATTGAAATAAGATATTTTTTGCGCCACTATACTAACTTGTGCATTCCATGAATGTGAAAGTGATTAATGTGAATGATAAAGGGTTAAGGCATGGTATAGTGGTGTTTGAATGAGACTAGTCTAAGAATTCGAAGATGCAATGGTTGAGTTTGTGGCCACCTGGCCGCATGTGCTCAAGTCCAAAGCTTTGATCATGAGGTAAGTGTACACACAGTGAATATGTTGCTATACATAAATCGCACCTTTGTAGAATCCTGTCTCCAATACAAGTGAGTAAAGACTGCTTTCAACCCTCCCATTATATCTTCCGGACCATCTTCACCTCCTTTAGCAGCAATTCCACTTACAAAGCAACGAAAATCTGGAGCTGATCTGAAATACAAAAAGACTTGAAGAATGATTGCAAGCAATTTTAAGATGTTGCAATTGGTTTTGGGATATTGACTGACTTTGAACATGTGTTACATAATGATTACATACACGTATGCAACTTAGAAACCTTGGGAAGGCACAATTACCAAGGGCAAAACCTGAGGTGATGGGACAGAGCTTGGAGCCATAATCAACTTATTATATGTACTATGGCATGCATTCCGCTGCCGAGCACCCTGCACTTATCTGTGTTAAGCCACTTTCATGGATCTTGTGCACCGTCACTATTTTAATGATGTAAGAATATTATTACAATCTTTCTAAGAATGACATAAATCTGCACATGTGCAGTATAGAGTGGCGTCTCTTTTTGAAATGTTGTGATTTGTGAGGTTGCTTTTGAAGCCTTCCTCATCTGCTGTTGGTCCTGGTATCATGAAGAAGCCTACACCTGGCTGGAAGCCACATCGAGAATTTCTCTTTGGCATTGGCCAGCCTTGGGAACCAGACTCCTGGGATTATGAGGATCTAGGCGAAGATGAGCTGCTGCTTGCCGCTTCTCAGCAATATCAGTCTGCTGATCCATCAAAGCACAAAGTAGACAAGGCACCCAATGGATGGGGGTCAACTTTACAGCTTGATCAAATCCTTAGGGATGGCAACCTAATCGCCATGCAGGCAGGATTAAAATGGAGACACCAATTGTGAACCAGCACTGCCTAGGCAGTGGTTTTCACTTTCCTACACTGCACTTTGCAGGGTCTTCACACTTAGGGTTAATTTAGGGTTAGGGTTTAATGGCAGCAATTTTATTTTTATGTAAACTGTTACAGTATTGCTCTGAAATAATTGCATTTGCAGGTTGCTAAAGAAAAATTAATGACCTGCTATGAGGTCAACATGCCATTTAAAGACCTCATTAGCACCTAAAGTTGAAAGCGTACTATGCATGGCATAGTATAAGAATAATTATTGATAATCAGTGATACTGATGAGGCATGGAAACTAAATGAACTATAACACTGTTTTAATAGATAATTTGCATTCACTTACTTAGTGAAATTAATCCAAGTGGTGCGTGTAGAAGCTGGCTGATCATAGTCGGTGTAGCGAACAAATGCAAATTGTAAATCACAGCCCTGATACTCAACCTCCAACTTATCACGTAGCTGTACAATGTTGTCCTTGACAGGCTTGATCCAAGATCCCATGGACCCAGTGCAATCCACCAGAAAACAAAGGTCAACCTAGCAGGAGTAAGCACACTGTTAGAACAAGAAGCACGTACAGCTGCCTTAACATGCTAGCTATCTAAGCCTCTGCAGCTGCATGTACCAGTTGTAATCATTTCTACTTGTTTCCTAGTTCTTGTGTTGTGTATGTTTGCAGTATAGAGAACAGCCACAAGTGGCCTTAAAATTTGGACAACTACTCAGACATTCTTAACATATTACAGCAGATCAGAATAGTGTTAAGAGTACACAAAGTGAAATGGTCCTATACAAATAAATGAATAAGCTGTAATATCTATATCATTGCCAGGGCGGAATCCCTTCTAATTTGGAAGCAGCTATTCCATCTATGAAAAATGGAACTTAAGTATGTCAGACTCTCATTGTGTACCTTAGGATTAGTTATGTTGAGAGTGGACCCCACTTTCATCAAGACAAGTGTGTCCCTTGCTGCTATGCCATTATCACTGAGGCTCAGTAACTTCCCATGACGGGAGTCTTCTACCACTTTCTTTCCCAGGTGGAATTGGTAATCATTCAAACTGAGCTTGCAAATACGTTCTGATAAACTCTTCAGGTCAGCAACAAGAAAGTCCTGCAGTGTGAATTCATATTATGTGTATAGATATACAGCATTCATATTATGTGTATAGACTAGAGGTGACTGTATAATATATGTAGCTGTACATTATTAGAACTGAGTTAGCTACAAAGAATGACACCCTATCCTGGACACATCCTTGCATAGCTCCTATAAGATACAGCCATTAAAGCCTATATACTTACATTTGGAGTACTGGACGGTATCTCAACAACATGTTGTTTGCCGTCTGCTGTCTGCAAGTATATCTCCCAAGGTGTCTGTACTATGATGTTAATAACACTCCTGTTTTGCAGCCCAGGATAAGAGGCAAGTTTGCGGCCATCTTCCAGTGGCCTAGGGCCACAGCTACGACAGACAAGCTTTTGCTTGTGCGGTGGGAGATCTTCTCGCTGCTTGTGAATGAGTTGTTTCAGCCCATTAACTGTCAAATCCTGCATGAGTCGGGACCACAGGAAAAAGGTTTTAAAGTTTCACTGACATGCAAGTTTTCAATGGATGCTGTATGTTTAGTTTGGGCCATCGATGACAGAATCATATCACTTGCGCACTAGTTGGCAAAAATTGCAACAATTCGCAACTTCAAATTCTGGTGAAGGCATTTCTGCAACCCCTGTCCTCGCTTGCATAACTATATTTGGAGCTATGCATGATGAATTTGAAACACTGCAGGACACACCAACTTCAAATTCATAGCGTGTTCTCAATCTGGAATGTCTTTTTGTTTCCCTCACTGGTTAGAATAATGCATGCAATGGCAATTTTATCGCCGAATTTCTCCCTATCGCAGGCATTAGGGGCACCTGTGACTACCATATGCATGCCAGTAGTTGGCTGATAGTAGGTTAGCAATTATTGAAATAAGTATTTTGAGTTAAACGACTTGTGGGGCGCCGAGGGCGCCCCGAAACTCGAACTACTTGTTAGCTATTTCCCCATGTTACTATATGTGCAATAGTCTAGCTAGCTAGGTGTGGATACAGCATTGCTGATGACCTAAAAGATACATCAAGTTGCCATAGACTGTTGGGTTTGCAAGAGTTTCAAGTCTCCAGACCATGCAGTCAGCTAGCTATATATTCCAGTGCTGGCAAAGCTTCCCTACCAAACTATCAAAATCATTGCTTTGCTTTTTGATCTACACATGCAGCATTCTGAACAAGATGTACATGTTACTATGTGCCTGGAGTAGGATTATGCTGGCTACAAAGGCTACCCCTAAGTGGTAATGCCGTGCTGCGTCATTCTAGGCCAACGGGTCGTTCGATTTCTGTTGTATTTAGGGTTGTACCTCGCAGGAGAACAGTCAGATAAGCTATCCACTACAATGTTATTAATAAATTTCTAGAAATACTTTGTTTTCTTTTGATACAAAGAGAAATATGAAGAAGATGATCTGAGCATCAGAGAGCGTCGAGCGCGGCCATTTTACAATGTCCGTTTGCAGAAGAATCTTTTGTAAGGCTATTTGTTAGTATCACTCTATTAACACATGTTCACGAACACATTTCGTTCGGTCGAGAGACGACAAAACGCCACTAAAAATTAAATTTTAAGTTTAGCAAAGCGCCGCCATTTGCAATGACAGAAATATACGCGATTACGAACACGAAGTCTTACGAATAATATTATAGCTACCAATAATTATCTCAAAACACACTATAGGGCTAGCCAGGCGTCGCGTGACCCCTCCTCACGGAAGGAGGGGTCACGCGACGCCTGAGTCACTACTATAGGGCCCGCTGTCGGCGCCCCAAAACTTTGCACTGTCAGTGGCACATAATAATAAAATAAGTCAGGAGTGTTGCAAAAACAGATCATAGATCTATGTACAGATGCGCAGTATATTCATGAAACGAACCTCAGGATTATGCACAGAAACGGTTGTAGTAGTACCGACCAGGTCTTTCGCGTACAGTTGCCACGGCTGTGCGTCGTCCATACCTGTTCCCGACATTTCCTTTGGCGCGCCAAGAGGTATTTCTTGCCCAGGAAGTCAGAGTGTTACACGCACGTACGATATAGCTGCCGCGGTCCAGCTTATATATATCTGCTATTCTCCGTTGATTTCTGGGAAAGCAGTGTCATCTTCCAGGTTAAAGGCGGTACTCTCCCCTAATAAATCCCTTGCGTAACCCATGCATTCGCTATACAGAGTTACATAATCCATTACGTACACCTTATGCCCAGCACCATATAGAGTGTGTGAGGTTATGTATACATACACTGTGGTATGTAAGCTATGTGCATGTACGTACTTTGTGCATGCCCAGACTGGAGTGAGCTAGCACTGGCATTAGTGATTGTAACATACCAAGCCGGATTGCAAGAGAGGTTTCAAGGTGGGGTTCAGCTAATAACTAGCTACCAACGTGCAGCATCCTCTTCGTGTGTGGAGTAAATAATTAGAATTGTATTATAATGTTCAATGACTTCTCAAATGCCTTTAACAGTGTCCGCCGAGACAAGATGTTAATCCAGGTCAGTGAATTGGCTCCAGAGCTTCTTCCTTTTGTGCACTCTGCATACTCTGCACCATCCACCCTCCTTTGGGGGGAAACCCCCTTACAGTCTTCTGAAGGAGTGCAGCAAGGGGACCCACTAGGCCCACTTTTGTTCTGTCTTGCTATCCATCCACTAATAGAAAAGCTCACTTCTGAGTTCGTTGTTTTCTATCTGGATGATGGCTCACTTGGTGGCAGAGTTGGGGAGGTCCTTCGGGATCTCCAGACAGTGGAGGGTGCAGCGGAGGAGCTGGGGCTCCAGTTGAACAGAGGAAAGTCAGAGGTCATTGGACACAACTCTGCCTCCCTGGAACCCTTACTGGCTGCAGCCCCAGAGCTGAAAGTAACCAGCCCAGAGCAAGCTACCCTCCTCGGCTCTGCTGTGGGGAATGTGGAGTCTGTATCCAGAACCATACAGGAGAAGACTGAGATGCTTGGGGTCATGGGGAACAGACTGCAGTACCTCCATGCCCATGATGCCATCCTCCTCCTTCGCCACGCCTTAGCTATTCCTAAGCTGCTTTACACCCTTCGCACTTCTCCTTGTTTTGCCTCTCCGGAGCTTGTGGCCTATGACAACATGCTAAGGGCCATCACTAGCAGTGTCACCAACACCCACAGACGAAGTGAGGGACGCCACCCTCGACACGCAGCCCTGAATGAAATCATCCATCGTTCACTGTCCTCAGCACACATCCCTTCTCGTCTTGAACCTTCTGGAGTCTATCGCACAGATGGGAAACGACCTGATGGCATTTCAATGGTGCCGTGGAGGCATGGGAGGGTCTTGGTCTGGGATGCAACATGCCCAGATACCTTTGCCCCCTCCCATGTCTCAAGTGCTGCAACATCCTCTGGTGCAGTAGCAAAGCAGGCAGAACAGGCGAAGAAGGCCAAGTATGCCCACCTAGATGCGAACCACTACTTCGTCCCGTTGGTGGTCGAGACATCGGGAGTCCTAGGCCCGGAGGCTCTCCTATTTCTGCGGGACCTGGGACATCGGCTCAAGGAGGCAACAGGAGAACCAAGATCCCACCAGTTTCTGCTGCAGCGATTGTCAGTGGCAGTGCAGCGGGGAAATGCCGCGGCGGTGCAGGGAACCCTGAAGGGATCCATGGACTCTGGGTGGGATGGGTATTGACTCTCCTTCTTTGTTTATTTGTTTGTTTGTTTGTCTGTACGCTGTTATTAATTTACTTTAGTTTTCTGTGATTGTATTATCACTAATTTTATACTGTTAACTACACAATTGAATGCATTACAAATGTATTGTAAATGATTCATTAATATGATTGTTCAATTAATGTAATGCGTATCTGTGTCTTTTTGTCTTATAATCATAAAATGTCAATACATTTTTGGATGTTTAATTTATCCTCTGCAAGTGTTTCCTTGAACATAATAACTTATATTTCCATGTTCAATTCAATTCAATTAAATTCATTACCAGTTGGTACTAAGACACCACATGGTCCAATGCAGCACTGTACATACATAGCACCATAACATAAAAGGTGGATGATCGAATAATAAGTCAAATGAAACTGGGTTAATAATGAAGGTGTGACAGTTCACTGTTTAGCATGTATAGTTCATGATCATAGAGGCTAATCGAACCTATTAACCTATATAGGGCATCTGTTGCCATGTAGCCTATGTGAGGGAAGGAAGCATTTGAGATATATTTGCCATAGGGGAGCATATGGGTAAAAAGGGTTCATCCCTGCTAATGCCTCCAATGTCCAGAGCAATATCAAAATGGTACACATGGCTGTTAACTAAGTGCCTGCATGGTGTACCTGACAGTGTTAACCAAATGACCGCCCTCTTTGGCAATGCCCTTTTCTGCATCATACATCATAGTGGCTAAATAACCTACAGCATCACCTATAGCTACTGTGCACCCTTGCACCTAAGTGATATCATTGTTAGGGTCATGGACTGATACAGTTCTTAGAACTCCACTAATGACATTCATTAGGGGTGGGAGCTGCGTAATGCATACAGTCTCCCATAGCTACTCAGGAAATGAGACTGCATGTATACATAAGCCACCCCATCAGGCTCCCCAGTGGATATCTCTCCTTCAAGCATGCTTGACCTTGTGGTCATTTGGATAGTTCTGGGAATCACTATAATGACATTCATGGCAGGCTCAATGTCCCAATGGTAGTTCTAGTAACTGACCATCATGGACACATGTCTATGGATTGATTAATGACATTCATGGGAGGCTGTGCACTCATAAGAATGCAACTGCAGTCAGATTGCTCATGCATCCCTTGCAGGTTCAACCTGGCTGAATGAAAGGAAAGGAAAATTATAGGTAACTGTTCATCAATTCAATGGTGTATAGAAAATGGAAAACCTAAACAGGGAAAATCTGGAATCAACACCACTGACTTGGAAAGCAGAGAATATTTCGTGAAGTGTGAATATTGACATGTTCTATAGTCTGACCTCAGCGTGTGTGTGTATTGATTATAGCAGCAGTAGATGCAAACAGATGATATTATAGCTGTATATCATTTCCTGTAAGTATTGTGCATTCAACACAATAATACAGTTTTGGTATGTTTCAGGTACAGTAGCTGGTTTGTGTATGTTGTACTATGTACAGTATCCTATGGCTGTCACTTCAATTACATCATGTGACTCTTTGTAGATTTGCATTGGTGTGATCAATTGTGGGACTATAAGAGACTGTCAGTGACACATTCGCACATGGACTAGTGTCCTGGTAGCTTCTGTGATCATGCACAGTCTCCTACACCACATGCATAGCAATGTGCAGTCATACACAACAGATGAGTCTGTGCATGTGCCTGTGTATACACATGTACGTGTATGTGTCAGCTATAGGAAGAATGGCAGTGTCACACACTGTATGATGATGCAAGCACCCTTGTCATCAGTAGTACCCCAGCACCAGCAGCAGATGATCTGCAACATGCTTAGAGTCACTTCAACGTACTGCTTCAATCTGTGTAGTCATAGCTATATACACACATGTATTAGCTGTGAGTATTCTAATAGCAACATATTGTCACTAGCCATCAGCACACTTCTATAAATGCATGTATATGCATGTTATACACATTAGATCATGGTACAACTATGATAGTAACTGGGGACCTGAGGATGGGTATAAGACACAAAGGTGGTGAAATGAGGGGTTGTATAGAGTGAATGCTGTGGAAACTGGCCAGGACAGGCGAGTTACATGCACAAAGGACTCAATTTGAGTTTTGTAGCAACACTGGCCAGCTATAGTGTGCAGCCATCAAGCACGTGTACACACATGAGGGATGTGTTACCATACACTTCTGAATGTAGGTATATAGGGCCATAGGTGAATAGAAGCCAAGAGGGCCTGGTTAATACATTACATACACACAGTTCAGCTTGGCAGTGATGGTTAGCTGGACATGAAATTGTACTGTATGTTCCCATGGGAGTGCAGTATTAATGAAAATGTACCTCCCAACCGGTTATAGCAAGTACACACAACTATTGTATGTGGCATCGCATTTTGATGTCAGTGTTCAGTTGATGTATGTTGCTATGTCATAGGGACATATTCTGTCAGGTCAAGTCATAAGTAAAACTAGCCTAAGGAAAGCCAACCTGTTTGGTATACCATACATCACTCAGTGTAGTAGCGTCATTGTATACAACAATGCACATATCCAACAGCAAAAAGGTGCTATTAAATATCACACTATATAATTTTATACTAGCTACAGCCACATGTTTATATGCATGTACTGTATGTGTATAAGTAACAGCACACTCTGGTTTCAGTGCATGGGCTTAGCTGCTATATAGCTATACCATAGTTTGTGAAGTAATGAATAAAACGTAGTCTACATCGAGGCAGACACTATAATGACCTTATACATTCATGATGTAAAGTGTCCAATAAATTGTGCCTGTTCATTGCAGGCACCCATTACTGCATGAAGTGATGCTGTTTTGCTTCAATCTTCAGTTTGTATATAGATCTGGCTGGTAGAAGGGAGTCCCATAGATGGAGAAATACCAGCTAATGCATACAGTCTTCATGACATTTCTGCCCCCTCCCTCCAGTTGATCAGTTTTTCTGCTATCCCCATCCTGCTGTTTGCCACTGTGGGCCTGTTCCTGGTCCTCTACATGCACCACAGCTGGGGAGTGGTAGGCACAGTGCTGGCTCATTCACAAGTGGCAAGACACATTATGAGGTCCACCATGCTGACATCGTGGATACTGTGTTTCTGTGATTGACGGTGCAGTTCTATACAGTTACAAAAGAAAATGAAAGATGTTGTTCAAAAGGACATACTGCTTGCACTGTTCCAAGATATTTACTCCCCACAGGTGACAGTTGGCTATGTTCAGTTTGGCTCCTTCCTGGCCATACTGCTCCTTGAAGCTCCCTTCCTCTTTGTCTTCTTCTTCCACAAGTCCACTGACCTCCACAACAGGAAACAGCAGCTCTTCAAGACTGACTGTCATCTATGCTACAGGATCAGAGTCCTCAGTGACACACTCAGTGGTATCGGTGTGGTGGCAGCTGCACAGATGGCTTCAGTATACCTCTTCTATATTGCATTGAATATGATAGTGTCACCAATATTTGCTATTGCATGGGTATTTATCTTGGCAGCTTACATTATTGTAAGCATTGTGTATATAGCAATGCTACTGGAGATGGTCAGCTCTTGTTGTAATGCATGTTCTTTTGGAAGAGTCTCCAAAGGACTGGCCTTTCTTCTGTTGGGTCTGCTCTGCCTTACGGTAAATTACTATGCAGTTAGACAACTGAGGGTAGATAAACACAACAACTACAGTACTATTTGTGGTCTGCTGTCAGCACTGGTGTCTTTAGTTGTCATCGGCCTGTACGGGTATATAGTGAAGAAGCTCTTGTATCAAAAGGAAGATGTGGACAGAGAAAAGCGGGAAATCACATGTACAGAAATAACACCTCTGAATCAAAAGATGAAAGCATTCCACGATGTGTGAAAATTGCATGACATGTACAGCTATATTGGTTGAATAGCTGTACTACATATGCGTGCTCTTTATGTTATACCGTTCATTAGTGTGGGTGCTTGTACAAGCCAGTAGTAGGCATTGCAGTACCAGTATGTATGTGTTCACATGATCAAGTGCAGAGTACGTGCATTGGGCAGGTAAGCCAAGAGAGTCCCTGAAATGACAGCATTGCTCTACATATGTATGATGACTTTGCAAAACTTTAGCTAATTAAGATTCAACATTATTTTACAATAATTCCTAACATGCATGCAGCTACCATAGCATGCTAACTGTTAAACAACATGATAAAAGGAAAATATTTCAGTCTTGGCCAATTTCATGACAATGTTTAAGTCCATGTCAAGATGGCTCCTCCAGAAGCGCCGCTCCATCCCCCACACCTGGGTTGGGTAGTTTGGGCCAGCAATGCCATGCAATATGCGGGCCACACTTCTGGCAGTGAACCGCTGATCGTCGTGGATGGACAGGAGACAGCGAATGTCCTTGCAAACTTGCATAATCTGCTTGTTGCTAAGACTCTTCATCAGCTCCTGTGGCCCCTTCATGTCTTGCTGCAAGAGATTATCCATAAAGTAATCATCCAGAATGCTCCTAAGTTCCTTGATCCTTTCCTCACCTCCTTCCCCATCACTGCTCATCCATGCAATGTCCCTTGCTGCCCGCTGCAATACAGAGTGGAGAAGAACCAGCCTTGCCAGGTCCTGCCTCTCTTGCCTGCCTCACCCTCTGATGCAAGAAGTCACACATGTTGTCCTTGTCTGGCGGGCTGTAGTTGCAGTGAGTCTGCCCATATAAACTTGGTAGATGGGTCTGGGTTGAGACTACTCCTCACAACTGTCAAACATGAACATATCCTTATCCCAAATAGCTAGCTAGTTATCTGGCACGAAGCATTTAGCTAGCTAGCTATATATCTTCTGGGCTTCTGTCACTTATCTCCATCCGAAGGAGATACATTGTTTCTGCTGCTCTGTTACAATGTCATACAGGCGTGGGTCCAGGAAAGACAGAACCGATCCTTCCATTGCTGAACTACATGCAGATGCACGCTGGTTCAGTATAACTACCTTGGTCTATAACTTTATCATTCATGTAGCAACCTCCTTTATATGTCCATGTTCAGTCTATGTACCTTTGTGATAGTGCTACATTGAACCTATCTGTGTCCTAGCACCTCCTGGTGCGGTGCACTCAAATAATGATTGATTGATTGATTGACTACCGTCGGATCTGCAAGTTGTGTGTATGCGTCAAAATTAGATTCCTATTCAGTTCAACTGTTTGTGTTCATTACCTATGAAGTGTGTGCGCTAGGATGCTTGTGGCTTATGCATATGGTTTGATAGCTAATATCGATCGAAGCTAGTATTTTTAGTTATTCTGTATAATACTCGGTATTAAATACCAGGACTACTGCACACCGCAATCAGTACGGTCGCTTAACTTGCACGGTTATGCAGCTAGGCAACCGGGTGCCCCGATATAACCTTGGAACAGCAGCTAGCCCACGCTGGTTATGTACGCTTGCCCGGTTATGCAACGCAGCTAGCCGGTTATGCAACAGGGCAATTAACCGGCGCGCGGCGAGGCATGTGACGACATTGTGGTAAAATGGCGTTGTGGGATGCGCTCGTTTGTACATGCCAGAACAGGGAGAGCGCGAATGCTTTCTTGAGAGGTGGGTCTACTGCAACTGGCATCTGAACTGCTCGTCCCTTGTGGACTGTGCGGTGTTAATGGGTACCGGTATATGCTCGAAAGGGCGTGACACTGTTATCGATTAATCGACGCCTGGATCACGAAAGTGACTGGATGCATGTGGCGAGTTGGCCTACCATCTTTAGTAGTGCGATGGTGGGAAAGAGGAATACTGTTGCTAACTGAAATATGCACTCGGTGTGGAAGTAGCTACAGTCCTTTTCGCCTCTTTCCTCCTTGTCTGTACAGAGTTGGAAATACGTCGCCAGCTGGGCTGGATAGGCCCCGACACTCTCCTCCTCACAGTGGAAGACCCAAAGCCCAACATTGGTAGCGGCAGCGCGCTGCTCAATGCTTTGCTGTGCGTGGCAGAGAGGCTGTCAGCTAGGAGGGGACTAACGGTGAGACGTGCACAGTGTGATACTTTAATATAGTGAGCACACACGCATACACACGTACACACACACAAACATGCGCGCGCGCACACGTACACACACACTAACACACCTGCCTTTTTGTCATGCTTGTAGTCTCAGAGGTATCCACTTGCATGCCAGCAACATGATTCCGTCTCCACCAACCCACCACATTGCCTAGGTATGAGGTTGGACTGTTTATAGTGTTACAAACAGTGTGACATAACAACCTTTTGCAAGACACATCGACTGGAGAGGTGTGCAGCATGGTGTAGCATCATTGTTGGTCAAAGGTTGTTTCAAACTAAGTGAATTTTGGCTTGACTATACATACTTGGTACAGTGAGACATGGAAGATTTAACTCTGAAATGATAATTATGTATTCCCAGAGCTGTGAAGGTAATGACAACTCTTTAGTTTGAGGGCAGAAATCAGCAGGAGAGACCAGGTTAAACTTAATGGGAACTCAGTGATCTGGTTGGAGAAGCCCTATGGTCCGTAGGTCCTCTGGATGATCTTTCTCTGTTCACTTCTGGCAACTACAAGGATTCACTATGGAATTTGAAGAGTGTTGTTTGTAGTGTGTTAGCTGATCATGCGTCTCCAAGTGCAATTCTCATGGCATGTCTGCAGCGGTTCTTCCATTCCTTTAGTATGTATGTGTGTTCTCACATCACCCATGGGTGCTAGTCTTATAAGCTCTTTGTTATTATGCAATACCTGCTGTATATGATACATTGTCACAAAATACAAGTCTATGTTTGATTTGCAAACCAGTTAGGAGGTGTCGTGTGCCCTTGAATGCATATGTGCAGTGCATATGTTTAACCTTGTGAATGTCAATACTTTGTGTGCACCACTGTGTGTATATGTGTCTGTTCTCATCATGTTCTCACGCTGTGTGCTGTACCGCTGACAAGGCCTAGGAGGCTGAAGTGTCTTGCAATCAAGTTGTTATTGATGTATGTATGTATTTACTCAAGATCATTTCGCATTTGTTGAACAACATGCGTATCAATGACATTGTCACAATGTGTCCTCTGTGCAAGTGTAGAACGCAACAGAAAGGATGAATGCAGGCAGCCTTACATTGGGCGCCACAACACCCCACATTGGTTGTGTACGTAATTGAAGTAATCGTTGCACTTATGCAGTCATGCTTCTACTTCCTGTTAGTACTTCCCATAGCTTAACTAACCTTCCTTGCCGCATGCTTTCATATTGGCGATGGGCTTAACACATGACAGAGTGAATCAAAGTATCTTTCTTGTGGTGGAGATGATGCGTTTGTGACTGCGCATCTATCCAGTTCCAGCATGTGCTTTTCGATACTACTTACTCCCAACTGATTGGAGGTGTTGTCATTGTTGCAATTTGCCTCTTTCCATCTTTAAGGATCATCGAGATAGTCATAGCTAGGGTATGAGGTATTTATCTACCCTTCTTGAACTGTTCTCAATATGACATGAGTTGGGAGTATGATGTAACATAAAGCCACACCCAGTACTGAGAGTGTGAAAGTAGGTTAAGGAAACAGGTCATCTATAGCTACGTATAATTGGTGGGACTGGGTCAGCCAACTTGCGCAATGTACTGGGTCAGTTAGTACATAATTCTCATGCAGAGCTGAGCTTTCATGTAAGCTTGTACTTGGATGGCTGTACCCCTTGTTTGTACATGGGACATGTATGACTGTGTGTGTGCTGTGTTTCCTGCTACAGAGTTTGGATCCACATGTCATTTCTGATGCAAGGATACTCGTTCTTCTTCTGGTGAGTGAATATCAACATTGTACTGTATATATAGCTGCTGGAATAATACTTTATGAAACACAATTATGTACATGTATACCTACAGTATAGTTAGTTTTGTGATTGTAATCTGGAAGTGCAAACTTTATGTGCTACATTAAACATACAATATGTGGTGTAACTGTGAAAATGACTTACGTACATGTAGTGGGGTAATGTTATGCATATACGTAGCATGCACTTCAGCAGTACGGGGCAAGCCACATTTAATTAGCCAATAATTGCTAACATCTGTGTACTGTACAGTGCGCTACACACTCAGTGGAAACACTGTTTAGACTATGGGCAGTGTTTGAAGTTACTCCATTATCCATACTCTCTGACTTTCTGTGTCGTCGTTTCAATGCCATTGCTGTGTTTGTGGAGACCACTGTCATGCTTAGGTGCTGCGGTATTAGGTATGTGTTTCTGTTTAAACCTGAGTGTGAGTGAACATTAACGTGCTTACTAGCAACAGGGAACAAGATGTGTTGTGACAAGATGTGTGACACATGTTTCTACTGGGAATGTTTTCATTGGTTACAAGCTGAAATAAAAGACAAAGAATCAGTCTGATGTGTGTATATCCTGTCACATAAACTTGACACACCAGCCTTATAATGTGACAAGTTGCTGGCCACTTCTGTACTATTTGTTTATCTCCTTTTTCACCCCCTTCCCATCTCATTTCCTTCCTCCTCTAACTGACTCCCACCTCCCTCTTCTCCATCCTCTATACTCTGCAGGGTACCACCTTTCCCTTCAGTGTATGTGGCCATGCCTTCATGCCCAATGCAGACATAGACTCGCCCGATGAGCTCTTCCAGCACAACATCGTTCATACCAACATGGACCAGCTCATGGATGTCATGAAACTGCTTGTGAGTGCAAGTAGAGATGGAAAAAGTATGGCTGTAGGGCACTTGGCAGTGGAAGGCCCAAGTAATAGATACAAGGCTCAAGCATGTATGGCACTCGAGTCCTGAGTGGTCTGTATCATTGCATCTACAGGATTTGGATTGGTTGATATGTTCATGTTGCCATGGTAACAGTACCGCTATCTGTTTCTCTTGTACCATTATACGTATTTCTTGGAAAAACATGGCAGGGAATTGTTTTGTGTGTTTAGGTTGATACATGCATATGTTTACAGTGAGTTTAGAGTAAGTTGTCCCCTGCCACATTCCTGCAGCTGGGGAGTGAGTCCCCTAAGGGGGTGTGGGTCTGCAGCACTGACATGCTGCTTCAAGTGAAGGAGAAGACAGGTGGGTAGGGTGGGCAAGGTTTAGTGGGAGCGGTGTGTGTGTGTTGAGGAGGAGTGGGGTAAGATGGGAGGTGATGTTCTACTGAGGATAGGTGGGTAGGGTGGGCGGGGTTTAGTGGGAGTGGTGTGTGTGTGTGGTGAGGAGGAGTGGGGTGAGATGGGAGGTGGTGTTCTACTGAGGACAGGTCAGCAGTACAGGTGGGGTGCATAAACAGTGTGATTGAGTTAATGAAAGTGGGGTGGGACTGGTGCAGTTGGCCCTGAGTTGGGGGAGGGGTTCAGTGCAGTAAGGTGGAGAGAAGTGGAATAGTAAGTCAGTTGTGGGGTGGATTGCATGTTGCATATGTGTGTGGGGGTCCTGGGAATTGTATTTGTCTTTCATGCTCTTGCACGGCAATAAGATGAGGTGTCAGTCAATGCAAGGTGCATGTGGATGGTCTTGTATTTTGCTGAGCTGTGTTTTCTCCTCCAATGCAGGTCCTCTGGACCTCTCTCGTGTCCCCGACTGTGGCATTGGCGTGCTCACTGTGAAAGTGCAGCCACAGTATGCGGCACATCATGGAGCATGCAAGCTTACATCAGATGTGAGGACTAGGACCAGTGGGACGGTCCTTCTGTTGCTGGCCACCATAATTATATTGCACCTCTTGGGATTGGTATAGCACAGCATTAGCATGCAATAATGCAGTTGTAGCACTAACATGTGCCATTGTGTCTGCTTGACTGTACTGGGCTACTTACTCTGATACAAGTTCCCTTCCTGATCTCTATTCATTGGGTTCTTTGTCCTCCCACTTGTGTATACTCAACACGCAGGGAGATTTTGCATCCATCATGTATAGAGCTGGGGAGGACCAGATAAAGAAGCTTGTAGGGAAGTCGGACAGCATAGACATGGTATGTATGTGCGTAGATTGCACTGTTGGTAGCTGTGCGCTACAGTAGGCATCTGGGCGTGTGCATGGAGTGGTCGGATGAGCTTTTATCAATGGAGACCGTGTACTGGTTATGAAAGTACGTGTGCTGTGTGTGCTGTGTGTGTGTGTGTGTGTGTGTGTGTGTGTGTGTGTGTGTGTGTGTGTGTGTGTGTGTGTGTGTGTGTGTGCGTGTTTATGTGTGTGTGTGTGTGTTTTACCTCATACAGATTGCTGGCATAGTGTATATCCGACCAAAGGTGTCTGAGATCTTGGTCTCCTGGCACGTAATTCCTCCTCTGGACAACTGCACTTACATTGCCCTTGACAGCGGTGCAAAACCTGTCTCTGTGAGTGCATGCCACTAAAACACTGTCATACGTAGTTGGTGGATGGGATGGGATGGGATGGGATGGGATGAGAACTACGTACAATACAATAGTGTCAGAGTTGCTGTCATTGTTAGAGATATTGGGGCTACACACTGTACTTGTGGATGCTTGTTCCTTTGCTGTAGGAGTGGGTTTGCAATAAAATAGTTTAGAATTGCTAGTCATAGCAAAGTGGTTCAGGTACATGTGGCACTATGTGTGCATTTTGCTGCTGGTGAGCCGGCGTTGATTCCACACACATTAGAATATGCCTGCTGATCTGCTAGCAGGGCTTTCTTCTTTGTGTGCCCTGCAGACCAGTGAATTTGATGCATCAAAGCACAGTATTATAATTGTATTGTTCAATTGTTGTTTAGTGTCGCAGTTGAGTACAACCTTTGTAAAAGGAAGTTTGTTGCCTGACTGCTTGTGCAGGTGTCCCTGTTCTTTGACATCTTCATGTGTTTGACCAAGGAGATGACGGCTCGTGAGTATGAGGAAAGTGAGTACTACAGCAGCACCACTGCCCAGCCGTCCACCTCACAGGACCAGGCTCTCCTTCGCAAACTGAAGGCCACCATCTGGAAGCAGCTGGTGGATGTGCACAAGGTTGCCATGAAGGCAGGTCAGCAACTCTTGCACCAAGGTTGTGTGTACGTACAGTATGTGTTGCAGCAGAATGGAGAAGGAGATTTTATGGATACTTAGTTCCAGACTCTCCTACATACTGTATGTATTAGTGTTTGAGTACCGCTGTGCACATGGCTGCTCTCTTTCCATCCTTTAAGCTTCCCTTCATTGTGCATCTTGTTTTGATACAGTGGACTGATTAGAGCTATTGCAGTTTCTTTCTTGTCAGCTGCCCTGCTCTATCAGACATTCTTTATTTCCTTTATAATGAGAGGGGTGTGCTTGTGCTCACTGTCTTCCAGTAAAGCAAGGTGATGCAGGATGCTGTCACTCCTTTCCTCCTTCAGCACACACCGTTTGTGTCTACTCTTGTGTAACTCTAATCTCTACACCTTCTGCCACTTCAGTTTAAGTCCATATACCACTTCCCCCTCTTTCTCCCTTCTCCCACACTATGCTTCCACCCTCCCCTCCCCTCCACTCTCTGTTCTCCTCTCTGCAGTACCTCTGGAGCATGCACAGCACAAGTATCTTAAGGTTGTTGCCCAGGACCTCATCGACCGCCACACCTCCAGCAGGGTGCAGAGTGGCAAGGTGCACAACTTCACATGCTCATGTACTGTAGCTCAAGGCTCAGTGTACCTGTTTACCACTTTTGCATGTATTCATATGTATCTGGCTATTCAAGGCTAGTTTGTAGTGCTTTGTTACTATTTATAGTGGATCTGATGATGTGTTACTGTACATTTCTGTTTACTTCCACCAATGAAGCTTGTGTGTGTGTATTCGCACTCATACTCACATAAACACACACAGACAACCCGTGCACACATGCATGTACATGTATTTCATTGCTGCATACACTTTAGCTTAAGCTAGTGTATTAAGCAGACTGTGCCTAAGGTGTGCCTGCCACTTCCATGTTGTTCTGGGCCTCCCCTGCAGGACTATGTGATGGTCAACAGCCGTGTTCCCAATGACATTGTGGTGGGGAAGGGCTCCCTCCTCATGGGCTGTGACATTATGGTAAGGGGAGGAGATCTCTTGCTGTGTCAGCATATTGGAGAGTATATGCGAAGCAGTTTCTATGGTGGAATATGCCCCAATGTTATGTAACATTCCACATTAAGCTGATAATGCTTTTACATGAGCTTCTTTAAGGGTTTGAGTTGTGTAGTGAAAGCATGCTGTCTTTTCTAGCTACTGCTGTCATTGATGATAGATTCTGATGTCAGTTTTGAACTACATATGTCATGTGTACACCAACAGTAAATTGTATGCATATTTAATACTGGACTGTTGAAAATGCCACCATGCCTGACCATATTGACATATGTACGGATAATGTGACATGTATATTGAGGAATATGTTGTACTTACGTACGTATGTGTACTAGTATCCCCCGTGTTGCTTCTTCATGTCTACATGCACTTCCCTCCCTCCTTGCACCTTTTGCTTGCCTATTTCAGCAACCCAATGTAGAAGTTGGACAGAACTGCCTCCTCTCAGGAATCAATGGCTCCCTGATGGCTCAGAGCCTTCTGATACCAGACAATCTTGCACTTCAGGAGTTCCGCATCTCTGTGGTCCTGGGAAGGACAGTGCACAACATGGGGGCTCTGGCGGTGTACGGAGTCAAGGATGACTTTGGGGTATGAACGTTAGATGCACACTTTGTAGAACATGGTGCTGACTGCATTCACAGGTAACTATCCCCCATGCCTCACCATGCAGATGCAATATCCCTCACCGCAACTTACCTTTTGCAACGCACCGTGGGAAGCATTCCTTCAGAGAACTGGTATCTCAGAGGCTGACCTGTGGCAGCACGGATATGTGAGTGTTGGTGGGCTGGTCAGCTGACTACCACTCACAGATGTTACAGTACAACATTGATGGACTAGCAACCATACTTGGGTTGGCAATCATGCTGGGCTGCATGTTATGTTCACTGTTGGTGATCACAGCAAGGTGCTGCCGGTTTCTGAGGCAGGTTGGCCATGACTGTGTTCCTCGGTGTGTGGTCTCTTACACCCGAGGACCTCCCATTCCCTGCATTACAACCAATACTGTGGGTGCAGTGGGGGGGGGGGGGGGGGGGACATGCAACGCCCATTAATTTTTATTGTGGAATAAAGCACTTTGTGTATGGAGGTACTGTACATTTCATTATAATGAACTTAGCTTCAACTTGTAATGAATATGGATAGAAATTAGGATCAAGTGTGGCAAATACAGGACAGATGCTCGAATTTGGACTTGGTCCTCCACCTGACTGCAGCCACACAGCCACTCCCTGAATGGGTATTAGTGTGTGTCTGCCAGTTTCTTTGGCGAACAGCATGCATCCAACTCTCAGACCCGCCACTGCACATCTCTCCCATATTGAACTTGAAGTAATCACATACTTTTCGATGTTGTATACAGTACTTACATACCCCCTCTTCTGCAGCCCAAAGCTAAAAGGTCCTTGCTGACTGCCCGTCTGTTCCCAGTGGCCCACCCGGATGCTTTTATTGGGCATGAAGACGTTCTGTGGCTGGCAGGGATCGTTAGTGACACCTCCGGAGCAATGCTTGCCAGGTTTGGCACTGGTTGCATCAAAAGTCACAGTTATTTGTGTCTGCTGCTGTGTGAAGTGAAAATGTTGTATGAAATTACTCGTCTATGTGGTGGAACTTACCTCCATGTTTCCACCCTCCTTCCTGTCTCCCTCAGGTGGCAGAGCTCATGGCGGCTGTCGCTCAATGAAATCCTGCGCTGTGTTGACTGTGAGGCAGAGCTGCAGCGAATAAGGTACTGTACTATGCATTTATCATTGTACTAGTCCATGTAAATGTGTTGTCTGCTAATATCAGACAGCACAGTAGAAGTGCCTGTGCAGGGATGGTGGTAGTAGTTGTATGTTGTAATACATTGAGAAAGTATGATGTACACCTACAGTATGCTGTATAACAGAGTCTGCATGTGCAGTGACACTATCTTTGGAGTACTAATTGATCCATTCTGTTAAGTTTAGAGCTACTGAGAATGTGCATGACGAATTTCCTTGCTCAGGAGGATCTGCTTTCAGCAGCAGAAAAAGCGTATGTTCCGTGTGTTCCAGCAGGGTCAAGATGTGCATCTGCGTGCCTTCTTCCAGTCGACTGTGGTACAGGGCATGCATGGGGAGCTGTTGGAGGCTCTGGATGATGTAGTGAATGAAATCCAGAGTGAACGCTCATTGACTGATAGGTGAGAGACGCAAGGAGGTACAGTGTGAGCAAATGGTGTTTGTGTGTACAGTGCACTACAGTGTTTTCTCTAGCCTCTTCCAAAGGGCACAACACCCCTTTGCAGCCCTAGATGTGCCCTTTGGCACGGCACACCTTGACAACCCTTCATGTGCCCCTCACGTCACACTGTACTCTTCACACTTGTCACAGTGTCAGACGTGCTTGTAGCACATTCACCTTGTCATAGTCAATACAAAGTATGTAAAGCATTCACCTAGGCCCAGGGTGTACCATTTAGGCCTAACACCCTGGAGGGGCCACTGTATACTGTATGATAGCGTGAAGGGGTCAATATATACAGTGTAGTGGGTGATGGAGAATGTCTGAGTATACGTATGTACGTATATCACATACGTATCGCTGTTCTCAATCTCACATCTCTCCCTCACTTCCCCACATCCTGCCTCCAGTGACTACTCAGTTTTCCGTCGTGTTTGCCGCGTGTATGCTTCCATTGCTGATGTGCTGGGCTACATGGCAGGGGAGGGTGGTGGTATCAGAGCAGGCCCCGCCTCCAATGTGGCATGGGGCAGGGCATTCACACTACTGGATGCTGCAGTCAAGGTATACCAAGCATGTGTAATGTACAGACTCATGGTAGCTACGTATATGTAGGAAATCCAGCTTCACTGAGAAACTGATTATCAATATTCATAGCCAAGCTATGAATAATTGTTGAGTATTCTATGAATATAATAAAAAATGGCTGTTGTCCAGAAGTGTCTGTAGTCTGGAGCTCGAGGAGCTTCTGGATCATGTATTATCTGATGTTCTGTCCATTTGCCTGAAGACAGAAGAAGGGATAGCACATTAACTTCAGTTAGAACATCCTAAAGATTGGTTAGAACAGTTATTGGCAAAATTGGTGGTGATTTTACTTGTTTGACGTTGAAGATACAGTAGGTTCCTTCCTCTAGTCCTCTGGTGTGGTGTTTAACTTCAGTGAAATATATATATATAGCGTGCCTAATGCCACCTTGAGCTGTGAGCACTCCAGAGTGTAGGAAAGAGCTAATCCAAAGCAGAGGTAGAAAGACAGAATGATTTAGTAGTGCACTTGCTCACATGTAGGAATGCCACCATTTTACATTACACTTCCTTGCCTTGAAAAGCGCCTTAACTGTACTAGCACATCCAGTGTGTACATTGGATATATAACCACTAACATGATATCCCAGGCGTTAACTCAGCTTGGAGTTAAATTCAGTATCTATCCCTACTTTTAGGGCTGCAAATGCTGTTTAGTGCACTGCAGACAGTACTCCTGTAATGGAGTGCATGTGCACATGTACCATACATGGCACTCTTATAACGTGCAGGGTCAGATCTGCTCTTGATGTGATGTGATGTGATGTGAACCTTATGTATGTGGTACTCTTGTTTGTTGTAACACTGTGTGCTGTGTTGTGTTGTGTATTGCAGACACGTGACCTGATTCCTGCTACCAAGGCTCTGGCAGAGGAGAGGAGCAAGTGGATCAACAAAGGAGGACTTGGGTATGTCACCTGGGAGTGGAAGGGACAAGGGAGGGGTAGTTTCTGTAGAAGTAGCAGGAATAACAGAGCACTTAAAGTGACGTGTGCTCAGCCAATTGTTGCTTTGTGTGTGGCTGAATTAGGCTGAAATTACGTTTTGTAGCTACAGTTGGCAAAGGCTCTTGGGTCAAAACACATTGGCAGTCTGTGCTTAACTGCTGGTTGTTTCTCGTCGCTCAGTATCAGATGTCATACTCGTGACGTCTATTTAGGAATGTGCCCGATAAAAATGGCTGCTCCTATCTTAGTATATTAGCGCACTTCAGCAAAACTAGCCAAATAGTGGCGGTGAAGAACAATTGAAGGTCATGAATAGGCTTCTTTTGATGTATTGAGGATGGCAGCATACCTAAAGCCAGTCCAGAATACACATAAGAGGAAAGCATCATACGTAGACTGCTCTTACCCTATTTGGTCTTTTTCATAAAATTATTATTCTCCTCTTTCCTGTTGAATGTTTGCACTCCTGGTGCACGACAAAGGGCACCAATGCACCTGACTTGTGTATGAGGACTCACATACGAATGTGAAAGGCGAGGGTTTGAATTCATGGCAATCCAATTGTCACAGCGTTGTAGCGAGTTCAAAGCCATTCCTAAATCCCTTTTTATTTTAAAGGAATTTTATTAGAATACTTCCTTATTTGCATCTCTCATCTTCCTTGCAGTGGGTCTGAGCTACTGATTCGTGCTGCCAGGCACTACGAAAAGGCAGCCCAGAAATTAACTCTCATCATGGTGGACACATGCACGAAGGTGGGCATTGTAGCCAGCACTGGGGAGAGGTGGGAGCAAGGCACGTGTGGAAGAGAAAGCAGCAAGGCTGTTGTTATCAGCTACCAACCTTGTTTTCTTGCTACGTACTTGGACTTAGCTTAGGACTTACTTGTATAATGTAGTTGTGTAGTGTATAGTGAGTCTATCAATGTGAGTTATCACGATCTGTCTGTCGTATCTCAGCCCAATGTTCATATATGGTGTGTTATGTTGCTTATCTTTTGTCCAGTTTGTGAAGCTAACAAAGACAGCAAACCTTCCAGCCATTGGGCAGGAGGTAGTTGCAACGTTGCCAGGTTAGAGAAATAAGCTATTGTCTGTGTTCCTCCAATGTCTCAGTGTTGTGCCATATCACATCCTGTATGGCTTGATGATGTTGTTCAAGTTGGTCATGTGACCAGCATACCTTTTCCCTGCTGCAGTTAATGTGCCTTTTGTTGTGTTTGTGCAGTTCGCATTGACTTGGCTGGAGGATGGTCTGACACTCCTCCCGTTTGCTATGAGCATGGCGGCAAAGTGGCAACTCTGGCCATCCGGTGGAAGGATGAGGTGAGGCAGTCCTGTGCATACTCAAGAGCTGGCATGTTCATGTGTTGCAGCCAAACTGCTTTCTTGTTACACAGTGTCATGCACACAGTGTTTATAAGTAGAATTAACACTGATATCAGTACACCCCGTGAGGTGTTGTGTTTTGAGGGTGAACCTTGGGAAATTTTATTGTCATACATTCATTATTCACTATGGCATCTTTATAGTGTGTAACTACGTAGCAAACGTCCACTCTTTGTAGGTAGTGATTCCTGCAATAGCTACAGAATGTGAACACACTAGCTGTAGTATATGGTTTGTTCGTGTCCATTGCTTAAGCCATCTGTTGTTATTGATTCTTTACCCTGTATCTGATTGGCAGAGAGCCTGTGTGTATACACTTATTCTTGCTTATTTTCTGTGTGTTTGTAGAAACCTGTGAAATCAGTTGCAAAGAGGATCCCTGAGTGAGTTACTACAGTATACTTGTACCCTCCCCAGCCAGCTCCCCCCCCCCCCCCCCCCCCCATGTATTTCTTTGTGTTCTGTGTGCCCACACCCATCACTGTGTAGTTGTGTATGTAAGGATACATTCATTCTGTGTATCCTATCCTCACCACTCATATCATTTTTCACTCCATCAGTCCCACACAATTCTTCCACTGTCCATTTCATTGTCCTTGTGCATTCACTTACTTCATTGTACACAGGCTAAAGATCAAGGTCACATGGGGAGATGGCTGGGAGGATGAGTTCACGGAGCTGTCCCATTTCTCTGACTACTCCCAACCCAGTGCCTCAGGTGGAGCATCTTACTATAATATACCGGATCTCAGTTTGTGTGTTTGTTTGTTCCCTCATAAAATCAGCGCCTTGCAGCAAATCGGCTTTAGACACTCCATGCCAGTTGAGGGATTGGGCGGGCATGTTCTTAGAGGGGTGCCGTTCACCTAGCTGCCTTGTGGCCGAAGAACGAGATTCCTTATTCCGTTCTCCGTGGGCCCATGTGCCGTTTTTAAAACTATCGACCTTTCCACTACTGGTCATTGGCGAACTTGATACTCACCATGAGCTTAGAGGGGTGCCATTCGCCTAGCTGCCCTGCAGCCGAAGAGAGTGCTTCCTTTTTCTGTGGGCCGAGACACCATATATAATTATTGGTCTAGGACCTTTGGTTAAGGAAGATCTTATTCGTTGGCGGCAAGCATTCAAATTAAGCTCTACCATCATTATAGCAGCCAGCCTCCATTGCTACATCTGCAGATATTTCAAAGCTGGCAAGGGACCGACTCACTGGCTTGTGATAGGCTGGAAACCTGCCCGAAGAGCGGGCATTCAGCTAGTATGCCAAATGCACCACTCAGATAGCATGAGATACATAGGCAGATATTGGAGCAGATCACAGCAGATTGCAATTATTCAATCCAAGATGCTTTGATCCAAAGATCTTCATCAGTTGTACAAAACTTAAGGAAAGTGCAACATTTATAGGCAATTAACTATAGGCAGGAAAAGCAGGACCAGGTGGCATAATATGATAAGGATGACGTAATGGTGTCGTGCATGGGACATAGGGTATAACACAAAGCACGTAGTCAATCAGAGTCATTACTTAGCATATTTTAGTTGCTCTTGCGAGAGGCAGTACAGTGGTGACTCTGTTGTGTGCTTTAGGGTCAGCCCTTTGAATATGAGATGAGTCATTGTGTCCATTTAGAGCAGCCTGCAGGTTGCAGCTGCCTTGTCCCTACACACTAGTGCAGCATTTACATACTGTAGTAGCTATTAGGGGTTGTGCTAAGAGAAGCAGCAGAATCTCTATGTACATGGCAGCTCTAATATTATGGCAATTGATGTCTTGACACATCAGTGTTGTTGTACTTGTCTGGGAGTGAGAGAAACATGTAGCAATGATTCAACAACAAGATTAGTGGGGTGTTTTGGCCACAAAGGTCTTCATTAGCTACAAAATTGTCTTATGTTACAGACTATATAGCCAACATGGACATTTCTGTACAATTTGTAGATGTTGGGTGTAGTGAGTAGCAGAGAGTAGAGTACAGAGCATTCTATGCATTATGACTCAATACTTGATAGAGTGGTTGCTGCATCTTTCTGTGTTTAGCTGCCTTGCTCAAGTGTGCCTTCATTGTTGCTGGGATAGTGGAGTACCCATCTAATGAGCCTCTGGCCAAACAGCTGGAGAGGAAGCTGGGGAGTGGGGTGGAATTGACCAGCACTGCTAATGTGCCCATTGGATCTGGTAAGGAAAAAGACAGAACACTAGTTCATGAAATGTGAAGCAGTTACATACTTTACTACATGACTACTGAGTTGTTTCATCATTTGAATAATTATGTGTGCTTGTATTTAGGAGTAGGGAGAATACTTTGGTGCTGTTTAGAACATCTATGTATGCTTGTTAGCTCACAAACTGTGGCATTGCTTTACTTGCCTTTCGTGGTGCACAGGTCTTGGCACCAGCAGCATCCTAGGAGCTTGTGTGCTGGCAACACTTTACCACATCTCTGGCCTGAGTTATGACCTGGATTCCCTTGTGCATGCGGTGAGCAGAGTGTTGTGTAAGGTGCCTAGTAGCATACAAGCAATGTATGTGAAGGAATGGTGCCCATACCGTAGCTTGTGTTGTGCATGTAGTTAGCAGTGCACCATGATATTACTTCACAGACCTTGAAAGTGGAACAGCTGCTGACTACTGGTGGTGGGTGGCAGGATCAGTGTGGTGGACTCTACCCGGGGGCTAAGCTGTCTGAATCTCCAAGAAGCGACGAACTGCATGTTTCAACTAGAGTCATTGGTGCGTTCTACTGCAGTGTCACAAATGCACACCTATGGTGGCATATGATGCTGCTGCATTGGTGGTAGCGACGGTTACTTTCTCACACATATTCAGTTTCCTACGCAATCACCAGCATGTGTGTAGGGCTAATTTGTAGAGTTTAACATTCCACTCTGTACTCACTCCATTGCACACATATTAACATAGTCACCTGGGTCACCTGCTGCTTTGATGAGTGCAGCTGTACAGCATTTTGTGTCAATTGCATTCCTTCATTCTACTGTCGTTTCTACAGTTGTTGCTGATGGGTTCATCGGCAAGCTTGACAAGCACCTCCATCTGGTCTACACTGGAAGGACACGGCTAGCAAAGAACCTCCTGCAGGTGTGTACACTTCACTGCATGTAGGTTGATCGCGCTTGCTTCTTCAAAACCATAGACTGTTTGTGGGGCTTCAAACATATGGGCATGCACACTGTATGTAGTTCGTACCTGGCGCTCAAAGTGCCATACATACTATACATTCTACATAGTAAAAGCTTAAAACAGTAGTAAGGTGCTATTGTATCTGTGTATTGTTGAACTTGTAATGCGCATACATCTGCCAATACTCTTGTGTGTGATTGGAGGTACCTATGTACCCACTGTAAGGTAGTATAAGCCGTGTAGTACACAGTAATATCTGTGTGCGTGCTTTCAACTCGTAGGATGTGTTGCGTCGTTGGCATTCCAGAGAGAAGACAGTTGTGCAAGCCATCAACGGTCTGGTCAGCAATGCTACAGAGGCAGAGGGAGCCATGAAGACAGGTGGGTGCAGGAACTGTAGCTGTGTGGTGCCACCTCCATTCCTGAAGCAATTAGTTCACTCACCATCCATGTCGGGAAGTCTTTGAGCTACCATGAGTGCAGATACCCAGCTACGTTATGTAAATTCAGTTTCACCCATACATGTAGGAATTATCAGGCCAGCAAACTGAAAGACAGTGTGAAGTTGTTTATATGTGAACTTGCTCTATTGCTTCTGGATCTTTCTGCATGTCTGAATCTTCTACATGCCTGTGTGTGTGCTGGGTTGCATGCCTCTTCCTACATGTTGTGCATGTGTGTAATTGTCAACTGAAGTGGAAAGCTGCATAAAAGACTTAATAGTAGTTGGTAGGTAGAAGTTAGTTGACTTTGTGTCTGACGTGTTCACCTTCTGCCTCCTGAAAGGTGACCTTGCAAAGCTTGGCTCCTGTTTGAACAACTACCGGGAACAGAAGCTGGTCATGGCACCAGGTGGGTTCTGTTGTTTCTGTTGCTGTGATTGGCACAGGGACGTGGGCTACACTGAACCAGTCATTCCTTACCACGACCCTCCACAGGATCCATCCCTTCTGTTGTGTATCGGATGATTGAGGAAATAAAAGATGATGTACACGGTGAGCCCCTATCTGTGTGCCAACTGTACTAGATGATGGCTAATGCTGTCAGTGCTAAAAGCCTGCATTCAAAGCCAGTCACAATGGTGTTGCCTAGCTGTCCAGTTATAAACGGTTGTGTGCATGCTTCTCTTTCTCTCACCGTGTCCCCTAGGGTGCTGCTTGAGTGGAGCTGGAGGGGGAGGGTTCTTGGCCATCATTGCCAAAGAGGAGGGCTATGAGAAGAAACTGCAGAAAATCATTGAAACAGTTCCTGTAAGTTGAAGCAGCAGCCAATTGATGGCCTACAGGGTGTTCATACTGATGAGCTAATGATTTCATAGTAGACTGAATAAGCTTGTCCAGCTAGGTTGCATCACTTTGTAGTCCACTTGGAAGTCACTAGCCAAAGATTTGATTCTTTGCCAAACATTTGGGCAGCTGGCTGCTGTCTTCTTCAGACAAAGGCAGCAGGCAGCTGTCACATCAAATCTTTGGCTAGTGACTTCTAAGAGGACAGCCAGATTTCAAAGTCATCTTCTCCTCTAATCTTCTAAATCTAATCTTTAATCCTCTTGGTTGTGGAGGTCATGTGTGTGTAATTGCTGAGCACCTTATGGAAAGATGAATAATGTTAACAATGTAGGTTAGCCCCAAGTCTCAGCTAACGGTACTCTTACTACTACCGCTCTGCCTTGTGCAGGATTTGAAGCACTTTGAGGTGTACCCCACACAAGTGGACAGGGAGGGACTGACTATCTCTTGAGCTCTACTTAGTGCATAGGCAATTTTGTCTAATAAGTTGGCCAATCCAGAGAGGTAATTTGTAGAGTTGGAACCACCTGCACACCAATCACATAGCTATTCTTTCTTGTATGGTAGTCATTGTACGTAAGAGGCATTAGTTTAGCTAATAATGATGAATCAGACTAATGATTGTGCCTTAATTCAATTTTGGTGTGAATGTACATTGGTTTGCTGCTAATGCATGTGTGCATGTGGTGCACGCATTATGCTATATTTTCTCAGTACTGAACATGTGCAGTGATTGCACATGTGCAGCATCGCCTGGTCTGGTTGACAGTGCAGCTGCAACCTTGTAGTGTAAACACTGGAGAGAAGGGTTGTAAGCCAGGTTTATTGCGCTTGTTTTCTAACTGAAACATTCCATGCTTCAGTGTAAACAGAATAATTGGTGGCCAGGTTGATCTGCCAACATGCCCTCAGATAGTACAGTGCTGAAATGTATGTACCAACCACTACATGGGGTGGCGTTCATACCAGGTGACTACTTGTTAGGTTTACTGTATCTGTGGCCTTTGTGGTCTACATCTGACCCATCACATGCATCGACGGTTTCTGGTTTCTGTGGCATGTTGACCATGGCTGTATACCCCTCCATGTGTGGTCTCTCTATATCTCCCACTTCTGAAGCTGCACCAGCTGATGAGAGCATGTAGAGCTGTTTCAGAGGTATTGCTGTAAAAGCAACGGCAGCCAAAAGTAAAATCTCTCAAGAAATCTGCTGTGATTAATGAAATTGATTCCACCTGGACTCCCCATGCATCCCACTCTATCTATATGAGCAGATCAATGGCCTTTGTGCACCCATGCACATTGCACTGTATGAAACATATACTTGCTACTACCTTTTGGGCATAAACCCTATGCAGAGCTCATTTTGGTGTCTGGGTTATAAAATTAGTTGCAGCTGTTGTTCATTCTGTCATCACGTAATTGTGCTGTGATGTACATGCACATGTACCAGGTAGTCGGGTGTACAGATTTGCAAATTGTATGGCATGAACTGCTCAGCTAAAGTAGCCAATGAAAATGAGACAACAAGCAATAATTACAGGAATCCTCAGAGCTGGTGGCCTACACAGGAAGTCATGCCCCCTAGCTGCTTGCTTGTAACCACACAGTAAGCAATTTTGGGGTAAACCTCAGCAATCCCCACACGTAGCTATGAGTAAATAGATAGGTCTACAGCATTAGGCATAGGAACACCCAACCCCAGACCGATAGATTGTGAGCAATGTCTTCGTGATCGTGAGCAGCTTATATCGAACAACATAGCAATGAGCCTCTATGGCCTCATTATACTAATAGTAGCCAAGTGATCATAATTCCACATGCACAATAAGTTGTGGCATACACTGCATGTGTACATGCAGGTTGCGACATACACTATGTCTCTATACTGCATGTATAGACATAGGAATCAGCACATATACACATGTACACTATCATCAACAGTTGTTTAATTATATTAGTTCAATGCCACATACCACCACCTGAAGGATGTCAAGTCATGAGTAGTACATGAGTTCACGTTCACCTACTGTACGTGCACCTTCACTATAGTTTGCTGGTTGATTCCTTCACAGTGACAAAAGTGTACCAATGAAGAACCAATCCCTTTTGTACAATGTCATGCAATTGACAGCTGTGTATGACCCGCAGGGGCGTACGGAGGAGGGTTTCTGGGGGTTTCAGGAAACCCCTTTCAAAATAATAGTACCAATAAAACTGAAGAGAAGTAGCTACTGCAAACTTAACTGATGCTTGAGGTAGTGCAGCCAATGGACCTTTTGTAGCTGGTGCACTATAGAAGACAGGTTTCGTTCGAATTTACATCGTTTCCCTCATGATTTCAGTTGCAAAAATGACAAGCTCGCGTTTGGCGGCCATTTTGATGATGTAATATGACGTCATTCTTAGCATAAACCGGAAACCCCCTTATATAATTCCTGGCTACGCCCCTGTGACTGGAATTCCTGGTATTTTGTGTACTGGCCAAACAAAGTCTTATGAGATATGGACAGTGGTTTGTCCCCAGTAATTTATTACCTAGGTCTACGTATCATGTTACAAGCCTCATAAGTGCTCTACTTTATTCAGCCTTTAATTGATTGTGCGGCATGCATATTATAGCTGCGCAGCTTAGATCTCCTAGAAACGGGACTCCATGCGAACACTTCCGTTACACCGGACTGTGCAAAATCCCCTATAGGCCTTCTTGGGTAGCGGCCCAACTAGACTAACCGGTTAGGTCGGCTTCGACAGCCGACTCAGCGAACTATAAATCGTAGAAACACATTTAATGCATGCATACGTACCAACGTTCCACAGTCAGAGCAGAAGCATGGAGCTCATTCACTCGGTGCAGAGCTGGATTGTTGATCTTGAAAGCGGCTACGGCCTGCCTGCACTAGTAAGTTTGCCGCTCTGGATAAGAGTGTTCATCTACGCAGCAGCGTTGGTGCTGTTTTTCGCAATTCTGGAGCAGGTGAATATTCTGCGTAGAAAGGGGAACCTGCGCGGGCCCACACTGTCAATCCCGTTTGTCGGTGGTTTCTTTCATATGCTTTGGTACGGGCCTCTTTACTGGGACGACCAAAAAAAGTATGCCGCTACAGATGGCCTTTCGTGGAACAGCATCTTCGGAACATTTTTCGTGTACTTAAGGGATGGCAAAATCTCAAGGCGTATGCTTGCGTTCAACGAGCCTGATGATTTCGTCGCTGCGCTGCACCCAAACAGTGCCCACGTCTTCGGCGAGGAGAACGTGGTGTTCAGGACTGGCGAGGACCACAAAGCCATGCGAAAATCGTTTATGCCACTTTTTACGCGCAAAGCGATCAGCAAGTACATTGGCATTCAAGACAAGCTGATTCGAGAGCACATTCAGAAGTGGCTTGCACTGGGGAAGCCCGATGTGGAAGTTCGAACCCTGGTCCGCGATCTCAACCTAGAAGCATCTCAGACGGTGCTTGTCGGCCCCTATATCGACGATCCCGTCTATTTTTCACAGCTGTACGCCGATTTGGTGCAAGGATTCATGTCGCTGCCCATCAATCTTCCTGGGACAGCTCTCTGGAAAACGATCCGAGCGAAAAAGAAGGTTCAAGACATTCTTACGGATGCTACGAAGCGGTCGAGGGAAAGCATGCAGCAAGGAAATCCGCCTCGGTGCGTATTGGACTTCTGGTGTCAGCAGGTTATAGAGGAGACAAAGAAAATGGAAGAGACAGGAGATCCTTGCCCAGCATATGCAACAGATTACGACATGGGAGCCACTGTTATTCTAACATTTCTTTTTGCAGCTCAAGATGCCTCCACTGCATCGTTAGTAAATGCCATTGCCTTCATGTCCGACCATGCCGATTGCCTAGAGAAGGTGTGTGCAGAACAGGCTGAGGTGAATCCCAACAATGACCCCGTTGACTATGAAATGCTTGATAAGATGGTGTACACCAAGCAGGTTGCTAAAGAAGTCCTTCGCATCAGGCCGCCCGTTCCCATGTGGCCTAAACGGGCTATGCGAGATGTTTCACTGACAGATGACTATGTTTGCCCAAAAGGCACAATTGTAGTGTCATCATTGACTGATGGCTGCCGTTGTGGTTTCTCTAACCCAGATGCATTTGACCCAGATCGAATGAGCCCAGAGCGAAGAGAAGATCACAAATTTAGTGAATATTTCCTTCCATTTGGGTCTGGTCCACACATGTGTGCTGGAAGAGAGTACGCCCTCAATCATCTGGTGTTGTTCCTTGCAATCCTTAGCACCACCTGCACTTGGACGAGGAAGTACACGTCCAAGAGCCATCAAGTTGGCTTCTATCCTACATCTTACCCAGCTGATTGCCTGATCACGTTTAAAGCAAAGGAAGACTGAGCAAATGTTCTCTGTATAACACATTAATTGTAATCTGACAGTATGCAAGTCGATTGCGGTAGCGTACATGTGCTGTACACACATGCATGCACATGCAGATATAGTCTTCAATGTACACCCATGCACATTCAACTATGCAAAACATACAGCTGCTACTGTTTGCTATAAATTTACCCAATGCAGAGCTCATTCTTGTATCAGGCCAGGGTTGTTGTTCATTATTGATGCTGTTATCATGCAATGGCATGGATCATGTGCAGTAATGTACTGTATGTCCCAGATAGTGGGGTGTATATACTGATTGGCAATTGTATGCATATGGCATGAGCTGCACAGCTAGTTAAGGTGGGCAGAACAGACAATCAATCTCAGATGCCCCTCCCCAGAGCAGGTGGCTTACACAGCTAGGACACCACTCCCTCTACTGGTCAACACCCTACTTGGGCAGGTAAAGGTGTGCCTTATGTACAGTATGGGCTACTTGCCTGTAAGCTGCAATGTTTGGGCTTTTGGACAGTACCTCTTGTGCAGGTACACGTGGAGACCCCTGCCCCACCCACCAGCCAATGCCAGGCCCACACATTACTGTACGATGTGGCCATATTGGATAGTGACTAATTAGGATGACTTCCCTTTATAGTTTCAATACTCAGCATAGCGGCACCTAAGGTACTTACACACCAAGGACTATAGCTAACACATGAGATACATACGTACCTTGTGAATGCATGGCCATCACTTTCTTCCTAATATGCATGCTTCATGACTACATGTCTATAATTTTGTAATAGGTCAGACTGTGTAGGTCTGGCTAAGTGATGTAAAGCACATAGTACACACAGAGCTGCCTCCACGGCCCTCCAGGCTCCAGGACATCAAGGCTGCACTCCCTTGAGCACCAGACTGGCTGCATGCTTGGACAGGGTGAGGTTTTGCCTGGTTCTTTGGTGCCAAGCCCATACTGAAAGCAGTCATATGGGTTGGGCCAGTATAATTGAATTATCCGGTCAAAGTTTAAATTCACATACCATTCAGCTCTTGGTAAACAGGTCTAGATCAGATTAGGGATCATGCACTTTGCACTGCTCTAATGAGACCATCATACATTTAGATATTTCACATGATTATAGCATACACTATTAGTGTATTGATCTATGGATTTGTGTACAGTATAATTATAATTATATTGCAAGGACAGCTTCTACTTCAAATTTACAAGCTCACAACTACTTTCACCTCAAGCTTTGTCCATTCATGATGATCTCCGACAACTAGGAGTCAAAGGTCTCGATTACTTTGAATATATTGAATACTGGACCATCTGTAGCTGGGGAGCCATTACGCTCCATTATACACTATGTGGTTGCTACGGTTACCATATATACAAACTCACTGTGTGGCTACCTGTCCATTGCAATATTATTACATGGGTTGAGAAGCTGAGCAGAGGTCAATTAGGTTTGTGTGAGGTCAATGAGTTTTGTGTGTGTATATAATTTGATATATTAGTGCAGCATCAGAGTACACCTTTGATGTATAATTGTTTTTTTTGGAATATATATAACTAGCAGGGTGCCAGCTATGGTAGGTCCCAGCCAATTTTGAAGCATGCAAATTGGTAGCAACAAAAGGTAGCTGCTATAATGACGGCCGAGTTTAAATTCGATTGTTGGATAACAGCAAATCAAACCGCCTGACAAGAAGACAGAAGTCAGAAGACAGAAGTCATGGGAGCGATAATGGCCATCAGCCGTGAACAAAAAACTGGAAATTGAAGGATATCTCTTCAAGAAATGAAAGCCTGGTCATCGACATGCATTTGACAGAAACTGATTAAGGTTCTTGCCCACACACTGGCCCAGTCACATCACAGCAACACTCACACACACACACTGATACTTCCATATTGCACCATCTTTGCACAGTACAACCAAACACACTGTAAGCATAGTGTAATATTGGAATTATCACAAATGTATGCTTGTCCATCCATGTATGCAGTTCATACAACATATACAACATTTGTGAGTTGACTAGATCACACAAGGGAGAGTAATGATAAGAGACAGATGTTGGTAGCAATCTTAAATGTTTGGTACATACGTATCATACACATTGGTGAAGGGCTACAGTGGGACTGTTTAGGACTCTGGTACACTGGACAGGTTGTCAATGACTGCATGCAGGTACTGTGAAGTGGAGGCACTGCCTCCTACATCAGTTGTGAGTACCTGAGAAAATGCAGGGGAGTGGGGAGGAGGAGTGGGGTGGGTGAGGGGTCTATGGAAAATGAGATTATGCAGAAGCTCAGTTACAAGTTTGAAGGGAAAACGTTTACCTTGCCATCTTGTAGGGTCTTTGTCAGAGCACCCTTAATAACTTCAGCATGAGTGTGCAGTCTGTGGAACAACAGACACACATGACTCAACAATCCACAGACACACACACACACGCACACGCACACACACACACACGCACACGCACACGCACGCACACGCACACACACACACACACACACACACACACACACACACACACACACACACACACACACACACACACACACACACACTCCTTACCCAAGCTGTCTCAACATATCAGTAGCACTGAGGAGCATCCCTGTGGGGTTGGCCACATTCTGGGCAGCTTTACTGGTGAAGGTGTGGCGAGCCCCCTGCTCAAACACCACATAGTCCCAACCCACATTCATCCCTGGGACCACCCCTGCCCCACCCACCAACCCTGCTCCCACGTTGCTGGCAATGTTGCCATACAAGTTGGGCAATAGCATGACATCAAACTGATGTGGATTGGACACCATCTGCACAAAAGGAAGGAAAGGTGGCTAAGTACTGAACTAAGCAGGAAACACAGCTTCTTGCACATACATAAGTATCCCTCAACAAGCCTGATGGTTTCATCTGCATCCCTCTCTCCTTCCATCTCCTCCCTCCCTCCTCACCCTGTCCCCTCAACCTCCTCTCCACTCACCTGCATGCAGCAGTTGTCAATGATCATGGAGTTGAACTCAATGTTAGGGTACAGCTCAGCCACCTCACTACACTGCCTTAGGAACAGGCCGTCCGATAGCTTCCTGTGCACAAAATTAATGCAGAAGATGAATAATGGACAGGCCCTAAACAGTCTTTCACGAGCAGTTCATATTAATGAAACTGAATGTCCATATTGCAAAATCTAGTCAGTCCAACTCTAGCTCCTACTTCTTCTTCACAATCGCAACACAGTACACTTTCACAATTATACACAACTCAGATGCTCTCATAGGGGTCACTGACGTAAACAATCACATACACAGTACACATATATACATACAGTACACTTACTCATGTACGTACGTATATCAGTGCAATAATTATGGCAATGATGCACAAACATATGCACACACACCAAAAGACTACTCACATGATGTTTGCCTTGTGAATAGCTGTCACTTTCTTTCTATTGTGGCGTACTGCATAGTCAAAGGCATACTTAGCAATGCGGTACGACTTCTCCAGGGTTATTATCTTCAGGCTCTCCACTATACCAGGCACACCCTGCACAGCAACAATCTCAATGTGTAAGGAAACCTTTCAACATTGAACCTACAAACTTAGGGTACTCTGATGTTAGGAGCCAGATAGTCTAGGAATAAACTAGGTACATTGGGTTACAGACACACAGGCTGCTAGATTCAAACAATCAATCAATCACTCAAGTGTATGAAAATTTCTTTAGAATTAATAGGGGTTTAGGAATGGCCAGCAGAAAAAGCATAGAAACAAGCAACAGTAACTCAACACCATGATAAACCACATTGCCGTGAAGTTCGCTATGCATTCCTAATTTCCTTGTAGCTACATGGGACTAGCTAGCTAGACATTTGGGCCCATGTATATAGCTGCACAAGGAAATTGGGAATGCATAGTGAACTTCACAGCAATGTGGTTCATCATGGTGTTGAGTTACTGTTGCTTGTTTCTATGCTTTTTCTGCTGGCCATTCCTAAATCCCATTTAATTCTATAGGAATTTTACACACCAGTTTGTACAGTTTTTGCATATCCAAAGGACTATGGTTACATCAGATTGATGCCAGCGCTGACTAATACCCCTTCCTTTTTTGTGAGAAACATGGAGACTTTGTTACCCGCATAACTTTTGCAGTGTATCTACTAGCTACTTCTTACTTTCTACACTGTTTCTACTATACCTGAACTAGACGTAGCAGGAAGGCTGCCTCTTTGGCTAATTGAGGTAGCTGATAAGAACAGTTTTGCTAACAATCACCTAAACCATGTTTATCACGCCTGTTTCCTTGTAATTTGCGTCTACGACCTCGCGCCTTCGCATATAGACGTTTCTTGATCGAGTACATGACTGTACGTGGGGGATTTTTCGATTTTGACCAGGAAGTGCAAAACCATTTTCCTGTCTCACAAATTTGTGTAGAATTTGCCCATTGTGGCGACTACACCAATAATATCCACAAATCCTCACTTACATGCATAGACTACTTGGTAATAATGTGTGCTTGAAAGTTTCAGAAGTCTAACTTGAAAGATGACTGAATAAAGTGTAATAAATGAAGTTTTTTATTGCAATCGCAACAAGGACATTGCACAATCACCGGAAATGCTTGTGATAGAGTGGCCCTGAGTCTTCCTCACTTCTTCTTCGCCAATTGGGCACACTTGGCTGAAGAATCATTTATATGCTTAGTTGGAATGTTGTAGTCTTGGCGCTGGCACGAACGGCGAATTCTAGGCTGCGTACGTAGTTAACCTTGTCGACGACCATACTTCCTGCTGCGCTATGAATACAATTATGACATCATGAATAAATAGTGATATAATTAGGTGCACCCGCCACCTTAAATTGGCTGAAGATTGTGCAGAGCATCAAGCACAGTTATGCCATTTTAGATGAACCGGCTGCTGTGTACCATACCAGCGCAACAAAATGGCGGCATTGGGGTATCTTTAATACATGGGGAGAACAAATTTCCTGCCCGCTCCAGCGCTGTACATGTCAGATTGCCACCGGTGCTCAGATCCTAGTCCTTGACCTAGGTACGTAAGTCCTCGTACACAATTTGGGTTCATAGGTGCCCTGTGTCGTGCGCTAGGAGCACACAAATATTCAGTGGGAAGAACAAGAATAATATGAAAAGTCAAATGGGGTACGAGCAGCTTATGACGCTTTTCTCTTACGTGCACTCCAGGTTGCCTTTGGGCACGCTGCCGTCATCAATACATCAAAAGTAGCCTATCTATGGCCTTTAATTGTTCTTTGCCACTGCCGTTTGGCTAGTTTCACTGAAGCGCCCTATAAATACATTAATATAGGGGATGCCATTTTGAACCAGGCACATTCCTAAATAGATGTCTGATACACAGCTTATCTGCAATGCTGGAGGTCACTGGAAATATTATCTAAGCAAAACATAGATAGTTCATGCTGTACTAGACAGTTCAATAATTAACTGTTCAATTTACTTTCAGATCATCAGCCCATCTTTTCCTTGCACTTCCCCTCGGTCGCTTTCCTGGCACATTCTCCACATACACCTTTTTTACCATCCTATCATCTGTCACTTCTTCCATCTTCCTTAACCACTCTGTCTTCTTCTTTTCCACTCTCGATACCACTGCCACTTGTCCCAGTCTCAATCTAATGTCCACATTCCTTACTTTATCCAGCATAGTCACTCCTTCCACTCTCCTCAGGCATCTCATTTCAAAGGCTTGCATTTTGCTCTTGTGCCTCTCTAGCAGGGTCCAGGTCTCACATACATACAACAGAGTTGGCATCACCGTGGCATTGATCAGTCTAAGTTTTCTTGCTTTGCTCAGTTCTCTTCGATCAATTACCTCTTTTCTTATGGCTCCAATCACTTTGGATGCTGCACCTATTCTGTGGTCTACCTCTGCTTCACATGATCCCTCCTCATCCAACATGGCTCCCAGCTACTTCGTCTTCTTCACATTTCTATATCCACCCCATTCACTGTATGTTACATGTAGCTCCTCCTCTCTTCACCACCATTACCTTTGTCATTCCCCAATTGATTGTCATTCTCCATTTCCTCATCACTTCATCACTTTTCACTTCAGCACTTTCACATTTCTTTCTGCATCCTCATCTCTTTCTGTCACTAACATTAGGTCATTGGCAAACAACAGAAACTGCATCTTGCCTGTTTCCATCTCAACCCCTCCTTCAAACTTCTGTTCTGCCTCTCTCACTATGTTGTCTATAAAGATGCTAAATAGCCATGGTGACATAGTGCATCCCTGTCTCACTCCTTGTCCTACTCCAAACTAGTCTGAATTCTGACCCTGATTATGGAGTGTTGATAAGCATTCACGTAGCTGTAGGTCTGGTTCCAGTAAAATGTTTCGACCACAAGGGTCTTCATTAGTTACAAAACATTTTTGTATCAGTTTCAAAACATCTTTGTAACTGTTACACAACAGTTTGTACAGCACCTATCCACTTTTGTCACATACTTTTCCCACTTCACTGCTACTGTTTGTCCTAGCTCTTATCTTTGCCCAAAACCACCTCTGGGTTGTGTTGGAAGTCTCCCTGCAGCATCTCACCAATTTTCTTCCATTCCTCATTCTTCGCATTCCTCACTGCATGACTTGCCGCCCTTTTAGCCTTTAGGTAAACTTCCTTTGCTTCTGCAGTCTTCATTTGTAGCCACCTCTTATGTGCCTCCTTCTTGCTTTCCATGCCACTTCAATCTCCTTGTTCCACCTAGTCTGGCCCGCTAGACTGTCCTGTAAGCGCCCGGTAGGCGTGGAAGGGAAGGGACGGTCTAGAGGCAGTATAGATTAAATAACACCTTTTCGACCAATCAGATCCGTTTCCCCGGAATCCCGGGTAATAGTATTCATTGACAATTGAAGAAGACCGGGCAAGCATGTGCGATTAGTTCGGAGGCGGATCGTTGCTGCTGTCTTTCCGTTGGCTCCGTAGAACAACCGTACTACTTGGTTCAGCGAGGCACACTAACAGCAGCTGGTGAGGCTCTCTTGCAGCTCGTAGCATTTAACTGCAGCGCTGAAGGCAGAGACAATGAAGCTCCGTGCCTCTGCAAAAGGATTGTTACAACGCGGTAATGCGACTAAAGAGTACACTACCAACACAGAAGGTAGTGCCGAACATTTCTCCATAGTAGTCGCAACAATGCGGCAAGCACTCGAATATGATGGACTTCCCATGTCCAGTGACTGGGCGCCAGACTTACGAACGTATCCTTACGGCTGATGACGCTCTTCAAAGCTTCCTTCTGACGTCTCGTTAGGACCAACATTGACTTGCGCAGTGCACTCAAAGCGAATGATACAGCCCCTTCGAACGACTCCTCCATGATCAGCCAGTACTAGACAGGTGCGACGTAATAATTTGCATGATAATGCAAAGGTGTTACACTACATGTCACACTACATGTCACACCCTAAGCACGTCACGCTACATGTCACATGTCACACAACATATCACACCCAAGGCATGTCAGACTACGTACATGAGACACCTAAGGTATGTCAGACTACGTACATGTCACACCTAAGGTATGTCAGACTACGTAATGTCACACCTAAGGTACGTCAGACTACGTACATGTCACTCCTAAGGTATGTCAGACTACGTACATGTCATACCTAAGGTATGTCAGACTACGTACATGTCACTCCTAAGGTATGTCAGACTACGTACATGTCACTCCTAAGGTATGTCAGACTACGTACATGTCACTCCTAAGGTATGTCAGACTACGTACATGTCACTCCTAAGGTATGTCAGACTACGTACATGTCACTCCTAAGGTATGTCAGACTACTGGTCACACCCAAAGCCTCCAAAAGGCAAGATCTGAGTAGGAGCATGAAAGGTAAAATAGAGGCAGCGAGAGAGGCGCGGGAAGAGAGACACACCTCGTGCTCTAAGCCGCTGTACTCCCCTTCAGTGTTCTCACGAATAATAGCAATGTTGACATCTTTGTGCCTGCACGGACAAGAATATGGTGACAGAGCTTACATACAGTTTATACATCCACAGAGGTACCGTGGAGTGACAGCAAGTAATACACACTGGCCATGAGTGCTTACTGATGCACTGTCCAAATATCATACATGGTATCAAAAGTGGGATACAGCTACTGCCTCCCGCTACAGTCCAAACAGTTTCGTTTCAACATTCCTGATGAGTGGTCAAGCCAACCCATTGCTACTATCTGAAGAGTATGCAAGCATGCAGCAGAAGACATTTGCTGAAAGTGGAAGGACCCACACTATTGCAAGTCCTGAAGCTTTGCTGGATAGCCCAGATGGAGAAGACTTCTTCTGGACTCGATGAATTATCACCGCCACCTAATCTACACATCCTGTGCAAATTAACGACTAATAACTAACTCTCAACTAATAGCCTCAGGGGTTTTGACTTCACATCAGCATGTCCAGGCCTCAAATAATAACTCACTGACAGCAAATATAGTAGCATGTCACATGATAAGTTCTTTTATGTTAAGAAAGGCGCCAATCTTATCCGCCTTCTCAGGCCTTTCAATTGCTCGCTGATAGTGACTGTCTTTTTTTGTTGACTTCTCTTTTGAGCATTGTAACTTTGCCATGTCAGATGACTCAGGTGATTCCACTGCCCCTGTGGTCCAACTGGATGCAAACTCCCTGTGGGCTCTCTCAGATATTTTGGCCCCTATGATTCTGGAGTGCGTACAGCGGTCCTTCCCTGTTTCACAGGCTACAGTGCGTGACCCGCCAGCTGCAGCTTCCCAGCAACCTCCCTCATCCTTTGACTTCAGGAACCCAGATGAGTGGCCCCGCTGGAAGTGGAGATACATACAGTTTCACCTAGCATCAGGTCTGTCAGCCAAGTCTGACGACAGACAAGTCAGTACGCTGCTGTACTGTGTGGGTGATGATGCAGAGGATACCCTCGTTTCCACCAACATCTCCGATGCAGATCGGAAGAAATATGACGAGGTGATCAAGAAGTTTGATGACTTTTTCCAGGTGCAGAAGAACGTCATCTTTGAGCAAGCAAGATTCAACTGTCACTGCCAGGCAGCCAGAGAAAGCGTGGAGCAATTCATCACAAGCCTATACACCCTGGCGGAGAGCTGCAACTACGGTGAACTGAAAGATCAGATGATCCACGATCGCATTGTCATGGGGATACACAGTGAGTCCCAGTCAGAACAGCTACAAATGGATGCAAATTTGACCCTGGATAAGGCCAAGAACTTGTACAACAACGTGAGGCTGTCCAGGAGCAGCAGGCCCACTGAAGACCGGACAAAAGAAGGACAAACCGATTGATTTTTTGCGACAGAAGGCCCCATTCAGAGGTAAAGCACCTCAGAAGAACCACTCACATGTGCAAGCACCTGCCAGAAAACCAGATCAGAAGCAGTCCAAATGTTCTCACTGTGGCAGAGGTCCACACCTGCGACAGCAATGCCCAGCCAGGGATGCTAAGTGCCCAAACTGTCGAAAGAAGGGCCACTACAGTGCCCAGTGCTTCCAGAAGTCCATCTCTGATGTCACCACATCACAAGAGTCTCAGGTGTCAGACTACGACATGGCCTACCTCAACACTGTAGGTGCTAGCCAAACAACCTGGAACTGCACCGTTCTCCTAAATGGTCAGGAAGTGCCCTTCAAGGTAGACACGGGAGCAGAAGTGACTGTGATTTTGGAAGACTGCTGGAAATCCTTGGGATTGAGTGAGATGAAGCCACCAACCAAGAAGCTCCATGGGCCAGACAACCAGCTACTCAATGTCAGAGGTGAGCTACATGTTACACATGTTATCATACAGAGGTCACCAGTGTGCAGAGCCAGTTTTCATCGTGAAGCACCTGCAGCACAACCTGCTAGGTTTGCCAGCTATTCAGGCCCTACAATTACTAGCACAAGTCCAGGCTGTCAGCACGCCCATTGCAGAGCAGTACCCTACACTTTTCGTGGGCCTTGGTACTTTTAGAGGCACTAGCTACGAGATCAAGCTCAAGCCTGATGCTAAACCTTTTGCCCTTTTCACATCCCGTAATGTCCCCCTGCCCTTGAGAAAGAAGGTGCAAGAATAACTCATACGCATGGAGACGATGGGTGTGATTTTACGAGTTGAGGAGCCAACCCCATGGTGTGCTGGCATGGTGGTTGTCCCCAAGAAGTCCGGGTCAGTGCGAATTTGTGTGGACTTTCGTCCACTGAACGACAACGTGCTTCGCGAGGTGCATCCCCTACCCAAGGTAGATGAGACCCTAGCCCAACTGGCAGGAGCAACCGGTTTTGGTAAGCTGGATGCCAACTGCAGCTTCTGGCAGATTCCCCTCAATGAGAGTTCTCACCATTTCACAATGTTCAGATCACACCATTCGTACGCTATTGCTTCAACAAGTTGCCATTTGGCATTTCCAGCGCCCCAGAGCATTTTCAACGAAGAATGAGCGAGATCCTGGAAGGGCAAGAAGGAGTTCTCTGCCATATGAACGACGTACTCATCTTTAGACAAAACTAGCTGGAGCATGACACTCGACTCCACTCAGCACTCTTGTGAGTCCAGGAGGCTGGATTGACACTGAACCAAGACAAGTGGGAATTTAGCAAGCAATGTCTCACATTCTTGGGCCTCATCATCAATGAGCATGGAGTATCAGCTGATCCCAGCCAGACCACAGCAGTTGCAGAGATGCAGACACCCAGGTCAGTATTGGAGTTGCGAAAATTCATGGACATGGTAAATCAGCTTGGCAAGTTCACCCCTAGAATTGTACAGATTTCCCAGCCCTTGTGTGAACTTCTGAGCAGCAAGAGGTCGTGGGTGTGGGGACCCGCTCAAGATGAAGCTTTCAAGGAGATCAAGGCTGAGCTGACCAGACCGACCACACTAGCCCTCTACGATCCTGATGCTCCTACCAAGATCTGTGCTGATGCATCCGCCTATGGTCTGGGAGCAGTACTCCTTCAGCAACACAATGAGTGGAAGCCTGTTGTATTCACTTCCAGATCCATGACAGACGTAGAAAGGAGGTACTCTCAGATCGAGAAGGAAGCCCTGGCCCTGGTGCGGGCATGTGAGAAGTTCTCAGACTACATCATTGGGAAGTCCATCCAACTGGAGACAGACCACAAGCCACTGGTGCTACTTCTGGGCTGTACCAGCACAGCAGCAGGATGACATTTGCTCTCAGCTCATCACATTCTGCAAACAGGGATGGCCAAACAGGAGCCAGATCAAAGGAGATCTTTCGCAGTACTGGCCTGTGAGAGGAGAACTTTCCCTCCATGACGACCTACCCTCAGAGGTCAGTGCATTGTGGTACCACGGAACCTGCAGAAGGAAACACTCAACAAAGTCCTTAGTAGACACTAAGGAATCCAGCGGTGTCGCCTTCGTGTATCCACATCCTTCTGGTGGCCTGGCATCTCCTGATAGGTGGAACCAGTGTGCCCCACAGGCAGCCAATGATTGGCTCACCCCTCCCAAGTCACCCATGGGAGAAGGTCGCCTCTAACCTCTTTCAGCTCCATGGCGTAATCTACCTGCTGGTAGTTGATTACTTCTCTCGGTACATGAAAGTTCAAACGCTTACCACCACCACTTCTGCAAGCATCACCCACACACTGAAGCCAATTTTGCAAGACATGGCATTCCATCAGTCCTAGTCAGTAACAGTGGGCCACAGTACAGCTCCAAAGAGATGCAGGAGTTTGCAGAACTCTACAACTTCCAGCATATCACGAGCAGTCCTCACTACCCTCAAAGCAACGGCATGGCCGAGAGAGCAGTCAAAACAGCCAAGAGCCTTCTGGAGAAGTCTGCCGAACCCCTACATGGCTCTCTTTAGCTACCGAGCAACCCCTCTACCATGGTGTGGACTCAGCCCCGCAGAGCTTCTGATGGGAAGACGCCTGCAGACTGACATACCTCAACCCAAGAGAATGTTCACACGTTACTGGCCATATCTCGCAAGCTTCCATGAAAAAGACGAGGAACAGAAGCAGCAGCAGAAAGCAGAGTATGACAGTCATCACAGAGCCAGACCACTGCCACCATTTCCAGATGATGAGTGACAGAGTCAGTTTGGGTGCAGGTCAGGTCTGTTTGGATCAGATGGATTTCTGGCCATCAAGGTAAGAAAATGTTACAGAGCAATTTACAGGCCTGAGAAGGTGGGTAACAATGGCGCCTTTTTATCATAAAAGTACTTTTCATGTGACATGCTACTAAATTTGCTATCACTGAGTTACTATATTGAGGCCTAGACATGCTGATGTTCATCTTCACCCCTTCGTGTAATTCTGGTTAGCCATCACCCTTAGAGCTTGGCAAACCCTCAATTAGCTAACATTTCTAGACCATCTTACTTTTATCTTTCAGGAACATGTGCCTGGAACAGAGCAGGTGGGTGTGCTAGATAGCAAAGCACACAGCTATTACTTTTAAATGGCACTGTAAACCCGCAGGGAGGACCATGGTGACAGGTATACCCAAGGAAGAGAAGTGGAGACAGAGCAAGCACATGCACTTACTACATTACACACACACACACACACACACACACACACACACACACATGAAATTGATTTGAAAGAATGCTACCCTGATGGATAATGCCTCTGCCATGAAGTGGCAGACAAGGCTGCAGCTCAAAATCTCGTCACTGAAGTGATCCAATCCCAAAGACTCCCTGCTACACACACACACGCACGCGCACGCACACGCACACACGCACACATGCACACACACACACAACGTGAATGTGCATACCTTGTTGGGACATTAGGCAAGGTGACACAGCGCACAACATTTGCAAAGAGGTCCAAACTGACTCTGCAAAAGCAATGAATGATACCAAGCAATGGGTCACCTCACCACAGTCAACACTGTCACACAGACACATCACCACTCATATGCTGTACTCTTGTAAACATACCTGAGCTGCAGGTTGAGTGATCGCTGTGACATGAAGCCCAGTGGGGTTCTCAACGTACCACACAAGGCGACTCCATTTCTCTTCACAGAGACAATAGCCTCTTCCAGTGTGTCCTTGTGAGACAGGGCACCACTGGATTCAAACCAGAGTTGATCAGCATGAGGGAGAGAGGAGGTGGGAGACAGAATGAACATGCCTCCTAGGACAAACACAATCCATAGACTTCATCTGCCTCACTTACCTAAGGCTAATCTCCTCAAAGTCCACAGGCACATTAGCATGCCTGAGGGGATAGAGGAAGGAACTGGCTTGTTGGCAATCACTTGATAGTTAAAAGACTGTCTTTACACAAACACAAACTATATTTGATGGATGAGGCAGACCCACTGTATCTATCACTGCAGCTGTGTGATCAGTGCAAAAACTTCATGTGTTAAGAGAGTTTCGCAACCAGAATACAAAGTGGCAGTTTGCACCAGCTACGTAGAGATGTAAGCACGTAAATGGAGCTCTTCATCCTTATAGCTCATGAAGTATATGGGTATGCCCATCCTATCATAAAAAAGGACATTCATAACACACAGAAACCTCTACATAAACAAAATGGTAAAAGTCTGCAAAGCAGAACCATTCATGTGGGATTGGTCACATAATTTGCTTTATGAAGTGAGGGCTTTATGCAAGGCATTAGGCACCCCTCCCCATGTGTACGTACAGTGTGCTAGGAGACCCCTCCCCATGTGTACGTACAGTGTGCTAGGAGACCCCTCCCCACGTGTACGTATAGTGTGCTAGGAGACCCCTCCCCATGTGTACATACAGTGTGCTAGGAGACCCCTCCCCACGTGTACATATAGTGTGCTAGGAGATCCCTCCCCATGTGTACATACAGTGTGCTAGGAGACCCCTCCCCATGTGTACATACAGTGTGCTAGGAGACCCCTCCCCATGTGTACGTACAGTGTGCTAGGAGACCCCTCCCCATGTGTACATATAGTGTGCTAGGAGATCCCTCCCCACGTGTACGTATAGTGTGCTAGGAGATCCCTCCCCATGTGTACATACAGTGTGCTAGGAGATCCCTCCCCATGTGTACGTACAGTGTGCTAGGAGATCCCTCCCCATGTGTACGTACAGTGTGCTAGGAGATCCCTCCCCATGTGTACATACAGTGTGCTAGGAGATCCCTCCCCATGTGTACATACAGTGTGCTAGGAGATCCCTCCCCATGTGTACATACAGTGTGCTAGGAGACCCCTCCCCACGTGTATGTATAGTGTGCTAGGAGACCCCTCCCCATGTGTACTTACAGTGTGCTAGGAGACCCCTCCCCATGTGTACGTACAGTGTGCTAGGAGACCCCTCCCCATGTGTACATACAGTGTGCTAGGAGACCCCTCCCCCTACGTACTAAATGCCAAATCTGTACCTAAAGACTTCTTTGACGCAGATGGCTAGTTCTGGCCCCACTCCATCTCCTGGGATAAGTGTGACCACGTGTCGACCACCATATTTGGATTTAGACTTTGAGGACTGTGCATGTAAGGCAAAGGGAAGTTGGAAGTCAAACTATGTCCTACTGCAAAGTAGTATGCATTACATTTGATAGGCATACTTGTGCGTGTACACACACACACACACACAGTCACACACACACACACACACACACACACACACACACACACACACACACACACACACACACACACACACACACACACACACACACACACACACACACACACACACACACACACACACACACACACACAGAGAGAGAGAGAGAGAGAGAGAGATGGGGGGGGGGGGGGGGAGCGGGGGACTCACCTCATACGACGTAGCAGCTGTTCTTATCGGAAAAGGGGTAAGAGGCCTCTGAAACCCAAACAAGTAACGGACAACAGTCAGCGTAAGCGTAATCTATGAACCATGCACAATGTCATTCGCTGTCTTTTCGTGCAACTCACTCTCGCTCGCACGATACCCGAGGGGCAAGCAGCCCAAACTCGCCTCAAACTACTCATTATGCAGCGAAAAATTAAAGTTCAGCGCTTTTATATACATTACATAGCATAAAATACAGCATGCCCACAATACAAATTCTAAAAAAAGTATAACTATACACAATTAGACACTAGCATGAAGACAGCTTGGTAGCGACTCCCAATTCTATAAACGAGCTCTGCAACACGTTAGAGGGTGCGGCTGTCTGCTCCCCAGGCTGCTGCCCGCCAGCAAACACCAGAAACTGTCCGGGCTCCAGCACCCAGGCGGATGCAGCTTCCTCATACACAGCCATGTTCTTTGGTGTGACGGTGAAAAGGAGCGATGCCTTAGCATTGGGGCTCAGTGTGACTCGCTGGAAACCAACTAACCATATGTTTGGGTGTGGATAAGGTATGGTACCATTTCTCTTGAGGTAAACTTGGACCACTTCGTCAGCCGTAACTTGCCCCACATTGACCACTGTCACATTGACAGTGACATTCTGACATGGCTTAATTGCGCTTGGGGAGACCACTAGACCAGTATACTTGAATGCTGCATATGACAGCCCATAGCCAAAAGGATACAGGACTCCTTCACCTTCTTCCAGGTACCGGTAAGTTCGTTTGACCATTGTATAATTTGTTATAGCGGGGTACCCCTGCAAAGTTGCAGGCCACGTTGCTGGGAGCCGGCCACCAGGGCTAGCACTGCCAAACAGCACACTTGCGAGAGCGTTTCCAGTAGACTGTGCCGGATAGAAGGCAAGAAGAATTGTGGGTATATTCTTCTTGGCCCAAGTGATATCCAGCGGATTGGCAGTAAAGAGCACCAATACAACGGGCTTACCCAAACTGTGGACATACTGCATCAGCTCAAGCTGCTGCCCAGGGAGGGATATATCGGCCCTGTCTCTTGCCTCACTCTCTATCTCGTGAGAGAGACCAAGACACAGAACTACATAGTCTGCCAGCTGCACTGTGTAGTCAATCGCAAATTCATTCAGGGCGGGGCATTGTGGTCCAACACACCCCTCCTCCATCACCACCTTCCCCTTTGATGCAGATCCGATACCCTTATACGGAGTGATAGTAAACAAAGCGTCAGGAGGATAGTCGCCATACACCAAGTCAGCACGGTCAGAGAATGGTCCCACAACCGCAATTTTTACAGACTCATCATTTTTCAGTGGAAGAAGATTATTGTCATTTTTTAGCAGCACAAAGCTCTTCTCAGCTGCTTCCTGTGACAGTCTGCTGTGCTCCGGACTAGCGACAACACTCATGTTGAGCTGACGGTAAGGGTTCATCTCAGGCGGGTCAAACTCCCCCAGGCGCATGCGAGCCATAAAGAGGCGATACACCGAAGCATCGATTGCTTCTTCCTTGACAAGGCCCTGCTTCACTGCATCTCCAAGCACTGCAAACACATTTTCTGCAAAATTGGAGTCTTCCAGGTCGCAACCACCATTAATGGCAGCTGCGGCAGCATCCACAAAGGTCTTTGAGTAGTTGTGAGCAATCACCATGAACTCCAGCGCAGACTGATCACTGACAATGTAACCGGGGAACTTCCACTCTTCACGAAGGACGCCATTAATGAGGTCACTGTTAGCACAAGCAGGGATACCGTTGACTGCATTGTAGGAACACATGATGCTGAAAGATCCAGCCTCTACACAAGACTGGAATGCAGGGAGAAAGGTTGTGTGGAGGTCTACCTCCGACACCACTGCATTGAAACCATACCGAAGGACAGGTATGTCCTCTGGGCCGGAGTAAGCTGCGTAGTGCTTGCACCCGGCTATGACTCTAAAGTATCGTGTGTTGTTCCCTTGTAGCCCATGGACAAATGCTTGGGCAAGTTGGCCTGTGAGGTAGGGATCTTCTCCATATGTTTCTTGGTTCCTCCCCCAGCGTGGATCACGCATGATGTTGATGACTGGAGACCAGCATGAAATGCCGTGATGAAATTGGTAGTCACCTTCACTTATATATTGGTTGTTCTTTGCGCGCACTTCGATGCTTGTTGCCTCTGCCACACGGAAAATGAGATCTTTATCAAAGGTGGCTGCAAGACCAAGAGCCTGAGGGAAGGCGGTGGCGGTCCCTGCTTGAACGTCTCCCCTGAGGCACTCCGTCCCCCACTGGTACGGCTTTATCCCGAGCCTATCAATTGGAAAGGTGGGACTGTTGTCATTCGCCCCACCACGAGACATCTGAGCAATCTTTTCGTCCAAGGTCAGCCGGCTGACAAGGTCTTTCGTGCGTACATCGAAAGGAAGAGAGGTGTTCTGGAAAGGAAAGGTGCTCCCCGAGACTACAGTTACTTGCACGAGCAATAAATCCAACACACACACTATAGCTATGGTCCTCATCTTCTGCTATCCATCCGAAAGAGCGGTACTACGCCGTAGGTCACATGACACAACATGGCCGACGACAACACAGACCCCACAAGTGTAGTAGGAATGGAGGCATCAGGAAAGCTAGCAGGTGGGGGATGACACCTTTTGTGTGTTTTCCCTCTTTGAAAGTGTTGTTCTGCTCTAGATTCCTGGGTGGACGTGGCGCAGGGAGAAACACAGGCGGAGGAAAGCATGGGGGAGTCAAGGGGAGAGGAGGTAGAGAGACTCCTGGCTGAGGCCACCTCCGGCGAAGAAAGCGACGTCCAGTGAGCGCAACCCATTGTGTATTCCAGTTGAATTGCCTCTTTAATATCAATGTGACTATGATAAGATATTAAGTATCCGTCTCTATCTTTTACCGGACGCTCAATGATATCCCTTCAACCATAGATACTGGAGTATCAACGTATGCTTCAAGGAACGAATCGGCTCAAATTTAGCACCGGTTCTTAGTACAGGCGATACTAGGAAGTACACATGAGATTTTAGGTATCCACTTCTGTGTTCTCCCACGAGAAGCCTTACCCCGCACTAAGGGAAAGCAGCTTGGTCATCCGTGGAAATATCAATTTCGACACCAACGTGTGCTTCGCTTAGGAGAGGCGAATATAGGTGTAGCTGCTAGAGTATAGAAATACGCCACTCCTCATTTCATGAATCATAGCCTAGCATCAAATAGTCCACGGCGTAGGGGTCCTTGCTTTAGTAGCATTACGTTGTGTGCTGATTGATCAGTTAATTCACAGACAATTAATTGGCTGGCAGTCGGAACGGCTGCAGTGAGGCAATATTGTTTAGTGGCAGATCCAGGAGTTCCCAAGGGTGGGGTGGGGGGCAGGGTGTACATGGCAGGGTAGAAAATGTTGGGATCCAGGGTGTAGTCCCCACATCGTGAGGAAATGTTTTGATAAGACATTGCACTCCAAGAAATTCCAGACCATTTGATACAGACAACTTCAACTTACTCTCAGCACCTGCAAGACACTTCAAATTCCTTGAATACTCATTTGATTCACGTACTGCACCCACCAGGAGCTATCTGCAAGTCTGAGGGGAAAGTTCGTATTCTCTGTACTTAGAAGAAACACGTAGTTGTACTGCTTCTTTTGTGGCTGTTCTATGCACGCTCCATACCTTCAGCTGTAGGAAAATGTACATATGTAGGACAATTTCTCTTGGACAGTGCTACTGCAGCAGGGACTCCAATCAGTCCAGCATGCTGTGATCGACTCGTACTTTCAGCACGCACCTCAGATGGCGAAGTGTTCCAGTATGTGATTTCTTGACCATGCCTCTATTCAAGACCCAGCCTCTATTTAAGAAACATTGCCCTGACCCCCGGGCTTCTATACGAACAAATAGGGTATTTACAAGAATTGGACAAAACTGTAATAGTAATGTACTATCCTTAATATATTATAGCGTGGGATGTTTGACAATTCAACGCTATTAAAGAATGAAGGCAGATACAGGCCTATGAGTGAAGCATGAGTAACAAGTCACGGAGTCAGAGTTTGGCTCTCTAGCCAGCCGCTCCACAAGGTGGTAGTGATGTCACTCCTGTGATGTACTGTGATGCACTAATGTTGAACGATTAACAACTCAACGCTATTAAAGATTAAAGATGAAAATAATAGTAATAATACATAAGGCACACATGCACACTGCCTTGGAAAGAAAACATAGTACAGTGAAACATATTGGCAATAGTTTGAAATGAACATAGCATAGTTATGAACAGAATAGTGTTTTGAGTTATTTGTTTATGCGATTCTGTCCTCAGCCATAGCCAGGGGATTGACTGGGTTGGAGTGTGGACAGAAGCTCTTGTTCCTCTCAACACTTACATTGAAAATAGCCTTCTGGCCGGAACACCAACAACCTTTGCATCGAATATTGACCCTACTGCCGTCCAGGGCATTGGCACTTGTCTGTTTAGAGATTCACCTGAGAGAGGCTGAAGCTGGGGTTCCATTTTGGTGTTTGTGCTCACTTTCGACATAAGAGATGCAGTTAAATCCCAAATGTTGTTATGTCAGTGAATGGGCAGCCAGCATGTCGTACAACTGAGGGCATGTTGGATGTCATTGCTCTTGCCACATGCACAGATTGTGGCCATGCAGCACTGTGTTTCTTTTGCTTCTTTAACTATTCAACTTGCTTACTGTTGCCAGTAGGGCTCACATCATTTCTCACTGTTATCACACACATGCATAAACATTGTGTATAGTGAGTTTCTTGTGTGCCAGCTTTACATGCAACTTCACCCCTGGCCCTCAGATACCACGCATCAGACATGAATGGTCACATTTAGTTAGTAATGGCCCATGACACCTGCCCAGTGTAGACAATAGTGCTATCATGCCAGCGTCGCCCAGCTGGCACTACACACACCAGTGTTATCCATGAAACTGGAGCCGGCCAATTGGCACTGGATGGCCTGCACCGTCCAGCCGGCGATGTGAGGCGAGGCGAGAGCAGCCAAAGGTCGTGCTTGCTTGTACCTAGTAACAGTTTCTAGTTAGGTGTTAGTGACTACCAGCTAGCTGCACCTCCTCTGCATTGGAATGCGGAGGAGGTGTGACCACAAGCTGGGCAAGCCGACCAAAGGCATGATTGACCTGTTGGCTGGCCTTGCAGAGGCCACTACTGCCATTTGGCCAATAGCATCTTATCACTCTCTCTTTGAAGTAATCAGTTTGTTCTTGCACTTCAATGCCCACTGAAGGTCATCTGCAATACTTTTTGTCAGTGCATTCATTGTTGCCAGGACAACCAATTGCCCCTACCACAAGGGTGCTTTTTCCACTCCTGGGTCGCAGGACCCACACAGATAAGCTTGTCCTATTTTTGTAATAAGGCTCTTCCCTTTCCTTCTATAATAGTGTGTGTGACACTATCTTGTATATAAGAGTTACAATAGTGAGTTTTGATGGTTTGACCTTATTTTCAGACTAACTCCCAATGTGTCGAGTGCAGAGCTGAAGGCCATGCAATCCTCAGGAATGTCAGTGTCAGGGAAACAGCAGTCCGGTGTGAGTACGGTGAGTGAGGAAGTGAAATTACTGCTCAAGGGGAAACAGAATGTGGCTACTAGTAAGAAGTCCTTTGTGTTGTCTGCATGCAAACAGTCTGTCCCCACAGCTTATGGTAGAAGTGTGACGTAGTAAGAGCCTTTACTCTGTTAGTAATCTGTTGCACAGTCGCCTTGTATTAATGATCCTCGTCCAGTATCCATCTCACGCAAAGTGCCCTAGTATTGCATGTCAGAGAGCCTTTCCCAGTCGCTCCTGTTCTTCTGTTTGGTAGCAGTGATCTGACTGGAGAAGGATCACACATACAATAGCTAGGTCTAATTACAGTGTCCATATTCCCTTCATCCTTCCATTGTGTGTAGCTCATGGGTGCATCACACCAGTCCTCCCGTGCTGCCTCACCTCCAAAGGAGTTTGAGCTGACCTCAGGACGACACAGTCCCCAGGAGACAGGGTTTATGGGAGGTCTGGGACGTGGCCCAGTGCTGAGGTAGGGAACAGCATGTTTGCTGTGTCTGTGACCTTTAGCACAATGTTACGATGTCGCTAAACTGCCTTCTGTGTCCACCCACCACCTCTTCTCCTCGGCCCTGTACAGGTCACTGTGTGTATTAATCCCTGTCATCATATGCTCTCAACTGGCTTTCTTTGCACTTGGGTGAGTTGTTAGCACCTCTCTTCCGTGGCTGTCATACTGGGTTGGCTTGTATGCAGTTAAACAACTAGTAATGTGTGCACAGTACCAGGTAGTGCTGTAGCAAGCCTCTCGAGCTAGATTGAGTGTGTTGTCAGCAAGCAGAGGTGGTGTGCTAGGTAGTATGTGCACTGATGTTTGAATACAGCTGTTGGTGTGGTGTTGCATGCCTTGGGCTATGATGAATGTACAGCTATGTCTTGTGTGTTGTGTGTGTGTCCAAGCTACTTTATTGAGTGTAGTTTACAAGTATGGAGAGGTACGTACGTAGTATTCTCTGGCAATGTGTAATATGGTTACCTTGGTTACCCTTGTTGCTTGCAGTTATCTGATTGGTCGAAGGACTGCCACAACCACAAGACTTTAGATCTCAAGCACCTTACATGGGACACAATTGCAGCTGCTCTCTCTCTCTCTCTCTCTCTCTCTGTCATGCACACACACACATCAGTACACTACTTTTGACTAACAACTGATAAAAATGTAAGTTTCAGATAGATTGATTTTAATGGTGTTCACATCTATACACAGGCAGCTGCATTTACTCCAATCTGACTGGCTGGCTGGTTTATTTGAATAACTACCCAACTATATCAGTATTAACTCCAATAGTTCTTTGTACGTATCTTAGTACATGTACCAACTGTGAGGAAGAGGGGAAGGATATGAAGTTATGTATGTAGAGCCTTGAGGACATTCACACTTTTGATGACAAGTACTTCTTTAATCGTGTATCAGTACAATTAATTGTGATGCTCGATTACGAGCAGATGTAAGCACCTTTAATCGTAACGAACTTAATTAACACTCATACACAAAAAGAACAGAAACCATGCATAAATAACTGTACTGAAATAATTACATGATTAAAAGAATAAATAATATCACGTGTAGTCATGCCACTGTATCATGAAACCAATATGCACACAATTAATACTTAGCATATGTGTGTGTGCATCATGCTCTGTACAAAAGTCATATTAAATCATGCATGATCATGCATACAGGGAGAGGGGCCATGGAATCAGTCACACCGTAGATATGCCATTATGGATGGAGCAAGGGGAAGCCCTTGAAAGGTTTGGTCCGATGGGTGCGCGATGAGGGAGCGAATCTGCAGTCGGCACAGCTCTGCTAGCTTAAGAGGTGGTTCGTACTCTCGAAGAGCGAGGATTAGCTTCCTTGTGTGCGGAGAAACAAAAGACCATCGTTCGTTGAATTGTTCATCAATCTTTGCTTCTCTCAACTGACAAACTGTGTTTGAGGGAGTAACCAGCTTAGCTCCGTGAGTGAGGAGAAATATCACACTCATCTCCAAGCACAGCTCAGTACTGTCAGTAAAGATCTTCTTCTGCAGTATGCAGTACAGTGGAGTGTAGCCATGTGAGTTTCTTGCGTTGACATCCACACCTTCATACTGGAGCAAGTGTCTAGCTGTGTCTATTTTGCCGTAGTAACATGCATAGTGCAGGGGTGTGCTGCCATGGCTGTCACCTGATGCTGGGTTTTCCCCTAGGCCAATTACAGCATCAACTATCGCAGTCTGTCCGTAGCGCGCTGCTACATGGACCAACTTCAACTGGTCATTGTGCACAAAGTCACTTATGGAGAACACCTGACCTCGTGAGCAGAGAGTGTTCAGAGATCTCAAAATGCTGAGGCAGCCATTTTGAGCACACAGATACAAGGTGTACTTGAGGATGGGCACAATGTCAATACCCGACAAGGTGTTGGAGTCCTCCTGCATACATTTCTGCAGTTCTGCTTCAAGCTTCACCATGAGGAATGATGCAATAGCGATTTTGCGTTTTGCAAGAGCTATGTTGATTACAAATAGCTCAGGGTCGCTGGTGACTGGCAAAATGGCTGCCCCGTTGTCAAGGAGACACTGAACCAATTGCAGGCTGTCAGATGATGCCTCGCTTTCTACTGCTCCGTGCATGGCTGTCTTGCCCCCGACCCACTTTGTGTTCACTCCTAATCCCTCATCTATCAGCTCCTGGACAAGGCTACAATTGCCTTTCAATGCAGCGAGGTAGAGGGAAGCTTCTTTAGGTTTTGGGTGATCATCATATTGCATTGCTTCTACCAACAGTGGCTCAAGGGGGGTTCCTCTTGACAACATGAGAGGGGTGACCCCTTTCTGATCTGGTAACGTGACACAAGCTCTATTCTCCAGGAGCAGCTCAGTCGCTGGCCGATTGAATGCCTTCACAGCCGCGTGCAAGGCGGTTGTACCCGCAGAGGTCTGAAGGTTGACACAGACACCATTCTCAATCAGATACTGCAAGAGTTGTAAGGCGCTGGGGGAGTCATGGGACTTGGCAGCATGGATTGTAGGGACATCACCAGAGCTAGTCTGTTGTAAGCATATGGGGTGGTACTCGCACAGAGTTTGAGCAATTTCAAAATTCCCTTTCTGAGCAGCAATATTGGTCTGTATTTGCAGGGTAGTTCGCACCTGGACACTGTCGGGGCTCTCAATGTATGGCAGAAGCAGCCTCACAGCAGGGAGGAACCCACTACTGACTGCTCGCTCAATAAACTTGAGCAAGTAGTCTTCGTTGAAGCTGCATTTAAGGTTAGCTTGAAGGCTGTCCAGCTCAGTCAGCTTCTCACGAAGCAAGCTCTCGTCCTTCTTCGCCAGGGATCGCCTGATCCCTCCACTGATTGCTGTGAGCTGGGGAACAGAGAGAGAGACAGCACAAGTACTGACATGTGACCTGTGCTGGCAGTAGCGTGTCAGCTACATACATAGGCACACACATACAGTACATTGACGTATACCCTGCAACGCTTCATACTGCAACCACAACCACACTGTATACACTCTACATACTAATAACATCATCTTGTACCCAGCCCTGTCTGCTGCTGCATGGGGTCAGGTCTAATTCTATGGCTTGCTACGCTGTGTTGTATATGCCATATGTACAAGTAGTGCCTCACAGTACACCAATACTTTTCGGACGGGGGGGGGGGGGGGGATATACTGGTATTGTGATGTGGTGGTTTGACTTTGCTATAGGTAGGTACCAAGATATACTGTATTGACTCTTTAAGTTTTTGCTGTAGCTGAGGAATGGGGTGCATGTGAGCGACTTAACCACTACTATCTTCTTCTTCTTCGTCCAGCCAAGCCACTGCTATGGTGTCAAAAAGCCAAACTGGTTCTAACTGACATCAAGAGTTGAGTTTGGTCTAAATTGGTCTGGTCTGGGTTAAATCGACTTTGGTATGAGTATGAGCGTGCCAACCACTTTGAGTTGGTTTGGTACACAGTGTGAGCCAAGGACACTTCTCAGTCTGTCCCTGTAATTACAGAACGTTGGGTAATGTTCCATGCTTTAGTTTTTGCTTAGCCATGAACAAAGAAACAAATGACTGAAGGAGCAGGGAAGATGTTTTCTAGGAACTTATGCAACAGAAAAGGTTCAAGGTCAGGACATTTTGACCTCCTTCGTCAGCTGAAGGACGAGAAAATGAGTTCAAAATGTCCTGAACTGGTACCCTTTCTGCTGCACAATAAAAAAATCTTCTCCATTCATCCGCGATGCAAACAGCGAACCTCATTGGCATCATAAACAAACTGAACTATACTGTCGACGGCTCTTAAAAAGGTAATGCTCGGTTGTTGTAAACAATGCACTATTACACACTGACAGTTAGTATGTGATACACATACTGTATCAGGATTAGGGCTATCGTATGGCACATGATGAGCCAATGTGCCACAGAAGTTGTGAAACTATTAGCTACACACATTTGGCTGTAGTGCAACACTTCAATAATTAATGCATGGGACCAACACCAGAAATATAACTCAATACTGTGGGGTACTTCTTACAATGGAGGCGTTAGTCTCAATGTCCTTTTCTGCGCCTTGGTCTCCATTATTTATGAAGGGCGGGCCATAATTGCGCAGAGTCTCCTCAAAGTCCTTGTGAGTGGGACCTGGCTCTCTCAGTTCGCTCTTGGTGGAATGGTCTATCTTCCTTGGCGCATACTCGCTCCCCAAGGCAATTGACGGCCTGTTTCCCATTTAACTACGCAGTGCTCACTGAATCTAGTCAACCTTCCACTTAGGCATGACCTTCAATTTGTTCAATGTCACGTGATCAAACGCCATCTTGGTCTAAGAGCAGTCTAAGAGCAAGGGGGTCGGTCAAGGTCACGTGTGTCCGCAAAATGGCCGACGCGGCTGCTCTTTACTGTGTATTTTACCTATACTAGCTAAGAGCAGACATATTTCGAGAAACACGTCGCATCGCTTGTTCCTTTGCTTCTGAGCACACAGTTGGACAAGGGCTATCAGAAAATGGACCCTTCCCCGCCCTTCCCCAGCATCTAGGTAGGTTTTGCAAGCATTTTACAACACCGGTGTACGAGTGTTCACTGATGCTGGCTACGAGGCAGATGGAGTCTAATCTGGAGTACTGAGCAAATGCTCCTGTGGAAGTGACTCCTTAGAAGCTGGTAGCGAGTCCTCAGTGATCACTTCAGGACTGCAAGACTGATAGGTTGACTGCTTCTGCAATGGGAGTGCAATCGGCAGCCACGTCCTTGCAATCGTCTTGGTTCTGTACACGATTAGTCACATTCGATAGCAGGGATGCTAGAAATGGCTTGAGCGTGCTGGCAATCCTCAAGAAACGCTGCGATAACTTGCAAAACTAGATCGTGAAAGCGGTCAGACAATTAAGCCCAATCCACCGTATGGCTCCTTGGCTACGTATGTACGGGTCATACCAGGGGCGCGAATGCAGTACAAGGCCCTGCCATGGCTCAGGGTATGCACATTCGGCCTTGGAGCACAGTCAGCTAACATGGAGACGCGATTGGAATGTCAGGAATGCAATTATTGAGGTGCTGGTATTGCGCAATCCCAGGACCTTGTCCGACCCCCCCCCTGGTCTAAGAGCATTCCTAGATCCTAGATCCTCCCGGCCCACTTCCGGCCGCCATTTGATAAAGGCGCCATTCCGCGCCTTTGTCAAAATGGCAGCCGGAAGTGGGCTGGGTACGAGACTGAATTCCCCTCCATCCCGGACTCCCCCTCGATCCCTGCCAGACTCGATTCCGCTATTCCACTGTGGAAGACGAGATGACCTCCAGTTTGGTGGTCGGCCAAAACTTTGACATTGACCAGCCAAGATGGGACCAGAGCACGTTTTATGGGCGTTTGCAGCACTTTGTAAGAATAACCAACCCTTTGCTTCTGCTGTCTTCCAACCACAAACTTCAGGAGGCTAAAGATATTGTCGAACGTGCAAGGTATTAAACTGTCTCCACTTGTTAGGCCGAAGTTTGAATAACGAAAGGCGAGGTTCTTAGCCCCCTCAAGCTTGCAGGTTACTCCATGAGTGTCCGGATCTCTGGATCTCTCTTTCATACTTAACTGGCCAAAGTGCTCATTTCGCTATGACTTATTGCCAATGTGCTCCTCTCCTTTCCTTGTGTCTGCTTTAGAAGTGGGACGCTCCCTCCCGAGTTTTCTCGTGACAAGGCATGGCAGGCCAAGGTGCTCTACGACTCAGCCTTCCACCCGGACACAGGAGACAAGATGATGTGGGGTGGAAGGATGTCCACCCAAGTGCCAGTGGGCACCCTCATTGTAGGGAGCATGCTGACATTCTACAAGTGAGTACTCTGCGCAGTTGTGTCAAGTGTCGTCAGCGTGTTGAAGTTCAACCTCTTTCCCAGCCAGTCCCTGTTAATTAATGCATGGGCGACCTTTTCCACCCGCACAAAAATTAGTGCAAATGGCCTTGGAACAATGCTAGCTGACATGACCAGAACTGATTCTGTCTTGATTCTGTATGCTATGAATTTGCTCTGGTTTTGCCTGGTCTGTGGATTGCTTGGTTGGTAGTTTGTGTTATGAGTATTGTCTTTGGCATGCAGGACTCCTTTGGAAGTGATTACAATTCAGTTCATTAATCAGACTTACAATGCAATTGTGAACTTTACCAACAGGAATGCTAAATCGTCCGTTACTGACAAGTGAGAATGATGTGCATGGAAAGAAAAGGGATCGGGTGGATGTGTGTGTGTGTGTGTGTGTGTGTGTGCATGTGTGTGTGTGCATGTGTGTGTGTTTGTCTTTTCACATGCAGGCAGATTTTACAGGCATATGCTGGAGCATCTGGGGCAGCCACTGCAGTGGCAATTGGCCTCAACTCACTAGTCAAAGTGGGTCTATGCGCGTGCAGTCAGTTTGCTGCTCATACAGTAAGGTGTTGTTGATGTGTTTGTGTTTGTTGTGCTGTGTAGAAAGCCCCTCCCTTGATTGGTCGATGGGTACCGTTTGTGGCTGTTGCAGCTGCTAACTGTGTCAACATCCCACTCATGAGACAAAGGTGAACTCAATCTGTACATGTCTCTCTTTTTGTGTGTACCTCTTTGTGTGCTGCCTGTATGTGTGCGCACATGTGTCTATCTCTGTGTGGGCATGTTGGGAGTGCTGTGTGTGTGTGCACGTGTGCGTGTGTGCGTGCGTGTGTGTGTGTGTGTGTGTGTGTGTGTGTGTGTGTGTGTGTGTGTGTGTGTGTGTGTGCATGTGTATGTGTGGCATGGTGTGCTTAAAGAGAAGTGACGGATCCCCGACATACTGTACATAACATTTGAGTACCAGTTACTGACTGGGTACCGTTTGTGTTACTTGCAATACCCCCCCCCCCCCCCCCCCACACACACACACACATTGCTAGAGAGCTGTTGGAAGGTGTTACTGTCTCTGACAAGGATGGTACTGAACTTGTCAAGTCCAAGGTAACACTGCTCTTAGCTCATGTATTTTACTATGCATTTCAAACACTTCACCAGAATAGGGCATAGGGCCGTATTGGCCAGTGTCAAGTAGCCTGCCGACAATTCTGCCAGTGTATGGTAAAGTATTGGAATAATGGTGGCAATGACAGGACCAAATTCATTAGTGTGACCTCACATCAGCAGGGTTGGGTGTAGCTATGTATGAGAGCATTGTATGGCCAGGCCAAACATTGGGTTTGTAGTACTTGCTAGGCTGACCTTCATCTGATTGGTTGAAGCATTACAGCCACTCACACCTTTCTTTCTCTTTTCTACAGAACGCTGCCGTCACTGGTATCACTCAAGTGTGTTTGTCTAGAATCCTCATGGTTACCCCAGGAATGAGTAAGTGCTCTGTGTGGGGGGACATGTGAGCATTGTTTCCAGTACTTTGAGCCATAAGCTGTAGTGCATGTGTGCGTGTTGTGTTGTGATGTGTATGTAACCCAGTCCATGGATGACTTTTGGAAATGCAACTCATTCATTTTTGCAGTTTTTATCCCAGTTCTGATGGAACGTTTGCAAAGGAACCCCATGTTTAAGGTGAACCTGTATACACAGTGTGTAGTAGTGTCATATGTAGAGGCTTGCGAGTCTCGCTAGTCAGGTGATGATGTAATCCAAAAATGGAGGCAACATAGCTGTCTGGTTTGCGAAAGTATAAGCTTACTTGTATTAGTGGCAAGCGTGATAGGAACTGCTATTCTTAAACATTACTAGGGCTGGGCATTATATAGGTATGTAGTTGTATGTACTGCGGCATTGTAAATACCTGATACAGTGGAACCTCTATCCAACGGACCTGATGTGACTGGGGCAATTGTCCTTTGAATGGAGGTGTCCTCAACTCACATTTACTCCAGGCTTTGCTTTGGTGGAAATTCTTTACAGGCAAGCTGTTTTTGTCTATACTCCTGAAGCATCTGGGTTTCTCAGACCTCCCTATCATGAAGGGTTTCTCTTTCCCTCCAGCTGGATTCACAAGCAATGCTAGTGTGAATCTCTAGCATTGCTTGTGCGCCCCCTACCCCTAAACAATAGAGCAACAACTCCCTATAGCATTCTATTCAGTTAGCAATGTAGTGTGTGGTTGTTGTACAGTGGGTCCACATTTCACCATTCTATATGCCAGGTGCATCATGTCTCTGTCTTCCTCTTCCTCTGGTGCAGAGTGGGGGAAAGTTGCTCCCTGGAGTCATCCAGATCCTCCTATATGGTGCAGTGTCAGTGGTCATGATTCCAACAGGGTGTGCTCTGTATCCACAGAGGAGGTGTGTACTGTGTGTGCATCAGACAGCAGTGTATTGGATGTGTGCATGGGATAGTATGTTAGAATGTGAATGAGAGCTCTACACTGTATGTGTATGCCTGTAGTGTGTCTGTGTTGTCCACATGCAAAACAGGCTGTCTGTGATGTGCCCAGTCCTGCATGTACATGTGTTGGAAGTGAATGAGAGGTTATGCCCATTGTGTACATGTGTGTGGCTTTCACACCACAGCCCTCTCTAGTCTCGCATAGCCAACTGCTTTCTCCCCTCCATTTTAACCGATGGCATCAGCAAATAAAAATGGAGGCAGGAATAGCAGTCAGCTACACAAGACTAAGTCCTGTCCACCTGTTGCCATTTAATACTCACCACCTCCTGGTGACTAAAATGTTGTCACCAGACAGTGTCAGGGTATAAGACTAGCTTTGTAGTGAGACAAGATGGTAATAGCATCACACAAATGATATTCATAGTATGTTCCAAAGACGCAAGAGAATGTCTCAAGGGTGTTGGGTTTGAACAAGAATGTGCAAGTGTGTGCATATCTGTTTAATGAAGTGGATGCCTTCTTTCCTCTCATCTCTGTGTGCCCTACTAGCTCCATCCGTGCAGCCAAGCTAGAGCCAGAGGCACAGAAGCAAGTCCTGGACAAGTTGGGCACCCTCCCAGAGAGAGTCTACTTCAACAAAGGACTGTGAAGATTATGATAGCACTCTCAGTGTCCTATATACATACACACATGTCACCAGTCTCAACCCCTATTTAATTCTGGAATGCAGTTATGGCATGTGTTGCATTTCTGGAAGCATGAAGAATAGGCCAACTCATCAGGAAATGTACAAGTATCCATAAACTTGAGGTGTCCACGTTTTCAGGGGGGAAGGGGAGGGGGCATGGCAGGATTCTATTGTGTAATCTTCATAGCATGGCAGGATTCTATTGTGCAATCTTTATAGCATGGCGGGATTCTATTGTGCAATCTGTATAGCATGGCGGGATTCCATTGTGCAATCTGTATAGCATAGCAGGATTCTATTGTGCAATCTTTATAGCATGGCGGGATTCCATTGTGCAATCTGTATAGCATGGCAGGATTCTATTGTGCAATCTTTATAGCATGGCGGGATTCCATTGTGCAATCTTCATAGCATGGCGGGATTCCATTGTGCAATCTGTATAGCATGGCAGGATTCTATTGTGTAATCTTTATAGCATGGCAGGATTCCATTGTGTAATCTTTATACAGGTTTTTGCAGAATGGTTGTCGTGCAAATGCCATTCGACTCACACATGTGACTCACCTCTGAACCTTGAACCCACTTCTTATCACGCGCCTACAGTATAAAGTATAAGGTCGAAGTTCAAAGGCGAGTCGTGAGTTGAATGACGTACACGACAACCATTTTGCAAAACCTTGTAGCATGGCAGGATTCCATTGTGTAATCTTTATAGCAAACACATCACAATCATAAAATATAAGCTGAACAGCTATCAAATGAGGACATGTATCACAGTATGAACATCAACTGAAGGCCTACAAAGCTGTATACATTGAAATAGAATGTTATTTCAGTCCAGCATAATCTTGTATGATACCAGTCAACACAGGCCATTAGCAGCTGCTTCCTTTGGCTCTAACTTCTTCGTGCTCCAGCAGCCACTTCTTGGTATCAGGCCCACGCCCCCCACTGTAGTTCCCCACGCCCCTCTTCCTCCCCCCTGCATATAGTACGCGGTGGCAGGGGACTAGGATGGGGAGGTGGTGGCTGCGTACGGCCTGACCCACCGCTCTGGCCGATCTCGGCAAGCCCGCTTTGGCAGCCAATTCCCCATACGTCACCGTCTCTCCAACTTTAGTGGCCATCATGATTCGCCAGACCTTCTCAAAGAATAGAGAAGGGCTTGTGAAACGAACAGGAGGGAGTGGCGGCAGTTCCTTCCCGCCTTGCTCAAAGTACGCATCCAACCACTGCACGCACAACTCCAGTGGTTTGCAGTCCTTGTAATCTTTCACCATCTTCCCCTTACATTCTTCGTCTACTTCTTTCGCGCCATTCTTATCGAAGAGAAATTCCACTCTAACGATTGCTTCTTGGTCCGTCTCCAGCAGAAGGTCGCCCAGAGGAGAGGTATACAGGTAAGAGAAAGACATTCTGGCTTCTCTGAAGAAGGCGCCACTTTAGGGGAATTACCTGTGATCGCTTCTTCCCCTAGCGCGTCACGTGCGCGTACGTACAATGGAGCGACTCCTGCACTTCGCTAGAAGAACTTCACGAAGCTTTAGGAGAGGTAAGGACCTGCTTGCAGGCTTCCATCTCCGGAAGTGTTAACAGTCTCTCTCTCCTACTGCTCTCAGGGAACAGTATTCGACCCCAGAGAAGCGACGAAGGGGACGAAGCTGCAATTGAGGTGGATGCGTCCCGGAAGAGAATCAAAGAACTGTTTGAAGTGTACACACAAGAAGAATGCACTTACACCATTGAAGAGCAAAGAGCAGCAATCCAAGAAATTGGACACCTGGCTTGGTTCGGTAATACTAGTTTGAATATCGACAAGTGCGCTCTATGCTGCATTCCGACGAACATTCATTGGCACCTTCACAGCATGCTTAGACTTCCACCCAATTGTTCTAAATATGTCTTACCTGTGACTGATTGGCCAAGGTCAGTGTCTCTACAGCCTTAGCAGAGACACTGACCTAGACACTTCAGTAGTGGCCGAGAGGGATAAGCTGGGTCTAGGATATATAGAGAGGTGATCAAGTGCTCGGAGAGGTGTCACTAGCTACCATAGCTATTATGGAGTCTGCTATGTGTTGAACAAAGACAGTTAACAGTGATAGGGATGCCAGATGCAAAAGTGTCTTCTCACCAGGCTATCCTCTCAGCACATCTTCCCATCACATGTACAGGTGGAACCGAGTGTGCTAGATATGCCGCTAAGATGTGCTTTGGGTCTATGGCTTGCTTCCTGGCTGAGCAGGAGCTCTCACCACTGCACAAGGCATGTACACACACATACACACACATGCATACACATAGTAATTGAGTGCACCTATGGCTAGGCATATAGCACGCACCCTTTCACTAACACCTCCATGCACCTGTTCAGTTCAATGTACACATGTACAGCTAGTTGTGGCCGTCTGTATTACAAGCTCCTCGTGATCATGTGTTGTAGACCATTCTCGGTGCTCTGAGTGAAATATTCCAGTGCACATGCACACCAGAGTGCCATGATGTCAGGGAACTGGCCAAGTGAGTGTGTAAAACATGTTGTTGCAATAGATGTTATGTGAATATCACAATTTATGTAGAGAGTTGTATGTTATAGAGTGCATTGTAATATTTTATTCCTCTGCTTGGCCCCTTCCTCTCATGGAAATGCAGGGAGTGCAACCTTTGTGAGTTCCTGCTGGATTTCCTTGGCAGTGAAGATAAGCAACTGGTAATACAGTAACCCCACAATGCATAATTTTTTGTGAAATCTTCAGTAATGGAGGGGCTCATGCCCTATAGAGACTTATCACTAGCATTTATATTCAACATCACACATTGTATCTGTATAATATAGTGCTACTTTTCCATTGTTTGCAGTTACTTGTTATGCATGGTATACTGTTATCCAGGTGAAGAACAGTTTGCATGCATTATTCTTTCTCTGCTGTGGGGCACCATCAAATGAAGGCACTCTGTCAAGCAAACAAATGGAAGAGTTGAAGGTTTGTTCATAGACATACTCTACCCGCACAACATGCAGGTTAGTCTAGTGTAGCCAGACCACTATTCCTGCCTCCATTATTATATGTTGACGTCATCCATCAGCAGGAATGATGTCATCAGATAAAAATGGAGGGGAGAAAGCAGTCAGCTACAGGAGACTAGCGACAGACTGGCAGATCTATATGGCTTGTTTCGTGCATTCTTAAGTTTGTGCCCATTATAGTGTGACATGCTTTGGGCTGGCATATTATTTCTGATCATGAGGCATGTCATTGCCTTGTACAATGTTAATGAATGCACACTGTAAGAAATTATAAAAATTTTCTACAAAGATTGTAAGGATGTAGGGATGGCATAAAAAGGACAGAAACAAGTAATGACTTACACAGTGGAGCATTAACCATTGTCCCTACATTCAAGGATGTAGGACTATAAGGTGCACATGTGACATTAATTCTTGCATGTGGGGACCATGGTTAGAGGCGGGTAGAGTATGCTCCACTGCGTAACAGCCTTAAGTTTACTTGTTTCTGTCCTTTTTATGCCATCCCTATACATCCTTACAATTTTTGTAGGAAATTTTTACTATTCTAGTGTTAAGTAGGTATGCCATTATGATTCTACAGTTCATGCACCATGCTCTCCATGGCCTCGGCAATCAAAAGTAAATGTTTAAGGCTTGTTGAAAGGTCTGTTCTTTGCAGTAAGCCACTGTATTGGACAGGCTGGGCTAGGTTGCAAGCATATATAGGGCTATGGCCCCCAGCCTTCTGTAACACCATACTGGGGTGGTAGAAGGCTGCTTGGCATAAAATCCAGTGATTAAATCTCTATATTCAAGGCTTCCTACCACATACATTAGTAATTGTATCAAAGCCTATTGCATTAATTTACAGCTGCAGGACTTATAAAACATGGTTATATGTGCATGTGGAACCTAAGATGGTGACTGTGTTGGGCAGCCCACCTCTCTAAAACAGCCAGCCTCCATGGCCCCAAATAGCACTAAAGCATTGCAATCTATACCTGTGTAAAGCAGCCATCTGTCTATAAATGTCAGTTAAATTTGTCCCAAAGGTGGCTGTCTTAGACAGATTCCACTGTAATAGCTATCAGAGAACTGTAAATTAATATGACATTGCATGTAGTAAACATCAAACCACTACAGTATGCATACAGTAACTACCAGCACACACTTGGTAGAATGTTGTAAAAACTCATAGAATTAAAGCTTACAAAACCATGCACAAGTGTTATACTGCCTATAGCTGCAGTACTCGATCTGGAATGAGGAAAACTCCATGCGATGATCACTGTTGTCAATGGCAACAAGAGGCCGCCAATCAGTCAACATTGCAGCAGCAGCACCAACATGCACCTTTCTGTGGCTCATCGATCTGAACATAAAACAGGAATTGCCAAGGGCTAAAAACTGCAGGGCATTTGAAGTATTAGATCAGCTAGCTGACATAGCAAAGTATGCTACTGAAATCAGTACTTCAGTTGTGCAGGCAAAAAAGCCTGCATGTGACCATTCTTTACTCACCAGTACTAGTCCATCAGTGCCATCTTCTTCGTGTGTCATCTACATTATATCTGCAAGCAACATTCAATACAGTGAACTGAGCTTGCTGAGGTCGGGCCACTCTGCGTTCTTGTACACTGCAAAGTAGTAGGTGAGGGCCAGCCTCACAGCCTTGTGCCACAATATCACCTGCTTGCCATCTGGGAAAGCATGCAGACTCCACCACACTTACAATGTCTGTAAAGTCAATGATAAACAACAGTTACTTTGCCCTATCATTCCATGGATGCTTCTCATGCATATAGATGGATGGCAGCAATTGAATTACTCAGTGCACAGATGGTTGCTTGCAGGGCCTTGCCCACCCAGTGCTCCCACTTCTGCATGCAGCATTGCTTGTGGGCGATCTGACTCAGTCTGCTCCCTCATGCAGCCACTTGGAACCCTTCTGTGGCAAACATTGCTCACTCACTTGCACCTTTGAACATGCAGGGTATCCAGAGCTTCTGAAGAAAATCAAGCCTTCCCTCTGGCCCATCTTTTGTCTCCTCTGCGTCCAGCATATTCTCCTCACTACTGGTTTGATGCAGCCTACTTGTGACTACTGGAGTAATCACAATGTGGCCTTGAAGAGATTAGTTGGAGATGTTGTACATTAATTTGACGTACATGGCAGAAAGGGCCAGGAGGAGTCGCAGATGTGTTTAAATAATTATGTCCTGCAGACACAAGCAAACCATGGGACGATTTGATCCTTCCTGCTGATGCCCTGGTTCCCTCTCAGAGCATCCAACAGCAAATATGTGAATATCGAATGATCCAGTGGATCCAGACAAATGCAGGTTGGAAAGGGAGCATGCCACTATGGTGAGGAAGTTCTGATCTGCTCTCTCATAGCATTGCAACTACTCTGCAAGCACCTCCTTTGTGGATATGATACCCATCATGTATTGTAGTAAGTAAGAAGGGCTCCTTTTCTGCTGCCGCACTGATGCATGGTCACTAAGCACTCAGGCTCAGGTGGAGAGATCAGTGACAGCTGCATTACACTGTCAGTGGAACGCATGGAAGATGTGAAGGAGGAGGAGGAAGAAAATGCTGTCTACCACTACGGGTGGCCTCACTCCAAAAGCATTGCTGACCTTATGACATACATGGTTGTGTGCTCACCAAGGTACGCCGACACATGGCCACCAAGCTCAGCAGTCCGAGTTGAGCTTAGTGAGAAGAGACACATGTCTCTTCTCTCTCTCAGCCAGACACGCCTGGGCCGGGCCCCCTAGTCCTCAGTGTGTCAAAGCTTCAGACTTGTACTACTCCACAGGAGAGGAGTGCAGCTGTTTGGTTTTCCTGCTCAACCTCTCCCCCAAGCGGATGAAGCCTGTAGTATCCCACCGCTCACACACAACACCGTTCTGCTGGCAAACATGGGAAGAAATCTGGGCCAGCCGCAGTTATGGCCAGTTCTCCAATGATATCTGATGCTCAGCCATTCATCATCCATCTCTAATGCAAAGTGCATGTATACGTGTGTCAGTACTCACCAGCCTGCATAATAATTATATATGACATTGTGCAAGTGAGTACAAACACTCTTTTCATTGCTCATGTTGCTACCTTTCATCAAAATGTGCTGTAAGTCATTGTTTTAACCATGGCTGTATTTCGCCTGCTCATTTCCCACTTTGCAGCCATTTTTGTTTTGTTACATTTTTATGATCATCATTGCACTTGCTGTTGAGTGTTCTCAATATCACTACATCTGTAATATATAATGATGGTTGACTACTTATTCTTGATTGTGTGCTACTCAATCACGTGCAGCAATCTCAGGTCATGCATGCACTTCAATGCATCGTATGCAGTAACTCTCTAAATGCAACAGTATGCTACTATACATAGCTGAACAGCTGGGATGCTGGCACATAAAACATGACAGTGATACAAAGGTGTCATCTTCGTCATGACTGTGTTAAACAGCAGCCACTACACACTAAACGATGCTCTATAATACAGCATACACATGACAAAAATACATTTTAAATTAAAGGCTTTCAGGGGAGGCGACAACTACATAATCTTCATATTTCCCATCATTTCATGCTGCCTGTCTAGGGCATGTGGACAAATCCCTTGATCACTGCTGTTAACGGCAACAAGAGGCTGCCAATTGGTCATCATTGCAGCAGCAGCATCAACCTCTTCCTGTGGTATAGCATACAGAGGAAATGTGCAAAAGGGCTAAAACTGGAGATATGATATTTGAAGTAGATCTGCATGTTGACATAATATAGTGGTTAAGATTGGTACTTCAGTTGTGCATGCTAAAGGCAGTGTTGACGTAGTGTGCAAACGCATGTGCATGTCTTCTTCACTCACCAGTCCATCAGCACTTTTTCCATCATCTTTCAACTCATCTGTAAGCAACAAGCGATACAGTAATCTGAGCTCGCTGAGGTCGGGCCAATTTGCACTCTTGTACGCCGCAAAGTAGTAGGTGAGGGCCTGCCTCACAGCCTCATGCCTCACAATCACTTCACCATCTGTAAAAGCAGACACTACATCTATGACATCTGTAAGGTCGTTCATGAACAACCGTGCTTTACCATTCCGAGGATGATTCTCATAAAGGTGGATGGCAGCAACTGAATTGCAAAGTCCGCAGATGGCAGCCTGGAGGACTTTGCCCACTAACGTTATGTGTCCTCGATCCTGTAGCATTGCTAGTGGGCCATTTGGCTTAGCCTGTTCCTCCAACCACTGGTAACTTATCTGTGACAAACGTTGATTACTCACATGCACCAATGGGAATGCTGGCCAGAACTTGTAGATCAGTGAAAACTTCCCACTTCCGTCTGAACCATTGCCATCTGGACTATTCACTCCATTCACTTCATTCTCCTCGCTACTGGTTTGATGCAACCTGCTTGTAACTACTGGTGTGATCACACAGCCTTGAAGAGACCGGTTGGCGATGTTGTACTTGATGTGCATGGCAGAGAGGGCCCAAGATGATCCGCAGATATGCTTAAATATGTCCTGCAGACACAAGCAAACCATGGGACCACTCGACCCTTCCTGCTGCACCTGAAACAATTCTGTAATGCCTTGTCTTCCACTCATTGCATCTATCAGGAAATAGGTGAATTGTGAAACCCCCAGTGGATTCAGCTGAATGGTTGTCTGGTAGGGGGAGCATGCTGTTATGGTGCGGAAAACCTCATCCCCTCTTTCTTCGCACTGTAACGACTCTGCAAACCCAGCGCTGAAGCAACAGTCCAACACGAGCAGGACATTCTTCCCACGGAACTCGCCCTTCGTCTGCACCGCCTCTACGATATCCTTGATATCGAGATACTTTGGGTTCTCGGTCGTGTGTCCAAAGAGTGGAAGCACCGCCTGCTTCATGCCGTCCTTCACTACAGTGAACCCGTGACCAAAGAAGGCAACTACCAGTATCCCTTCAGATCCGACGTCACGTGCACATTCGTAGAGCGATTTTGACAGTCCGTCTCGCGTGAAAGGGCGCCCTGGGTCTTCAGAGGGCAGAAGCTGCTTCACGTTAGCAGGGGGAATATCCAGATAGTCAGACAAGGCCTTTGCCAGTGCCTTGCAGCCATTGGTAGCCAGAGGACCAAGTGACCGTTCCACTATGTCCAAGGCGATACAGATGGCGAGACTCTGCTTCGGATCGAACTTAATTTCGCCGTTATCCTTGCGCGATGCATTGGCACTGCTCCCAGAGGTCGTGGGGTCAGATGGTTTATTTACCTTCAAAGGCTTCGAGCCCATCTTTGATTTGCTGCTGATATTGCCGCAATGTAGTTATAAAGAGAGGTCATGGGTTGATCTGACAGAACAGCCAGCTTGCACTGGGGAATTACCTCTTCGCGTCCCGTGATTCATCGCTAAAAATAGAAACAGATTACTTATCAGCGCGGTGGTGCTGTCTATGTAGAGATGGCAGTGGTTGTTTGTATATCAATCAATCAATCAATCAAAGATGCTTTAGAATCCTGGGATCTGTGCATGCTAGGGACAATACAATAGCAGTCTGTTCACTGCGACTCTGCTCTTCAAATCTGACCCAACGGTTGGCTTCTGTCATCAGAGGCTGCCTGAGGTGGTCCCAGGCAGGGCATTGTATCAGCCTGTGGCAGACGTCTTCCACCTCTTGACACTGGCATTCCCCGCATATTCTCTCCTCCCTGTCCACTCCTTGCCACCTTCCAACCTCTATCTGAAATGGTGCTGTTCCCCCTCTCAACTTCATCAACATTGTCCTCTCTTTCTTCCTCTTCACCACTGCACAGCTCGATTCCCATTCAAGGTTTACAATTTCTTTCATCATCCTCAGCTTTGGTCTCACCTCCACTTCCTTCATCAGCATGCTCCTCACCTTTCTCCATGCAGCACAAGATAACATAGCTCCAATCTCTGAATCAGTTAGGTTCGCAATTGCATCTCCTCCCACACTCTGCCACTCAAAGTCACCCATGCACTTAGCCATGTTCTTTATCCAAACCCCCTTGCCACGCTCCACCGCCTGTCTTGCTATCTTCTTCAGTAACCTCTCCTCATACAACCTACTCGTCATCACCTTCAACCAGAGTTTCACACAGTGCATCTTTGCCTCCCACACAACAGGTAGTAAGTTGATTTCTAGCAATAAGATGCCTTGGGGTGAAGTGTGCCCACTCCAAAAAACATTCTGAGAGCACGCAGCTGGACTTGCTCAATAGGTACCAATTGCCTACTGCATCCCCATACCTCTGCTCCATACATCATGGTTGACTCCACTAGAGATTCCATCAGCTTCCTGAAACTCCCAGCTGTAACATCACCCATCTCTGCCCGACATCTCTGAAAACAAGCACCCACTACTTTGTCCTCCACCATCTCTTTCAGCTCCAGAAACTCATCCACAACACATCCTAAGTACTTGTATGAATAGACCATCGGAATTGTCTCTCCATCCAACTTATATGTCACATGACATCTTTCTGCCTTTTTTCTGCAGATGTGCATGATCCCAGACTTCGCCATGTTCACATTCACTCCCCACTCCTTACACCACTCCCCACAAGTGCATCCAAACTCTTCTTCAGCCCCAGTGCCTCTGAGGCTACCAAGCACGTATCGTCTGCAAACAGCAGACCAGGAATGGTCTCACCACGACATTCAACTCCACATTTCTCCTCCTTCAACCTCTTAACAACACCGTTGATGTACAATGAGAAGAGCAGTGGGGATAAGACACATCCCTGTCGTAGACCAGAGTTCACCTCAAAATCTCCACTGACCTGACCTTCCACTTTCATTCTGCACACACTTCCTTCATACAGAGCCTGTATAAACCGTAGACACCTGCCCTTCACACCCACACTCTGTAGACAAGACCACAACTTCTCCCGATTCACCTTATCATAGGCCTTAGTAAAGTCAATGAATGCTACTAGCATACCATCAGGTTTCCTCACCACCTCCGTTTGGCCTAATAACGCCAGAGACAGTAGTTGGTCCCTACATCCCCTCCCTTTACAGAAACCACCCTGTTCTTCTGCTATTAGACCTTTCTCTTCCGCCATACAAGACAGTCTGTTTTCAAGAATCTTGCATAACACCTTGCTGACTAGCTATAGAGAGGTCAAAAAAATGCCCCGGAAAGTGTGCACATCACACACTCCCCTAATCCAACAGGTCCATGTATACTGTAATACAAACGAAAAGTCGTGCTACTCTTGAATAGGACCGAAAACTGGCAAATGCAGCTTACTACGAGGAAGCAGGGACTGAACAGAGCACATAGCTAACCTTACTTCTAGCGAAGGTGCGCCTACATGTAGAAAGTGGCCTCGACATTTCTCACGTTTCGTCTTCTTCTTAAAACTAGAAATAATAAAAAATTCTACGAAATTAATAGTAAGGATGTAGGGATGGCATAAAAAGTACCGAAACAAGTAAATGCTGCTACACAGTGAAGCATTAACAATGGTCCCTACATCCGATCGGACATACGAGGGCGCCGCGTTGCTAGGCTATTGAATCATAGACAAACGAGGGAACCCTCGTTTGTCTATGATTGAATTAAATATTGAGGACTAGGCGAACGATGAGCCAAAGCCAAAGCATTCAATTACACCATCATAAAATGGCATCTCTCGCGTAGAACGTCTCTCGAAGGCCCGGAACCCCTCATTTGTGAAACTTGCTCGTGGATGTTTCTAACCTACAAAAGAAAACAGCTAGGGAGTGCATTAAAGTGTGTTAAAGGTTTCCTTCTACTCGTTATGGTTCATGTGCTACTGCTGTCAAAGAAGAATAAGAAGAATAGCTAGGTCGCACTTTCGCTGGAAAGTAAGGTTAGTCCTGCGTTGTATGCAACAGATACTTCCTCTCGGATAGTTTTTCCGCCGGTTTTTAGCCCTAAACGGTAATAACGCTACTTTTTGTTTGACATTATTACATAGCTCATGATGGAGCCATGAGTGGTTCATGACATTCATGCAAATGTAGATTACTTGCGACAAACATAAATATTCCAAATCAAATTAAACACTGTGCATGTGCACGCATGCATGGTTTGCTTCTTTCTCTGCAGGCGAAGACAAGCGAGCTGAGTCACTGTCTGACGTGGGACAGGTGGAAGAACAATGAAGCCAAGGAAGTGCTACACTGGTGCCAACATATCAATAAATAACAACTACAGTAACTGACTTGATTTCACCAAGTACTATTACTACAACACCAACTGTATATAACCAATGGTGTCACTGGTGTAGACAAAATATATATTATCAATGCTACAATAATGTTACCATGTACTGTTATATGGTTCTAGAAAACACACTCAACACATACAAAGCAATAAAGGATATACAAGCTTACTCTACATGAGAGCTGGGTTGGGGATAACACAATGTCATGTATAAGCATGCTATGCAGGGCCTATGAGTACTTAAAAAGGGTAAAGTGTTCTCTGGTTACTTTTTGGACAATCGTGCAGATCGTCGCACCGAAGGAGTGTTGGTAGTGCTTGTGGCTGTTCCCTTCTTCGCCTTAGATGGCATCTTCTCCTCTGCAGTGCTCTGCTTGCTCCTTGTTCTCTTTGCAGGTGGTGCTTCCTCACTCTGCACTGGTGCAGCAGCCTTCCGCTGCCTCGTAGAGCGAGTTGAAGCAGTCACGACAGGTGCTGCAGGCACCTCAGTCACCACCACTTGGCTCCTTGTCCGTCTTGTAGAAGGGACCTCCTCTGTCAGTGCAGGAGCTTTCCCTTTGTTCACCTCAGGCATCTCAGTCATCATTGATGATTGAGTCTTTTTCCTTGTCTGTCTGGTAACTGGGAGATCCAAGGGAGGTTCTGCCATTGTGGTGGCCTTCCCACGTGTTGACCTACGAACTGTGACATCACAGGGTGGCTGGACAGCTTCTGACTGAATGTTGACAGGGAGTTCCAAGGAGGCGTCTTCCAAAGTGGGGGCCTTCCTTTGGGTACGAATAGTGGGTTGTTGTACAGCCACTGGTTGCCTAGCATTGGCTGCCTTCCTTCTGGTACTGCGGGTAGTCTCTTCAGCAACTGGCTCACTCACAGCAGTCTTTGTGTGCCTAGTGCTTCTCCTGGCTACTGGCTGTGGCACCTCGGGCTCTGGCTCTGAGGCAGCACGGCCCTTCTTCTTTGGCAGGGCAGTTTCACCATCAGGGGCCTTCCTCTTCCCACTCCTTGTCTGCCTGCCACTTGGCAACTCCACCTCTGGAGGACTTGCCTTTGCTGCACTTCTGGTTGACTTAGTTTTTGCCTTACTGCTTGCCTTCACAGACTCAACTGCCTTCTTTCCCCTTCTCTGCCTGGTGGCCCTGACTGGCTCTGCTGTGAAAACAAAGAGGTCTTCACTTGGCATTTGCACACAAGGCACTGGCTTGAGGATCTTGGGTGCTGCATCACCACTGGGGGTCTTCTTTCGTGCAGTGTGAGACACTGGTGAGACAAACTTCACCCTCCCCAGAAACTGGTCTGGGGTAACAACAAACTCAGAGGGGTCAAAAGGCTTCTGTGCAGGCTTGGGTGTGGCAAAGAGGGTGCGCAGTCCATCCAGTTCAGTGTCATCAATTACTGTGTTCTTCTGGTGTGATGGGGCAACCCTTCTCCTCTTGGCTATGAAGACTTCCTCCCCAGAGCTGGAAACACGCCTCTTTCTACTCTGCATAGGTCTCTTGCTTGTTTCAGGCAGCTGTGTCTTCTTCAAGACAGGTTGACTCTCAATTTCCTTCTTCAAGTCTGCAGGGATACTCCTCTTTGTTTTTCTCAGCCGTGGCATGGCCTCTATCTCAGCTCTCACTGCTGCAGGCAGCGATCTCTTGGTCTTTCTCAGCTGCTTGCCTTGCTGGATGGCTAGTTTTAGAGGAGTGTGAAGTCTCCTTTTAGTTTTCCTCAGTTCCACTCCAGATTCAATTTCCTTTCTCAGGGGTGTGGGTGCAGCCTTCCTGGTCTTCCTCAGTTCCACTCCAGATTCAATTTCCTTCCTCAGGGGTGTGGGTGCAGCCTTCCTGGTCTTCCTCAGTTCCACTCCAGATTCAATTTCCTTCCTCAGGGGTGTGGGTGCAGCCTTCCTGGTCTTCCTCAGTTCCACTCCAGATTCAATTTCCTTTCTCAGGGGTGTGGGTGCAGCGTTCTTGGTCTTCCTCAGTTCCACTCCAGATTCAATTTCTTTCCTCAGGGGTGTGGGTGCAGCCTTCCTGGTCTTTCTCAGTTCCACTCCAGATTCAATTTCCTTCCTCAGGGGTGTAGGTGCAGCCTTCCTGGTCTTCTTCAGTTCCACTCCAGATTCAATTTCTTTCCTCAGGGGTGTGGGTGCAGCCTTCCTGGTCTTCCTCAGTTCCACTCCAGATTCAATTTCCTTTCTCAGGGGTGTAGGTGCAGCCTTCCTGGTCTTCTTCAATTCTACTCCATTCTCTATCTCACGCCTAACAGGGGTTGGCATGGCATTTCTTGTCTTCCTCAGTGCAGGTGGGTTTACAATCTCCTTCCTCAGTGGTGTAGGCATAGATTTCTTGGTTGCTCGCAGTTGTGGTTTCTTCTCAATCTCTTTCCTGACTGGTGTAGGCAAGCTCTGCTTTGTCTTCCTCAGAGCATGCTTGGATTCAATGTCACGACGGAGAGGTGTCTGCATCCTTTTAAGCACTCGTCTGAGAGCAGGCCTGTTCTCAATGGCTTGGCGAAGTGGGGTGGGCATATGATTTCTTCGCGATCGAAGTTTAGGCCTCTGTTTAATCTCTGCACGAAGGGGTGTTGGCAGGGCCTTCTTTGTCTTCTTCAAAGCAGGTTTGGCCTCAATACCTTTTCTGATAGGAGTAGGGAGGGCTTTTTTGGTCTCTGCAATGTCACCTTCCCCATCCACTGCCTCATCCATAAACTCAGAGTCTTCTTCAAAGTCGCTTTCATAATATGCTTCCGCTTCTGCTTCCTCCTGTTCATAGTCTGACATGGTGAGGTTGAGGGAGGCCGGGCTAGGACAATGGGCAATGGTGGAGTAGTTGGGGCTCTCTTCCCCAATCACATACAGAGAGTCACTGCCAGTGCAACCCTCTGAGGCAATTGAGTCCTCTTCCTCCACGATCCCCAAGCTCTCTCCATAAACACCAGTGGAGAAGCGGGAAACAGAGTTCCTCGAGGTCCCCTGACCTCCATTCTGGTTCAAGGCAGCGTTGGGGTTCTTCCCACGTCGGACTGGTGTATTTGGAGGAAGCCCTTTGTCAAAGAGTTCAGGGGAGAGTTGGGGCCCAAATGTGACACTCTTGCGCTTGCTGGAACGTGTCCTTCCACAAGTGGACTCTTGGAAAAGCACATTGGTGGGTGTGGCCATCTTTACAGTGGGAGAGGGAGTTTCCCCTGTTTCCTGGATGGAGACCAACAAGGAGCCTGAGGCAGTGTAGGAAGACCGACTTGAACGAAAGCTATCACCCACGCTGGTTGGCATTGGTGTCGGGTGTCTAGCTCCTGACACAGCCGAGTTAGGTGTAGACTTGATGGTGGGGATGAAGCCAGATGAGTGCAGTCCTCGTGGAAAGGGGGAGGACACTCTCCGTACTCCCTTGGCAGTCGCCTTAGCAGCAGAGTTCTCTTCTTGCTGGATCACTAGACTTTCATCAGCGCCAAGTTTCTTGGCCGAGTGGACAACAGCTGGTGACCGTCTGTTTGTGCTACAACTAGCATCCATCATGTAGGCAGGACTGTCCACACAATCAAGGGAACTCCAGTTGAGGGACTTTGGGGAGGCTGGAGAAAAGGAATTGTAGTGAATTTATGGCACTGACACTACAGGAAATGTAGATATGTATACACACCAAAGCTCCCCATGACATACGTACATGCAACAGTACTTCTCATTGAGCACAGGAAACTAACACACTCTAGCCCCCAAGCACAGACTACAGTTGGCTAGAGTGAATCCAGAACTCAATGAGATGTCAATACCTACTCACTCAGAATACTAACTACTTTCAGCTACATACCAGTGCACTTGGCAGGCTTGGAGACCTTGGCTGGTGCCGTACTGGGAGTGGTTTTCCTCTTGCTGCTTGACTTCTTGTCTGGTGTGCATGGACAGGAGCCTCCGCTGCCATCGGTCTGGGGAAGTAGTTCAACAAAGGGCAAGTCTTCTTTCAAAACAGCCATGTCCCGGGTTTCACAGGCAGGCATTGCCAGTGGTGCAGCTGGTTTGGCAGAGTTAGGACTAGGAACCATTCCAGCAGGTGATGTGGTGGACCTCCTGGAAGGAGATGAAGCGGATCCCCTGGATGGAGATGCAGTGGACTTCCTGGATGGAGATGTGGTGGACCTCCTGGATGGGGATGCAGTGGACCTCCTGGACGGAGATGCAGTGGACCTCCTGGATGGAGATGCAGTGGACTTCCTGGATGGAGATGGTTCTTTTGCTGGGTTCCTACATGTCAGGCCATGCTGCATCTCTTCAGGAAGATCCGGGTTGTTTTCTTTAGCACAGGCAGACACATCATCAACATGTCCCACATCTTGCTGAGTGGACAAGGGTCTGGGTGTACTTGCTTTCTTGGGAGTGCTCTTCTTGCTCTCCGGGGTCTTAGAGATGCGCCTGTTCATCTGGGACAACACCTTGCGATGATACTCAAAGCGGAAATTCCTGTCTCCTACAGTCAGGATGTCACTGTCCTTGATGAAAGTCTTTTGCTCCACACTGCTGTTGTTGAGAGCAACCGGAGCATCGTCAACAAGGGATATCACAGACACCTGTGATTGGATGGGATACACTCATAAGCTGTGCAGACACATACTGGGATCATTGCACAGTGTGAATGAATGTATTACATTGAAGCCACTGAAATGTTTGAATGTCGCATGAGAATTTTACACTGTGCAAAGCTTACTTGGCCGTTTTGGTCCACCGTGACTCTGGCATGCTGCGCCGCTACGGCATCGTGCCTGATTCGCACATCGCAATCAACATCACTGTATGTACACACAACAAGGCAAAGTTAATGTCAGATATGAATTATAAAGTTTACTGAATCTACTATTAAAAGTGCACAGACTATCAAGGCGTACCTTCCGAACACGGATTCACTGTTGAGCTCCAGTTGCATCCTTTTGCCATCCATCCCGTTCCTTTTAATCACGACGTAGTGGCAAGGGGGGCTATCGGTAAAACTGTCCATGACTAAAACTCGAAAGGCGAGGAATCTACTCTTGATCGACTCTGTTCTTTTAGCTAGGAAAACGTCACTTGGTGCCAATGCTTTTTGAATCTCGCGACCTGTTTGAAATGGCCAATCAGAACGGCTGATGTCATAGGCCCACCATAATGCCACGCCTATCCGTGACCAAAGTTATCCGGAGTGCGACACGAGATTTGTATTGCACATGGCCGTCTAAAGATCGGCCGCGGAAACTTGAAGAACTAAATTTTCTGCGTCATACAAGGGAAAGACGATGCAGAAACTCAAGGACATCTCTGACAGAGTGTAAGTAACGTAAATCAGTGAAATCTTATCTAGACAGTAGCCGATTCTTCCTTTTGATACGGAATTCGTACAACCTCAATTGTTTCGTGTCCTCTACGAGTGCCTGTGCTTACCTGACTCACCTGTAGGACCAACGTGGTCATGAATTACAGTGAGGTGGAAGCCAAGGTGCGTGAGGCCACTAATGATGAGCCCTGGGGCGCCCCAGGCACCTTGATGCAAGAGCTCGCCAAGTTTACCTTCACCTATGAGCACTACCCCGAGGTCATGAGCATGCTGTGGAAAAGGATGTTTGAGAGCAAAAAGAACTGGAGACGGACCTACAAGGTAACCAGTACGAGGGTGTTTCTACATGGCACATGCAGTGTGAGGCTGTGTGACCCAGTTTTCAGTTAATTGGAGCATTTTCACATAACTTTGTGTGCCAGTAACAGAGTGCAGCGACAGTGACATGAAAGTAGCCTCCACTATTGCAAATGTGATGACTACCACTTTGTCAGACATATCAATCTGTGTCATGTGCTGAATGCCATGAGTTGAACTGTTCTGTTGTGTGTGTGTGTGTGTGTTGCAGGCATTATTGCTATTGCAGTACTTGGTCCGAAACGGCTCGGAGAGGGTGGTCACCAGTGCAAGGGAACATGTTTATGACCTGAAGCCTTTGGAGAACTTCCAGTTTATTGATGAAACTGGGAAAGACCAAGGACTCAATGGTGTGCTTAATTTTATCACTGTGGTAGAATGATTGGGCTGTTTGAGCGTATCAACTGAGCTGTGATAGTGGCTTTGCTCCTAGTTCCCCTTCCTCTCCCCCTCCCCCATTGTCTCCCCTCTCTGTCTCCCTTCCCTCCACCCTCTCCCCAGTTCGTCAGAAGGTAAAGGAACTGCTGGCATTTGTGCAGGATGACAATCAAGTGCGTGAGGAGAGGAAGAAGGCCAAAGCAACCAGGGACAAGTTCATTGGATTGTCCTCAAACGAAGCAGCCAACAGATACAGTGAGGGTTAACCCTGTAATCAGAGGGCACATTACAGTGGCCTTGAAGTAGCTCATGTTGATATGTACGTATGTAATGTATATGTGTGTACCCCTCCATATATATCTATGGCACACTTGTGACATTGTGCTGCGTAGGCTAACGTGTGTCCGTGGGCACTCACTAACTGCACAGCTGGTAGTCTACCCAATAACAAGCCATTGACCTTGATCGTTTAGGCTATTATCTCTGAGATTGGGTGGGCTGTGATGTGTGTTTGTGAACAATCAGGCAACATGTGTTGCTTGTGCTCCTGTATGTTTTAACCAGGCCCAGTCACACCCCTCTCCCCTCCCCCTTCCCCTGCTGTGTGGCAGGTGACAGGTATGACCCTGAGCCTCGCACCAGACGTGCGTACAAGGAAGACTTTAGTGGGCGGAGTCATGAGGAGGGTGGCGGCGAGGGAAGTACAAGCCGCGAGTATCGTGACGAACAGAGCGGTGGGGGTGGTAGTCAGGGAGTGCGGGTGTATAGAGACGAGCAAGAGCCTAAGGAAGACACAGCCTACCATGATGATACAACAGAGAAGAAGGACTCTCAGTGGAGGTGAGGGAGTTGTGAGTGGTGGTGGTGTGCATGTACGTATATCAAATGGTCTTGGTTTCATATCTTGGACATACATACATATGCTAATGTGGTGCTTCTCTGTGCACTGCTCCTGTCAGTGAACAGTTCACTGATGTGGGCTGCGTCTGATTGGTAAATTATATACAACGTGTACACTTGAACTCTATTTATGTATGTTTGTACATGCATGTATTCCAGTGGATCCGGTTTCTCGTTGTGCGTGTATTCAAAGTGTGTGAATCACTGACACTTGAGCACACTACTGACCCTGCATTCCCTCTTCTGTGTACCTGTTTCCCGGTAGTGACTCTTACCCGGGCTCTTCCACGACAGTGCCAAAGAAGAGCTCCCAGCCCTCCAAGCTAGTGGACCTTGGAGCAGCAGCATCTTTTGCTTCCCAGCAGCAGCAGCAGCAGCAGCAGCAGACCACAAACACTAGTGTGTCTCACTCCTCAGACGGCAAGGGAGCTCAAGGAGACCTCATGAACATATTTGGTAACTTCTCCTCAGCTCCTGCTGTCCCTCCACCTGCTCAGCAAACACAAGAAACAGGCAACTTGTTTGATCCTGGATTTGCAGACTTCCAAGGAGCCTTTACATCCCAGCAGGCACCACAAGCTTCCCAACCCACTGCTAGCACAGGTATGTATTGTACATGCAGGTGGGCTGTGCATCAGGTCTGAGGAGGAAAGAAAGAGTGTGTGTGTGTGTGTGTGTGTGTGTGTGTGTGTGTGTGTGTGTGTGTGTGTGTGCGTGCGTGCGTGCGTGCGTGCGTGCGTGCGTGCGTGCGTGTTTAAGTGTAGTTGTTGTATGTGTACACATGCATGTACCATACCATGACCATGCATGTACATACATACATACAGTACGTAACTCATCCACTTCTGAAGTGTCTGCATGCAGGGGCGTAGGGAGGGGGGTTTCTGGGGGTTTCAGGAAACCCCTTTCAAAATAATAGTACCAATAAAACTGAAGAGAAGTAGCTACTGCAAACTTAACTGATGCTTGAGATAGTGCAGCCAATGGCCCTTTTGTAACTGGTGCACTATAGAAGACAGGTTTCGTTCGAATTTACATCGTTTCCCTCATGATTTCAGTTGCAAAAATGAATAGCTCGCGTTTGGCGGCCATTTTGATGATGTAACATGACGTCATTCTTAGCATAAACCGGAACCCCCCTTATAAAATTCCTGGCTATGCCCCTGTGCACGTGTACATGGTGTATTTGTATGTGTCCCCTTGAGCAACATGGCATAAGAGTTTGGCCTTCTTGTGTGTTTACAGGCTTTGCAGACTTCACTGGATTTCAGAGTGCTGCTGGACCCACTTCCACTTCAGTTAACAATCAGTTTGACGATTTCGGGAGTTTTCAAGCTGTTACACAGTCAAGTAGCCAAGCACCTCCTCTGCTGCAACCGACACTAAATGATGCCAGTGCTGGATTGGGAATGGGGATTCCTCCACCAATTTTACCCACCCAAGCCCAGCCTGCCGGTACAAGTGGAATGGGAATGGGAACACGCCTTCAAATGCAACCTGGAATGGCTACCAATCCTGCACCAGTAAGTTGCTGGTTTGAACCAACTTGTTCACGTACATATACAGTACATGACTTAAGCTGCTCTGTATGATCACACATACATGTACTTCTTCAGGTTCAACCAGCACAGACTTCAGCACCAGCTAAGGTAGGGCAGTACTTCCATGAACAGACATCACACTTGGCTTTTCATGCACCCAGCACTCACTGTGTGTGCAAATGGCATTTCTTGTCTCAGTAGTGAACAGTGCCATCTCCTTCTGCAGCCTTCTCCATCCACATGGAGTGATAGTGGCCTCTCTATTAACCTTGACAACCTCATGGGCGGGGGACACAAGACAACTGCAGCAGCTCCTCAGAAAAAGACAATGAATCAGATGGCTGCTTCTGTGAGTCTCCCTCCCCTCCCCTCCCCTCCCTCCCTCCCTCCCTCCCTCCCTCACTCCCTCCCTCCCTCTGTCTCCTCCTTCCATCCCTCCATCTCATTCAAGTATCACTATCTTCCCTTCTTTCACTTTCCTCTTCATGTACGTATTGCATTCCAATATTGACTCTCAATGTGGTAGTAGTGATGGCTTAGTATGAATAATATTTATACGTAACTTAGACACAAAGTATCGCTTCACATCTGTCTTGTAGGGTCCCCAGCCTCATTCCCAATCTAGCATGGCTTCCCTTACATCTGGAATGGGGACCATGAGTATGTCAACCAGCTCAACAGTGGGGGCAACAGTAAATTACTCTGCCATGGGTACGCATCCAGGGTTTGTGAACCAACCAATGATGTCACAGACGATGGGAGTCAGAATGGGAATGGGCCAGCCAATGGGAATGGGACTGAACCAACCAATGGGAATGGGAATGAGCCAGCCAATGGGAATGGGAATGACTCAGCCAATGATGACCAATTATGGGGGAAATCCTGCAATGTATGGTGGGAGTTACCAGATGGGGGCCATGAACTGGTCACAAGGACACAAGTAACACCTCTAGGGAAAACCTTCTCACTCCACAATGCACCCATGCTAATTATATAGTTTCTATGACCATCTGCCCTTATTATATATGTGTACTACAGTGATAAATATTGACTTCAAATTTTAGCAGCGCTTACCAGCCAAAGTAATATCACTTAGCTGGGTGTCTAATTTATTTTAATTTTGCTGTATGAGCACGTGACCATTCCATAGTACATTTCCAAGTGGACTTAAGCTTCGTGCACTGCGTATATATCCGTATGGGATGTACACTGACTATCTCTGTAGTCTATTAAACATGCAGTGCTAGTGTATGCAATGATATGTCAGTAGTTATTCAACTGCAGTTGCTATTGAAAAGGAGTTTGACAGTATACTACATGAGCCCCAAACCAGCATACCCACTCCACTGAACTCATGCAAGGTTCTAGAGGCTAGCTGTGTGCATGGGAGATGATGGCTCTATATACCTTTAGTGCTATTATTAGCCTTTAGCCCTGACCTAGTGCCATAACACATCCATCTCTGCTCCACACCGATCAGGAGATAATGTAGCTGTTCCAAGTGTCTTGTTTGGATGAGTGGAGATCGAGGCAGTCACTGCTCAAGCAACCACTGCAGCCTCTAACATTGCTTGCTTTGGAGAGGCAGATTTTGTTGTTAACAATTGCACAACTGTACATACCAACATACGTACTGTACATTAGCAAATTGTCATTGCAAGCATGTGTTAGGACTAAGAGGGTGTGTACATACATGGGCTGGCAGCACAGCAGGGATAGTTATTAGCAGTGATTACAAGGAATAGTCCAATAATGTGAATCACAAAATTGTGTAGCTGTGTGTGTTCATGTATGCACATACAGAGAGAGGTGACAATGGATGGAGGAGGGAAGGCGTTCTATACTGGTGGGTCCGAGTACACGCTCACTTCAATCTGTTCACAAGTCAAGGAGAGTAACATGACACACGGGAGAGCAGAGAGGGTTGACCAGATGACTGTTGGACTCATGGCACTAAAGTTTCATCAATGCTGTTATATAACATATGGCCAGAAATTTTGGCGGGAACGTACTTTGGCAGATAGCTCAAATTATGGAATTTAGCAGAATATACTTTGGTAGTTGCACAAGCCTTATGACATTGCAATGATATGTAAACAATTTTTCCAGTTGGAAATATTCACAAATTGTTCTGAAAATTGCCAATCTGCCAAAATAAATTCCTTGCCAAACTTGTAGGCCATTTGTCAGTACATCTCCACATGTTGCCCTACATACACCAGATGCCTAGTCCCAGGTAGTACACAATACGTGAATTAGTGTTGCACAATATGTGGCAACGCAACCCTACACTGAAGGACTGTGCAGTGGCTAGTTGTGATCTCATGGCACTTGGAATTAGTACCAGTAATACAACAGTTGTTACTGTACTAAATGTAACACTATGTTCTCTGTGGTTTTCATTCACATGTAAAGGACAATGGCACAGTGATATAATGAGAACTGTGTGCCGTGTAGTGCAAGAGGGTACACGGTACTGTAGTGCGTGACCCCTGTACATTAAGGATACACATCGCAGTCCCCTGTCCATCGGATCACCAATGACAATGCCCTTCGGTTCAAACACAGTTCGATTCTGTTCATCAATGTACCTCGCTACACGCTCCACACACTAAAAGGAGGAGATGGAGGGACACACACACACACACACACGAGGAGACATCATCACTATAATGGAGATGAAGGACATAGCATAGCCACTACTGAATATGACAGCATTCCAGAATCAGTGAAGCATGCTACGCTGTGAAAAAGATACAGTGACATAGTGTGCCAGTGCCGCCATGCTGTCTCCAACATACAGTGACATTAGGCAGCAGAAACATGGCCGAACTGGATCTAGCCCAGTCACCATACACATCTCAACAGCAGGTGAGGACTATGGCATGCCAATGAGAAGCAGCTAGCAGTGTGTGTAAACAATGTGAATACAGTAGGGAAGGTTGGCTGTCACAAATATCCCGCTTGTATCAATGCACAACATACATTGTAAGAAAAAATCTGGACCCGCTTGACAATGAGTCACATGCACACATCACGCAACATGCTTTCCAAGCCAAATCCACAAACAGCAATGAGATTGGGTCAAGTGAAAAGAACGGACATACATTCACCCGGGATGTTTAGCACACGTTAGGGTTAGGGTTAGGGCTGGCATTATATTAGACAATAAACGCCTACAGGCGTTGTCCGTTCTTTTCACCTGATCCATTAGATTAAGCGACTTCATTTCATTTGCACGTAGCTATGTACATGTATGTAAATAGATTGCCTACATGATATTAAAGGGACCTCCCATAGAACACACATGTACGTGTGACCTCTCAGCTATTACCCTCTTTGAACTCACCTTTTCGTAATGGGTCTTACAACAGAAGTGGATTAGATAGCCGGTGGCACAGGCGAGGCACCCCTCCATGTACGCTCTGCAGTTCAGAGCCTCCGCCTCGTCAAAGATCTCGTTCACATGCTCCATGGTGGTGGTGAACTCCACTTCGCTTACCTACGTACCATAAGAATAGAGGCCGAGTGTGTGCTTCATGTTTGGTCAGGTAAAACAAACACATTTGTTCGTTGAAAGTGGTTAAGGTAAGGCTCTTTTTGAAGTTGAGGGAACTCACTCTTTCCCTTATCTCCATCGGGAAGTCTGTTGAGAACCTAACCGCCGTCCCATTCCTATAGTCTCTTTGAATGAAGAACTTCTTAGCCTGCCGTCGAGCCATTTCTTTGCCGGACTATTATACAAGTAGCACAGGTATTTTATGCACATTAAATGTCATATAAAATTACCAATATAAACGACTCTCTGTCGTACATAACGTGTTATTTACCATATAAAATAAGTTATAGTAAAATGGCTGCCTAGTTCCGGTTCGTGTGCCGGTAAACACGGACATAGGCGTGTACGGTGGGGAGGATTCGGCGGAGAGAGAACGATGGAGTCTCTCCTGTTTGAGACCGATAGTCACTTTATCCTTCGCAAAGGAAACCACTCCCTCTGGTGTTCTCGCTCAACGGGACGCTTGGCTGCGGATCTGGACGACGGTAAGGAGACGCACACATCTCAGGCGTGTTAAACCTGCACACGCCCTCCCAACGCACACGAGTGATCTTATCTAGCATTTGCTGTGACGTAGAGCAGCGGGATGCTCTATCTTGAACGAAGTACTGTAACATCTCAAGTGTTTTTCATCACGGGGCAATCGAAACTGATAGGCTACAATGATAAATGGTGTCGCTCTGTGTGTGGGTAGCCTAGTGCACAGAATCAATCAGTGGAGGATTTGAACTCTGTCTCTTTCTCTTTCAGATGAAGAGGGAGAAGAGAAGGAAGCAGAGCTGTTTCTTTATGAAGTCCAAGGCCTCCTTGGGAAGATTAGACTCCTCTCTGACTCCGACTGGAGGCTTCTTCTCATCCGCAGGGCCACGCCCATTGGGAACCTCCCCCAGGGTGATTTGGTGTACCGTGTGGATGAGGTGGCTGTGTTGCCACTGACGACAGATTCAAATTTGGCTGAACCAACTAACCAGGTGACAGCACCACACATCTTGATGTCACTGCACTCTCATGACATGATGCATACAGTGTCATGTGTCTCTTGAGCGAAGCCAGGGCGTCTGTGTGGAACACTTGCTTGGCTTTTATCATTTAAGCACCACAGAGATCTACTCATCACTTAGTGTACATGTTTTGGCCCGTAACGCCCCTGTCAAATTGCATGTGTTGCTGCCTGTGAGTCGATCTGCTCTAGTGATGTGATGTATGGGGTGCCATGTTGCAGAAATGTGTTCCCCAATTGGACACATTCACCTATGCCATGCTTCCTGTTCGATGTATATAGTTGGCTGTGGGTGCATGTCTCAGTCAGTCACCAATTGAAGAACCCCTCTATATTAGTCGTCATGTTAATGCAACCACTTGGCTAATACTACAGCAGACACTCTCCCTTGCCCTGAGCAGTGCAATACAACACTGCCTCTGCAATGTGTAGCCACCTGACTTGCAGCCAGATCAGTTCTTGCAGCTGACACAGGCTGCGTTGTACATGTTCTTACCATTGTGGTGTTCCTGTTGTGTTCCTTGCTATGTGGCTACTTTCAGAGAAGAGCCAAGTCCAAGGATGTGGTGGACAAGCTGGAGAAGCGCCTGTTGGAGGCGCTTACTAGAATGCTGAACGGTTCAGAGTCATTCTACTTCACCTACAATGGAGACCTCACCAATTCCACACAAAGGCGGATCCAGGAGAATCTCATTACAAACGCCCCCCTTTGGCAGCAGGTACGAACTTTCAATCCAATGTGAACACACCTGTGTGCATGCCACATGCTGATGTGTGCCTATGACATTATGGTGCTCGCTGAACCCTGCCTCTCCTAGGCTGATGAGAGGTTCTTCTGGAACAAATTCATGTTGGCTGACCTTCTGGGTGAAAACTACAAGGTACGTATCAGACAGCACGGTAGTACTGTCTAAGTGCCTTTTGTAGGTTAGATGACTCCAGCACACCAGACTGCAATTTCTGGCTATTCAGGCTTTCCTAATTAGCGCTTCAGTCACATACATGCATGTATGCATGCAGCATGGTGATATATATGTACATGGGAACATGTAGCTGGAATGGGCATATGCATGCAATAGGATAGTCTCCTGTGGCAACCCTTGTTATTGCACACTCACATGTACAAATTGCACTATAATACGCAGGCGGAGAAACAGGGGATGGTAGCAAGACCGCAAGCGCGGCAAAATGTTGGCAGATGTAGGGATGGTGAAAACATATTCAAAGTCAGCACATGTTAATGACCTGGGTTTGCATGGACTGGCCCTCCTCCTTGTTGCATGGACGGGCTGGCCCCACTCTTTGCATGGGCCGGCCCTCCTCCTTGTTCCTACGGTTTTTCCGCCAGGTGGTTTTGCCATACCTTGCAGGTACACACTGCACCATCCCTACATCTGCCCTTGTTTTGGAGGAAACAGTTTGCTTGTTAAAAGTATGCATTATATTATTGCCCATCCAGTCAGTACACACACAGCTATTCCCTGTAACCTGCTGCGGCACCCGTACATTGTATTGTTGTATAACACTGCTACGTACATATTGGGTACGTTAGAATAGAGATTCATCACCACATCTAGATATTGGTTGGGGGGTTTCAGTCCGTTGTAAATAGTATAAAACAGTTCAAATCTGGATGTTGTTTGTATCCTGTGCAACTGAAGAAGGCTCTGTTGTGGGCTGAAATGGTTTGCTTCATTGGACAAAGTGCACCCATGGTTATTATGCTTAACAACCTTCCCAACCAATACTGCTATGTACAGTATGTGGCACTATACTGTGTGTGTGTGTGTGTGTGTGTGTGTGTGTGTGTGTGTGTGTGTGTGTGTGTGTGTGTGTGTGTGTGTGTGTGTGTGTGTGTGTGTGTGTGTGTGTGTGTGTGTGTGTGTGTGTGTGTGTGTGTGTGTGTGTGTGTGTGTGTGTGTGTGTGTGTGTGTGTGTGTGTGTGTGCATGACTGCGTGTGTGTATTTGAGTGTGTGTATGTGCAGTTATGGTACATGCCCCTTTTTCCATTGTGTGGTATTATTTGTACAAATTGTACATTCCATGTGCATGTGTACAGGGCGCCATATCTGACCCATGGATACTGCCAGTGGTGCAGGGGTATGTGGAGATCCAAAAGTGTCCAGTAGCCAGCATCGTAGGCCATGTTCCTCGAGTGCTGGCTGGGTTCGAGGCTAATTCTCTGTCAAGGAATGAAGACATCAGCCTTTTCTTCCAGGAGAGTGAGCCCCGTGTGTATGACTGGGAGGAGAGAAGCAGCCCTGGTGACGGAGAGAGGGAGGCTGAGGGGGAGCGGAGCAGTGCAGTGGGTAGGGATGGTGGCAGCCAGGAGAGCGATCTGGGAGAGACAGAAGAGAAGGATATTCCAGTGATGAGCAGCAATGAAGGCACAAGGAGACGAGCACCTCTGGAGTCAACTGACAGTTTGGGGTGGACAGATGTGCTCACAGGAGACCAACCTTTGCTAGGTGAGAGCACCATGGCGCTTGAGGGCGAAGGCACTTCACCATCTTTGCAAGCAATCAGACCAGGCATCGCAGTGGAAGGCTCTAGTCCACCTTCAGAGGGTGGGACAATGGCGCACACCCTAGATGATGCAACACAAGATGATGATGATGTAATGCCTAGGGGTAGTGAACCTGCAGCTATCCCTGAGCAGAGTCTGCTTGGTTTCTATGACAACCACTTTGCATCAGATTCAGCTAGTGAGATGGATGGTAGCGAGGGCCTTGTGGAGAGTGAGGACATGGGGGAGCAGGGGCACTCTGGAGTACCCGAGGAGGAGGGGCAGGGGGAGGGGCATGATATAGTGGAGGAGGTGGAGGAGGATGAAGAAGCCCATCCTCATGTCACTTTTGTGATAATCTCGCGGCGCAGTCGCCACAGGGCAGGGACAAGGTACAAGAGACGTGGTGCTGACATTTCAGGAGCTGTAGCCAACTATGTCGAAACTGAGTTTGTGAGTTAACACCTCCTGTCTCTTTAGTGTAAGCTGTACTTGTAATGCACTTTGTGTACCCTCAATGAGCCCATCACATTGCACTAGGCTGTTACAAGGAGTCACGTGTTTGGTGAGATACTGCAGACTGTTTTACTGACTGGGCTTGCTTGCTCTGTAGTTGTCATGTGGTACTGCTTTAGTGAAGTGTGCATGGCTGTTGTCTCTTTCTGTTGCATTCTCTGTCCATGCTGCTTTTGGTCACTTGGGTGTAGTTGGTCATCACTGCTGCAACTTGAATTGTGTGTTCATGACTGTGTATGTATGTGTGTGTGTGTGTGTGTGTGTGTGTGTGTGTGTGTGTGTGTGTGTGTGTGTGTGTGTGTGTGTGTGTGTGTGTGTGTGTGTGTGTGTGTGTGTGTGTGTGTGTGTGTGTGTGTGTGTGCAGTGTGTACATGTGTGTGCGTGTGTGTGTGTGCAGTGTGTATGTGTGTGTGTGTGTGTGTGTGCGTGTGTGTGTGTGTGTGTGCGCGTGTGTGTGTGTTTGCCAGTATACACAGCTGTACATGCATCCTTCTGTGCCTTTGTGTAGGTCACCACTGTTGGCACCCACTCCACCTCACTGGTGATGGTCCGGGGTTCTGTTCCCATTTTATGGAGCCAGCCTGGCTATAAATACAAGCCGCCCCCTGTGGTTGACAAAGGTGGGTGGGGATTGGTGAGGCCAGGAGGTACCTGGTCTCCAGCTGTAACCACCAACAGCACCCATTCATCCTTCCTGGTTTGTGTCTTTCCCACTCTTGTCATGCATAGGCTTATACAAGGGTATGAATGGGAAGTGGAATGGCTTAGAACTTTAACACCCACCCTTTCCTCTTGTTTGCCTTTGTTGATTTTCCTCCTCTTTTCCCTTCCTTCTCCCTCCACTCCCTTCTGCATCTTCCCCTCCTCTCCCCCTCTCCTTCCCTCCCCTCCCATCCCCCATCCCCCTTCCCTTCCCTCCCTCCTCCTCCCTCCCTCCCCTCCCTCCTCTCCCCCTCCCTCCCCTCCCTCCACTTCCCCTCCTCCTCCCCCTCCCTCATCCACAGACCAAAAGTCCTCCACAGAAGCCCTTACTCACCACTTCACAGAGCAGCTCTCAATGTTCAAACAGGTCTGCGTCATCAACACACTCAATCAGTCAGGGTCCGAGAGGAGACTCAGTGATGCATACGAACACCATCTCTTGTCGCTCAACTGTCCAGACCTGAAGTATGTCGTGTTCGACTTCCACCATATATGGTAAGGGGGAAGGACTAGCCCTGAGCGTATTGAGCACTTCTTACCTAATTGTAATACTTTTACTGGGGAAATACGGCAAAGACTTGCACTGTGTTGGTTGCCTGGAGCACCTTAGAGAAAAATCTCCAATGTCTGTGTGTGTACCAAGGCTGTGTCTAGCGCATATGTCTCCCTTCCCCTATCCCTTCTTCCATCCCTTCCCCTCCCTCCTTCCATCCCTGCCCCTCCCTTCTTCCATCCCTGCCCCTCCCTTCTTCCATCCCTGCCCCTCCCTTCTTCCATCCCTGCCCCTCCCTTCTTCCATCCCTGTCCCTCCCTCCTTCCATCCCTGCCCCTCCCTTCTTCCATCCCTGCCCCTCCCTCCTACCATCCCTGCCCCTCCCGTCTTCCATCCCTGCCCCTCCCTCCTTCCATCCCTGCCCCTCCCTCCTTCCATCCCTGCCCCTCCCTCCTTCCATCCCTGCCCCTCCCTCCTTCCATCCCTGACCCCCCTCGTTCCATCCCTGCCCCTCCTTACTTTCATCCCTGCCCATTCCTCCTTCCATCCCTGCCCCTCCCTCTTTCCTCCCTGCCCCTCCCTCCTTTCCTCCCTGCCCCTCCTCTTTCCCTCCTCCTGCCCCTCCCACAGCCGAGGCAGCCAACAGATTGGCAATGTCCAAATTCTCCTGGACAAGATCAGGAACATCATCAAGCAATACAGGTTCTGCTGGTGAGTCTAAAAGAGGGCCACAAACTCTACTGCCATCACTAAAGTGTAAATGGTAGTGCCTCAGTCTGTCAGTGCTCCAGTGTAATAGAGAGAGGTACACAGCTATATCTGTCACACTGCAACACTTGACACTGTGGTGGTGCCTTCCAATGGAGAATATGTGGCAGCTTCACATGAAATTTCTTTCTCATGGCCACAATGCTAATCTTGAGTGCAGTATACATACATACCTATGTATCCCTATGTATATCTAGTGTCACTGTGATTTTTGGGGCGCCGAAGGCGCCCCTATATTGTTTTCAGATTTAGGTCTTCGTATGGCTTCATGTTCGTATATATATATATATATATATACCACCACATGTGCCAGTAGAGTATCTGCACTAGTTGGTCATAGAAAAAGACCACCAGTGCAAGTTACAGTGGCACCAGCACCATTCGCACCACCACATGTGCCAGAAAGTGAATGCGCTCAATGGCTGAAGAAAAAGACCACCAGCGCAAGTTACAGCTGGTCAGAACCTGCACCGCCGCCATTGGAGTGCACGCTGCAGCAAGCAAATGTAAGCTTGCCTAAGGGCATGCCATTGAATTGGGGTGCATGGGAAGAAATTCAATGGCATGCCCTTAGGCAAGTTACAATTGCTTGCTGCAGCGTGCACTCCAATGGCGGCGGTGCAGGTTCTGACCAGCTGTAACTTGCGCTGGTGGTCTTTTTCTTCAGCCATTGAGCGCATTCACTTTCTGGCACATGTGGTGGTGCGAATGGTGCTGGTGCCACTGTAACTTGCACTGGTGGTCTTTTTCTATGACCAACTAGTGCAGATACTCTACTGGCACATGTGGTGGTGGCTACTGTAACTTGCACTGGTGGTCTTTTTCTCTATGACCAACTAGCACAGATACTTTACTGGCACAGGTGGTGGTGGCTGCGATATTGTAACTTGCACTGTGTGGTGGTGGTGGCGGTGTTTTTTCTAGAGCAATGGCACATATACTGAATGCATCCATTGTACTGGCACCATGTGGTGGTGGTGGTGGTCATTTTCATTTAGGAATGCATGTGGTGGCCGTAATATTGTAACTTGCACTGTGTGGTGGTGGTAGTAGTAGTATATAGTAGCAGCGCCTGATGTGGTGGTCTGTTTTCTTGCAGCTCTAGCACATAATATTATACTGGTGTGCTCATTGCAACTTCCACTGTGGTGGTGGTGATGGCGGTTGTATTTATCTATGTGGTGGTGTAGTAGCTGGATATTGTGGCTGGATAGTTGTGAGCAAGTGTACATGTTGGTGCTGCTCTGCTCCAGCATAGCGACAAATGCCTACAAATTGGTGTCAAAATGTGATTGTTCAAAAGGTCGCCTCCATTTTGTGACTAATTAAGCAATACTGCTAATGACATGAGGAAATTGGTCATCTAACTTCATCCACTTAGTATCATGACTTAGCAGGGCTGGGTTGGTAAGATATGCAATGAACCTCATTTTTCTCGGCCATTTTGCCACTAATTAAGAAATCCTGCTAATGACATGAACAGTTGCATTATCTGGCTAGGTCCATCAAGTGTCATGACTGAGCGGGCCGGGCTGGTTGAATACATCATACACATCACATATGTCGGCCATTTTGAGACTAATTAAGAAATCCCGCTAATAACATAGGAAGGTGGACCACTTGGATGTGTCCACCAAGTTTCACGTCTCAACGAGCCAAGTTGCATTCATATACAAGATACCACTATGCATCAATATAAATGCACCATACATTAAGTGTTATGCTATGCACATTTATATTAGGATTTGGCGGGCTGCTTGTAGAAGAACGAAGACCTAATTAAAAATTCTGCCTCATTTAAAAGTCTTAAAATCTCCCATACTTCAAAGGCACACCTATCACATGTTCGTGAGGGGTGCCTAACCCCCCGGGAATTATATTATATTATATTATATTATATTATATTATATTATATTATATTATATTATATTATTTACTTTAGATTAGTGGTGTATATTGTAACTTGCACTGTATATATATATATATATATATATATATATTTCTGTCATTTTGCAAATGGCGGCGCTCACGTCGTTCTTTACAAAGCTTTAAATCCTCTCTAATGACGTTTCGCCGTGTTTGAATCAAACGAAATGTGGTCATAAACATGTGTTAATAGAGTGATACTAATAAAAAGCCTAAGGAACGTCTCTTCTGCGAGATACAGCTCCAATTATCACTGACGGACATTGTAAAATGGCCGCGCGCTCGACGCGTTCTGTTTGCTAGGCTCAAAACCATCTTTCTTTAGATTTCGCCGTGTATCCAAAGAACGCAAAGTGTTTCTAGAACATGTTTAAGTAATATTATTGTGGTAGGAAGCTTACTTAACTGTTTTTCTGCGAGGTACAGCCCTAAATACAACAGAAGTCTAGTGACCCGTAGGCCAATAATGGAGGACCTGCGAGTCATGACACATAATTATAGCCATGATTCGCTCATATAGTCATCATAGGGTAGCCTTTTAGCCAGCACACTCCTCCTCCAGGCACAAAGTAACAATTGCTCATTCAGAGTGTCATATAGATCAAAAAGCAGTAGGCAAACATTTGACAGTTTGGTAGGGATGCTTTCACTGGATATGACTGGCTGCTCTGGAGACTTGAAACTCTTGCAAACCCAACGGTCTAGTGTGTCTTGATGTATCTTTCAGGCCAGCAACAATACTGTACCCCCAACTATCTGATTTACTGAACGTACATGTGAAAATTGCTAGCAAGTAGTTCGAGGTTCAGGGGCGCCCTGGCGCCCCACGAGTTTTTTAACTCGAAATACTTGTTGACAGTTGTATTTGATTAGCTGAGAAGGTACGTATGAAGTAGTTGTGCTTCCATTGCCCGTCTTCCTATCCCTCTGATGTGTATGCATAGTTGAGATGTTATAGCCAGCAAAGTTTCTTCCTTCTCACATACGTGTGTACTTGTGTGTTGTGTGTATGTATGTGCTGTCACTGCTTTGCCATTCCAAGGGCATTGTAAGATGCAGTGGTCTGTGGTTTCCCTTTCAATTCACACTGTCAGCTTTACTGCACACACCCACACATTCCACACCCTCACATTCACATCCTCACTGTCACCCTTGCACTACTACACCCTCACACCCTCACACTATCACACCCTCTTGCTACCACACCCTCACACTACTGTTAAATGCAATGCTATTTAAGAAAAACTCCCACAGTGAGGGCTTCTCAGCTGGCTCAGGCATCAGAAAGGGTTGGTTCTCCAATACCAGCTTCACAACAGGGTTGAAAACCCTACCGACGTTTCGACCAGATGCTCTGGTCTTCTTCAGGGCGAAGATATGCTAGCGCGAGCACTGATCATATTTATAGCCTAGCATCTCATCATGTGCTGTCACCGGAAGCCACATCGAGGGGTGTCACCGGAAGAAGTGGGATTGCCTTCCTCAAGGCGGCCATCCAACATCCAGGCAGCTCCAGCCCACCATCCCTGTTGAGGGAGGGGTGGTTCAGCCTGATGTGGATTGCCTCCTTGAGCATCAGTTCTTTGGGGGTCCTGGCTTGGTCGATCACTGTTGCCTCCTCCCATCTGATTGGATGGTGGTTCTCCCATGCATGTTCTGCAAGGGCTGACTTCTCCAGTGTCCCCTTCTGACAGGCATCCTGGTGCTCCTTCATTCTCGTCTCGAGCCTCCTCATATCTTTGCCCTGAAGAAGACCAGAGCATTTGGTTGAAACGTCGGCAAGGTTTTCAACCCTGTTGTGAAGCTGGTATTGGAGAACCAACCCTTTCTAAAGCTCCCACAGTACAGTAAAACAATGAGGAGCACATAGTAAAGGCAGCACATAGAGCTGGCCCTCACACTACCACACCCTCACTCTACCACACCCTCACACTACTACCCTCACACTACCACACCCTCACTCTACCACACCCTCACACTACAACACCCTCACACTACCGCACCCTCACACTATCCTACCCTCACTCTACCACACCCTCACACTACCACACCCTCACACTACCACACCCTCACTCTACCACACCCTCACACTACCACACCCTCACTCTACCACACCCTCACACTACAACACCCTCATACTGCCACACCCTCACACTATCACATCCTCACACTACCATGCCTTTGTCTTGCTCTCTGTTGTGTTGCTGCAGGCTGGACTCCAGTCAGGAGAATCCTGTCCTCTGCCTACAGAACGGGGTCTTCAGGGTCAATTGCCTTGACTGTCTGGACCGCACCAATGTGGTGCAGTCGTACATGGCCAGGGAGGTGCTGCTATCCATGGTACGGTTCCTCTGCCCACACAGTCGCTATCACACTACCAAACAACTCTCATACATGCAACCACACTTTGTCAAATACACTGTACCACAACAGGTGATGTACTAGCCTAGCTCGCTAGCCCCTCTTCACTACCCGGGAAGGTGAAGCCCTGGGAGGCGGAGTGGGGTCTAATGAGCTACTAATTGCAACACACTAGCATGCCCACACTCCTGTGACTCTCTGGCATGTATTCCAGCATTCCATACTAGGGGCTTCTGTGTCTTATCTCTTCCTTAGCTTCCAACCCTTGCCAATCCTCCCGTGCCTTGCCCACCCCCTCCATTTCCCTCCCCTCCCCTCCCCTCCATCCCATTCCTCCACTCCTCTTCCTTCCCCCTCCCTTCCCTTCCTTCCCCTCCCCCTCCCTTCCAACCTCCCACAGCTATTGAAGCTAGGCCTGGTGAACCCGGAGTGCTCGCTGGATGGTGAGGCAGCCACGCTGTACAACCAAATATGGGCCAACAATGGGGACGCCATCAGCATGCAGTACGCAGGCACTGCAGCCATGAAGGTGAACATGGGGACGGGGCAGGGGCGGGGCTCATGTGGGTGGAGGGAGCACACCCACGTACATCTGTGCATATACGTACATCTGTACAGTCATGCATTCAGTATAGTTTGTGCTTGTTTGGTGGACTTGTTTGTTAATGTAATGCTGAAACTCAGCACAAGGCGTCACTCACAAGCATGCACATACATGGCTTCAATGTATTCCCAACAAGCTCAGTGTATTATTGGTCAGCTCAGTAGATTGTAAAGATGTGTACAATTAATGACAAGTATAGATGTGTTTGTGTGATGTGCAGTGCCTAGTGGATGTGGTTATTGGTAACAGGGTGATGCAATATGGTAGTGTTATCACTCTGACAGCTATCGATGTACCTGTGAGTTGCATAACAATGTCCTTCAATTGTAAGACACTCACATTGCACCACTGCATCACTGTAGTTTGACTGCAACATCTAATTTACACAAAATGATCCTTTACACTGTCGTACATACGTATACGGATGTACATGTGCACTGATTTGTCACAAGCTGTGATGCATCTAGCTGTACTTGTGTGACTTAATCTCGTTCCCAGCCCCTCCCTAGGTAGGGTCTGGGGACGAGACCAGCGGTGACTGTGGTGTAGGGAGGGTCTGGCATGCTAGACTGGTTGTTAGTATTGCAGAGGTCGAAATAACGGTCGGTCATCGGTCAATTTCTGAGCGTTTTAGTTAAATGACCGCGCATTGCTTCAAGCGGTCAGTAAATGTGACCGATCAGATTTTTCAGCCTATAACTGGACCAATATTCCCCAAAGGACTCCCATGTTCACTGGCTATTGGATGAAGGGTACTACTGACAATTGTATGAAGTACAGACTACTAAATTGGCACTTAATCGATAAGCGCTGTCTTCGCTACGTGGCGGCCATCTTATTGTGACGTTTACATACCGCTATGTGTAGTGGTGTGACGTCACATCCTGTCCCGTTGGCTGATTGTGCTGGCTGCAACCGCACTGCACACCACTACAGCCAGCTCATATTACGTTGTTTACACAACAGCTTTCACTTGTAGGGCAGTGGCATGTTTGTGACCACAATTTTATAACCAGTGCCTATAGGAAGTTGACTTGTTTTCTTGATAGTGTTACCATTTCCAGTAGTGACACTACTGTGCATCCTAGAAGATTGGAACTGTTCCAGCTTTTAGCCCATTAGCCTTGCATCAACATTATATAACAAAGTTGCTAAGAAGGCAATGCTTCCTAGGAGACACAATTCTGATCGACAGGACTAAATGTAAATGACTGAACAAAATGAGGGGCGCGTGGACACGTATACGAAGTGTGTGACTGAACAAAAATGTGATTGACCGAACAAAATCAGGGGTGCTCGGACATATGACTGCACAACCACAAAACCTTATTTCGACCTCTGGTATTGTGACCTGTGTTGCTTACTCTTGTCATACTGTATTGTACATACATACATAGGGTGACCTCACAAGACATGGGGAACGCAAGCTGGCTGGGGTGATGAAAGACGGCTACAACTCTGCTCACCGTTACCTTCTCAACATCTTCAGGGATACTTACAGGCAGATTGTCATTGGTCAGTGGTCTGTACACACACACACATGCACACACACACACACACACACACACACACACACACACACACACACACACACACACACACACTCCTTCTTTCCTCCTCAGACCTGATGCTCGGGGAGAGTCCCTCAGAGGTCCTGAAGGAGGTCCTGCAAGATGGTGGAGGTGACGAGCCTGTGGAATACCCCTTTGGTGTGGGGTTGTCCCTGGAGAGGGAGGAGATGGTGGGTCGTATGGTGGAGGTGTGCCGACGTCAGCTGTACCCGTACTACAACCCAGACCAGGTGGATGGGTGGGCACTCTGTGAACCAGCTGGAATGAGGTCAGTGGTTGCCATGGCAATGGCCATTATTCAGTAGACAGTCAGTTGAAAGCTATTGATCATTCTCATTGGATGAACTAGTTGCAGTGTTGCAGGCCTTGCTACATGGATCTTCATGCCTTTTATGTCAACGTCCACTGCTTCTAGGTTTCTTAAAAGAATAGCATTAGTGAAGTGTTAAAGACTATAAAAGACCACCACTACACTTAGTGCATCCCTGCATTAAGCTACTGCATGCACCCTTGCAGTGGCCACATACCTGTGCTAGTGTGGATTATGAGTTGCTTAGATTCAGTTCCATTGAGTGTTATGCTGTTCTCTGATACTGCTCTCCCCAGTTTCCTTCCCCAATCTGACTTTGAGGAGAATGTGGTCATGTTGCTGTACAAGGAAAGACCGGAGCTCACAGTGGCAAAGTGAGTACCATAGCTGCCATTGATCTGTGTTCAGTGCAGGAGGAGTGCTAGTGAGGAGTGCTAGTGAGGAGTGCTAGTGAGGAGTGCTAGTGAGGAGTGCTAGTAAGGAGTGCTAGTAAGAAGTGCTAGTAAGAAGTGCTAGTGAGGAGTGCCAGTGAGGAGTGCTAGTAAGAAGTGCTAGTGAGGAGTGCTAGTGAGGAGTGCTAGTAAGAAGTGCTAGTGAGGAGTGCTAGTGAGGAGTGCTAGTGAGGAGTGCTAGTGAGGAGTCCTAGTAAGAAGTGCTAGTAAGAAGTGCTAGTAGGAGTGCTAGTGAGGAGTGCTAGTAAGAAGTGCTAGTGAGGAGTGCTAGTAAGAAGTGCTAGTGAGGAGTGCTAGTAAGAAGTGCTAGTGAGGAGTGCTAGTGAGGAGTGCCAGTGAGGAGTGCTAGGGAGGAGTGCCATGGAGGGCCAGTGAGGAGGGCTAGTATGGAGGGATAGTGAGGAGTGCCAGTGAGGTGGGCTAGTGAGGTGGGCTAGTATGGAGGGATAGTGAGGGTTGCTAGTCAACCACACCAAAAGGCTTCGTTATCCAATGATTACAGATACCTCTAGGGAATCTCCTTATCCTCAACCAGGAAGATGAATTGTATAGGGAGGAGTGGGATACCTTCTAACAACATAGTCAATATACTGCATGGTATTGCCCTCTGTCCTGCACACATGCACACACACACACAGAGTTCAAAGTCCAAATGAGCTAAAATAGATTTGGTAGGCATGTGGTGTTGGAGCCTTTTTGTACTGCGAAGTATCAAGGAGTTTAGTGATGTTATTCATTTACTTCTAAATGAGGGTACATAACCCAAGATGTTTCAACATGTTACAGACTCCAGACGCAGAATGTGCCAGTGCAAACATATAAAAATACAAATGGTACTCTAACACCATCATGGAAATAATACAACACTGAATGTTTAGTTCAGATTTGCTCCTATGTTCATCCCTCCTGCTTCTGCAAGGAAAAGGAGAAAAGGGTTGGGTACTGGGAGAACCCTCCTTGAGGTTGCAAAACATGGCACTGTACCCTCCTTGAAAGGCACACTGCCACTTGTCATGTGGTGTGGACAATAGTGTTTGCATGCACACACACTGTGTCACAAGGCTCTCCCTGTATTCAGCTAATGCACGAGAAAGTGACACCATCTCCCACACCCAACCATTGTACCCTTACATTATATTCTGGGGAGAACACTGTGTCAACCTCGGCAGAGTTGAAATTTCAATTCAGCTAAAAAAATAGATTTGGCAGGCATGTGGTTTTAGTGCCTATTCCTCCTGCTCAGCCTTGAGGAAGCTTCAAGCTAGAGTCAATCCCTGACATTATATCATAGCACCGCAGTATGGCCACAGAGGACTTTCTTAGAGACCTTCCATGCACGGAGGACACACATAGACGGGTTCTTAAGGGAGCAGGAAGGTTTCTGTACCCCTTCAAAAGCAGCCTGGCGAAAACACTGGTTGAGCAAGACAAAGGGCATTCCCATGCAGTAAACTGACTACCATATACGCTTTAACTATTGCGGGGTTAAACTTTTGCGGTTTTTGTAGATCAGCAACCATCCGCGAAAGTTTTACCCCACAAAAACTTACACAAGGCTTTATTTCTCCTGCTTGAGACTCTGCAACCGCGAAAGTAAAAATGCGAAAACTTGCAAACCACAAACGTTTAATCCCGTGAAAGTTAAAGTGTGTAGGGTATGTTGTTGGAGGGTATCCAGAGCCTCCAAAATACGATTAGTCTCTGCCTGACACTGCCTGCAGTGTGTGATTAGATTGTTGACTTGTGGGATGCACTTCCTCGACTGATAATCAGATATCAAATATCTGATGTCAAGTGCTGGCTGGATGGGCGTGACTTCCCTGTCTTCCTTTCCCTCACAACAGCTATGATATTTCCACTGGCGAAATCACCAGCTTCGTTCGCATTCCACTTGAGTACGTGGACAAACTGGAAATCGGTGAGTGTACAGTGGAGGTACGTAGTTGAGAGCTATGATCTGTATGATGTGCAGTTGGGGTAAAGAATTAGTGGAATTTGCAGTGTTGTTTTGGTTAACTCTAACTAAAACTCATAGTGTGCTACCTCACTCATTTTGGTTAACTAAAGTAGAAATGTTAGAGCAGCATCACACTAAAACTAGAACTGGAACTAAAGTAGAGAGCAGAAGCTACAGGGAACTAGAACTATACTCTTGAGAACATGATCTTCTAAGTTCTATACATGTTGAATAATACATGGTATGTTTGTAAGAAACTGCATGTATACTACTCAGCAGTGTACTCCAGTATGTCCCTGAAGTTGACTGTCCATTCATGAAAGCCACTTTCCATATACAGTAAATCTATTTGCTGATGGTGATTTTGCTGTTTATGCATATGGGACTAAATATAGAACTATGCTAAAGTAAGAACTTTAACTAAATGTAAATGGGCTAGTTGCACTGAAACTACATTAAAACCAAGGAGCCCCCCACTGGAAGAAAACTCAGACTATATTTGACAACATCTCTTTGAACCAAAACTAGAGCTAAAGCAATTTTTGTGTACCAGAACAACAATGGAGCTTTGTCTCCTTCAATGCTGATTCTGGGCAATCAATGATCAGTTATTGGGTACACTACACACCTCTGCCAGAATGTCTTGAGAGAGTGGATCATTCATGCATAGTCATTGCTAGAGTGTGGTGCCTGTCAATGACAGTCACTGTGAGCAGTGACGGTCACTGTGAACAGTGACAGTGTGAATGTTCATGTATTGTAATGTTACTGTATGTACATCAGTGTGCTCCCATATGTACTGTACTGAATGTGTTGAATACCTAGTGATGTCAGACTGTTGTAGAGTTATACACAATCATGCTGGATATCTCTGTATAAATATTCCTCATGTGCTGCAGGTCCTCTGGGCAACATGTTGCGCAACAGCCGACGCCCCCACTTCAGGCTACACTATACCTTTGAGAAGTTTAGGAGCTCTTTCTTTACATTTAAGACTACAGCCTTTGTTTCTGTGGAAGAAGACAATGGTAGGTCCAAGGGGCCAGTGCTGGGAGGAGCAGGAAGGGTTGTGTGTGTGTGTGTGTCTGTGTGTGGGTGGTTGGGTATGTGTCTGGGTGTATTTGAGCAAACATTGTAAGGGAAAGGTATGAAACAGAGTGGAAGGTATGTGGTTGGCAAGTGGAAGGTATGTGGTTGGTAAGTGGAAGGTATGTGGTTGGCAAGTGGAAGGTATGTGGTTGGCAAGTGGGAAAGTATTTGAAGGCTGCCTGTTGTCGTAATCTTTCTAGTTTTCTTTCCTTCCCCTGCAGCCATCTTGGAGGACCTGGCTGCCAATCTGGTCAAGATAGGTGAACACATTGCTGCAGTGCGGACCAGAATAGATCGGTAAGTAACCCAGCTATTGAGAATGTGCCCAGTCTCTCATATTGGTGTTGTCGGCTCTGTTCATGGTAGCTCTAGTTCCTGTTTAGTTGTACTGACTGTGTAATCAGCTCTACACTCAACAACAGCATATTGTAGCATTGCTAGAATTCTGTATGTGTGCATATGTATAGCAATACTTGCTATAGTATGCTTTTGTATAGCTACATACGTATACTGTTGTATTGCTATAGTTGCTTTTGTATAGCAATATTGTTTGTATTGCTATAGTATGCTTATTTATACGTAGTAGTACTGTAGGTATTGCTGTAATATGCTTGCTTATGTATGTATGTATAGCACGCTTATAGTGGTCCCATGTAGCAGTCCACAGGTACCCTGTGGTGAAGGCAACTGAAGCGACAATGTGTGTCAGTGAAAATTTAATGTGCTTGTCCTTCCTTCCCTTTTTGTGCAGCAAGCGAAGTCCTTCCCACTTTGGACTGGTCTACCTTAGACTGCCAAAAGAGCTTGTGGAGGAGCTGGAGATTAGAAAGTCCAGGAGCAAAGTCCTCCATGAGAAAGTGCCGTCTATGGAGCACCCTAGCTATCGTGATGTTCACAGTGACGACGAATTGCTGGATCTCAGGGACTCCAAAGCACAGCACAACACTGGTTCCTTTCTTCCTGAGGAGGATGAGGATGAAGACGGTGACCTGCTGGGAAGTGCCGGGAATGACACTAACAGTCGTCCTAGGCTACTCACACAACCAGTGGAGTCTGGCAGACGTGAGAGAAGAAGCTCAGATGAATACGTAGGGCCTGCAAATGGCAAGCACAATTTGCCCTTGACTCAGCAGTTGAGCGTCCAATCACTGCTAGAGGTGTCTCACTCTGCCCCTTCCTCGCGCACATCTTCACCCAGGCAAGGTAGGAGCTCACGTGTGAAGCAGACGCAGAAGGATAGTGCCTCCTCTATTCGCTCCTCGTCACCCTCACCAGAGCGGCCCTCTCCCCAGGTGAGGAGAAGGCCTCTGCGGGCACATGCTGCTGCAAAGGAGTTTTTCAGTGACAAGGGATTTTCTAAACTGAAGCAAAAAGTTTTGTCAAAAATTAGTAACATAAATTTGGCCACGAGTGACAAAGATGACGACGAAGTCATTGAAACGAAGAGGCAAGATATGTGGAAAAAATCACAGATTGACTCGATATTTATTTTGTGATTCGTATTAAATTATGTCACTTCCTTTCCTTCAGTTTCTGTATAGATGTACATATACATTAATCTAGTACAAGTTACTATGTTATATAAATTAATTATGTGCGGTATTAATGTTTGCGTAAACATTGTTTATAATTTATCACTTTCCACAACACAATTTAAATCACTACATGTCAGCATGATTGACACCATCTCATGCAGGTTTGAGACTGAGCTGGATGCATGCAGCAACAAAACACAACTACATACGTAAGGCACAGTCTTAGTTTATAATCAAGCTAGCTGTGATGATCCATGCTGCCTACGTATACCGTGCTATTCATCCATCATGTCTGACTTTGCACTTCATGGCAGGACACACACCTTAGTGCATGCACATCATAGTGTCTCGACCATTATTTACCAGCATGCCCCTTCATACTCCCGCTCGCCCCCACAATGTTTTACATTCGTCTAGTAATCAAGCTAGCTGTGACGATCCAGCTGCACTCTTGCACTGTAGCACTGCTGCCCAGACTTGGCTGCTATGCCTTGCACACTCCCATATGTGTTTCTGACCTTAAGGTTGCAAAAAGATAGAATTTGCACTGGTGGTGTTTCCTGCCATCAACTAGTGAAGAACACAGTGCACCTGCAGAGCTTTTTGCCTTCCAACTGCAACTTGTGTGTGCATATTATTATATTATATTATGCTTTCATATGACCATCAAATCTAATTATGCTGCCCGTATGACCACAGAACAGCTGGAGGTTACCATGACCGCCATATGGCACCACCAGTCAACAACTGGACACAAACACACAGGCCATATAGACAAATAATTTATGCAAACTATAGCTGGCTGTTGGACGTATGGAGGTACGTAAAGTGGGTGAAGGTAAGGCTAGATGGGATGGGGACTTGTTCGTGTGCCATTTGACATCTTATGTGAAGCTTCATATTCCTGTTCCCAATTCATTCCGTCACAAATTGGACTGTGTCCTGATGGCAATAGTACATGTCTCCAGAATGAGCTGTGGTAATGAAAGTTGAAGGTATACAAAAGGTGGAAGGGTGCATACTTTACATACACACACCATACACACACACACACACTTCTGTTTAGCTGCCTTAAAAATCAGTCACGCAACCCTCAAGGGGGGAACAAGACTAGAGTTCAGTCTATTCTCTCTCTCTCTCTCTCTCTCTCTCTCTCTCTCTCTCTCTCTCACACACACACACACACACACACACACACACACACACACACACACACTAGCATACCGTCCTGTGTCCAGTCCAAGGAACACCTTCCAATTCTTTACAACACCATAGTGGTAGGGATTCACAAATTTCTGAGAAGTGAAATGAAATGCAGTAGACACTGTGGCAGGCAACAGGTTAACACTAGTACTGGTCATGGCAGCTGCATGGATATTGTACTTTCAGAATGTCCAGTCTTTCACAGTAGCTGTGCGCGTGTGTGTGGTGTGTGTGTGGTGGTATGTTTTGGTATGTTTGTCCATGTGTGGGCGTGTGCAAACATGTAATAGTTCAAATTGTTACCTTCCCCTCCCTTCTCATTGCATAGGCTTCCGATTTATTGGAATAAAATTCAATAGACGTGATTCCCTTGGAGATGAGATAGGCGTGCCAGCCACCCAGCAGAATGAGGGCTATGGCCACTCCAAAACACACAAAGAACACAAGCACAGTCGCAAAGTGTTCCGTGGAAGACATTTGAACGCCATCAGGATAGGCATCCACTTGACTCTGTAGACACAAATGATGACAACTTTGTAAGGATACACTCACCTATTGTACTGTATGTTAACCATACCCCACTAGTACCTATGCATACTACATCTACCAAATGGGAAGCAGCCCAAAATGAAGCCAATTCAGGCTTCACTAATATTGCTACTCACAATGGAGAGGAAGTCCATGATGGAGTGAAAGGTAGGCTGCGAGGAAGGGAGGAGAGGACAATAGTCAGCCATAAACCACTTCCAACTTGTGGTGACCCCAGTAATCTGACTCACTGAGTGTCCCTCATAGAGAAATGCCATCTTTCTCCAGAAGCTCTGGACCACAAATATCACACCCAACCACATGTAAATTACAAATAACATGAAGTAACGGTGGTTGTTCTGACCAATGCAGTTGAAGAACCAAGCTAAGGGACAGTCAAGGAGCCACAGTGTCCATTGCAGCGAGTGCCACTTACACATACTGTACAGTACGAGGACAGGTGGCACTCTGTTACAAAAGGATACGACAGTGATGGTCCATCTTCAATGTACACCTAAAGGTATGAATGGAGTCAAGCTTAGTGTGCATGCAGAGCATTGGGCACTGTGTGTGTGTGTGTGTGTGTGTGTGTGTGTGTGTGTGTGTGTGTGTGTGTGTGTGTGTGTGTGTGTGTGTGTGTGTGTGTGTGTGTGTGTGTGTGTGTGTGTGTGTGTGTGTGTGTGTGTGTGTGTGTGTGTGTGTGTGTGTGTGTGTGTGCTTACATACTTGTTGCATATGCGGCAGTGATGTGCTCGTGGTGGCTTGGGCTGGCAACCTTAGGAAAGATGTTGGGTATGAACCACTTAGATCAGTCACCAAAACAACATGATCACACCCCCACACAGCAACACTCCCTGGAAGTGTGTCAACTAACCAGTGCCGGTCACTTTAGGGAAGCACTCACAATGTACTACAGAAGACTTTCTGGCATCAACTGCCATCTCCTATTCCTATTCCAAACACTACCTGTGCTCTTTGATCATTATTCAGAAGAGACTGGTGGGTGTCTGGTGCAGTGATTGTCATTCCATAGGGTTTCAATCCTCAGGCATGCCCAGCACACTGGTGCTAACATAGTTTGGCCTAAAACTATATATTGGTGCTTGACAATGTATCTCACTTTGGTACACACTACTTTGTAAAGGTATGTGCTATGAGATTGCTAACAGGAGACATTGCATTCATTGCTGAGAGTCTAAAACAGATTCTCTTCATGTCTAGCTAAACAAGCCAGCAGTAAGGAAGTGTCTTGACTTCTTGTGAACTGCATCTTGCTTTGACCCTTAATATGCATGCGCTCTCTCATTCTATCTGCTTTAGACAAGCAGGAGCCTGTACAGGGGCTAGTACTGACAAGCTCTTCAGCACAAACACATCTGCTGCCTTGGTGGTCATTACAACTGATGGTAGACATGTCTTACAATATTTTGGTATAGTCTAAAGCACTGATGATACATGCCTGAGATCATAGGCACACACAGAGCTGCACAGACAGCTCACATTTGAAGCACACTTTCCATCCTGAGGGAGTGACTCCGTTGTAGGGATCAAACCCTGCTACCTGCAGCAAGGAGAGAGCAGCAAGGAGAGAGCAGCAAGGAGAGAGCAGCAAGGAGAGAGCAGCAAGGAGAGAGCAGCAAGGAGAGAGCAGCAAGGAGAGAGCAGCAAGGAGAGAGCAGCAAGGAGAGAGCAGCAAGGAGAGAGCAGCAAGGAGAGAGCAGCAAGGAGAGAGCAGCAAAGAGAGAGCAGCAAGGAGAGAGCAGTAAGGAGAGAGCAGTAAGGAGAGAGCAGCAAGGAGAGAGCAGCAAGGAGAGAGCAGCAAGGAGGGAGCAGCAAGGAGAGAGCAGCAAGGAGAGAGCAGCAAGGAGAGAGCAGCAAGGAGAGAGTAGCAAGGAGAGAGCAGCAAGGAGAGAGCAGCAAGGAGGGAGCAGCAAGGAGAGAGCAGCAAGGAGAGAGCAGCAAGGAGAGAGCAGCAAGGAGAGAGCAGCAAGGAGAGAGCAGCAAGGAGAGAGCAGCAAGGAGAGAGCAGCACGGAGAGAGTAGCAAGGAGAGAGCAGCAAGGAGGGAGCAGCAAGGAGAGAGCAGCAAGGAGAGAGTAGCAAGGAGAGAGTAGCAAGGAGAGAGTAGCAAGGAGGGAGCAGCAAGGAGGGAGCAGCAAGGAGAGAGCAGCAAGGAGAGAGTAGCAAGGAGAGAGTAGCAAGGAGGGAGCAGCAAGGAGAGAGCAGCAAGGAGAGAGTAGCAAGGAGAGAGCAGCAAGGAGAGCAGCAAGGAGAGAGTAGCAAGGAGAGAGTAGCAAGGAGAGAGTAGCAAGGAGAAAGTAGAAAGGAGAGAGCAGCAAGGAGAGAGCAGCAAGGAGAGAGCAGCCAGGAGAGAGCAGCCAGGAGAGAGCAGCAAGGAGAAAGCAGCAAGGAGAGCCTTGAACATTTGGCCTTCATTTCATGCATGCCTAAGTGGTAGTGAAACAGCCACCTGTGGGCCATTTGTATTCGGTCATTTTACAGAAAGGATAGTGTTATTTAGGGCCAGGGAGAATGGCTGTTAGAGAGGTGGCTACCTTAGACAGTGACCATCCTTAGACAGGTTCCACCGCATAATTATAGTCACCGAGACAGCTACTCACGCACAACCAACAAACATCTGTTCATCCTCTGCAGGGCTCAACAATCTATTCCCTCCTTTTCAAGAGGGTACATCAATTCTGTAGGTTTGTGTAATACTGTTGATTAAGAACCTGTTCTGTAATACCATATGCACACACAGATAGAAACTATCTTAGGATAACAGTCTTACTGCTATTCCAGCTATGGCACAATAACCAAATAGTTCAATACCCAAACTTTTAATTACCCACTATACATTTACATGCTCCCTACAGGCCTGTGTACTGTGGGAGCATTCATGGTACATAGACATGCATGTATTTCTCATTTAAACGCAGTAAGGTTAACCAGGGTAATTCCGTCACTATTTCAAACCGGGGTAATTCAAGTGAGTCTACAACCACTTATTGAGAAGAATTAGGGAGTGTACGAATTAGGCACTCTCTATACTGCCAGCATTGCGTTGTGTTAAAAGTCTGTCGTGAATAAAGAACAGTTGAGACTATACTCTAGTGATGGAATTACGTACCCTAGAGACAAAATTAACCCAGGTTACCTTATTTTGAATGGTAATCACTGGACTTTCATTAATACTGCTACCATATTTAAGTGATCTAGCTACGAATGTCCTAATATTTAGCATTTGCAAAGTAAAGGTTAGAAAATTGTTAATTAATGAAATATGCAACTTGCAACCTCTCGAAGTTTCCCCATATACAGAACGATAGGACCTTCAAATCAGCCAACCCCTCACTTCCCTCTATCACTCACCACTGTAGGCTGCCCTGGTCCTACACGAAAGCCCTTGTAGTAATGGAAGACAATATTGATGAGTAGGTAGTGACCGTACAGGACCCAGAACACAGCCACTATGGGGTGGCTCTCTGAGAGTGCTGGGATAACGTAGGAGTAGCACGTGACCACGACACCCGACACACCAATCACCACCACCAAGAAACACAACTGGAAGGAGAGAAAGAAGGCAGGTGAAGCTTCATACGGTAGTAAAACACAGTGTACACCAAATGTACGGGTCGTACCAGGCCGATCCACCACACGCCTCTCTCGCACACGCGCATGAGAGGGTCCACTGCGCCCATCATCCACTCTCCTCGGTATCCCTCGGGGCTCCTCGTCAGCGAGCGGATGGCCACCAGAAACAGCTTGATCCCACGAGGCAAGCTCAAGTATATCTTGTTCCAAGCGTTACAGCACATGGTGCGCTGGTAGGCAAGTCCTCGACTTAGGAAGTTCCTACGTGGCGCCATTTTAGAAGTGGGCGGAGAACGGTATGTAACCAGTGTCGTGTCGAGGTCATTATCTCGAAGCTGCAGGCTATAAAAGGCGCGCTATGGCATTCGAGACGGCGCTCTTGCTAAACAATGCTTCAGTGGCGGCTTGCTGGGGTGATTCTCCTCTTTGGTTCTCTTCAGGCTGGTGAGTGTTGTGCACAGAGGTAGCTGCATAGTCGAGTTAATGACTATAAACTAAGCTAGCTATCCTCTATGGTTGTGTATATGAGAGAGGGCGAGTGCGTATGTATAGGTGCACGTTCTTACCTGAACGCAGTGACACTACATGTAGCCAAAATGATTACAATGTGGTGTAAACCGCTGTGACAGTACTTGAATGTAACCACCATAGTGCTTGTGCATCTCATTGTACTTATCTGTAAGAGAGCATTTACTCCCACCACCATATAGTGGTCATCAGCATTTGTATGCAATTCTAAGTGCATTGTGTACTGAGTGACTTGTACAGTCGATTTCAGAACGGTTGGCCAAAATGGCAAATGGCAGAACAATCAAATGGCGTGACGTCACTATTAGTTTAACTGCTTGCCAACACGTCACTCCTATTGTACAGTACTGCCATTTGCTATGATGTCACGCCATTTGCCATTTACCTTTTGGACAACCATTCTGAAATCGGCTGTAGCAGCTCCCAGTCAATGCAGATTACCATATCAACAAGGGAGTACTGTGCATAGTGACAAGACAACGTCCATGTGCAGTTAGACCTGCCTAATCTGGCCACTAGTGGGGACCTCTTGACCTAGCTACATTATACAGGTAGCTGCTCTAAACCCAACCAGGGTTGGGTACTAGGCAGTAACTGCTTAGCAGAGGGATGTAATGCAATGTGTTTGTTATTATAGGTATGGGTTAGTGAGGGGGCTGGCTGTTTATATAGATAGTTGCAATTAGCTGTCTCCTATGCAGGAAACACCAAGTCCAAGATGAATTATACATACATGTACTACAAAACTACATAACTATATGTAGTAATAAGCTACAGGTCTCTCTGTACACAATGCACTTGAAATTTGCAGCATCACAATTGCAGCACACACTAGGTTTCTAATAGTCCCATTGTTACCGGTTGAGATAGAGGAGCCCATAGTTTGAATTCAACAAGGCTACAAGTGTCTCTTACATGATAAGCTAGTCTACCATGGGCAGCTGTGCAATAGGATTTTATGACCACAATAGCCCTGTATGTAGCTATGACACACTTGATGTCATTGATGGAACTGCTACAGGGAAGTACACCATGCAGTGAATACATATATACACTGGCTCACTAACCTTTTGTGACAGCACCAAGCATGGCAGGGTCCTATCCCAACACGGACTGTGGATGCCTTAGAACTTGTGGTGCTGCTGTGATGAATATACATGATCCCAGTCTATCAGGGATGGAAGTTTAGGAAGTATACATAATATATTTAGGTACCTATACTAAATCTGGAAGTGTGTGTATTGTGCACCCACTACCTGTTTGTCTATACAGTCTGTAGAACTTATCTTGTAGTTCTGTACAAGCGGGCACCTCAGACTCCCACTAGTTACCACTGAGTCAAGTGGACACCTCAGACTCTCACTAGTTACCACTGAGTCAAGTGGGCACCTCAGACTCTCACTAGTTACCACTGAGTCAAGTGGGCACCTCAGACTCTCACTAGTTACCACTGAGTCAAGTGGGCACCTCAGACTCTCACTAGTTACCACTGAGTCAAGTGGGCACCTCAGACTCTCACTAGTTACCACTGAGTCAAGTGGGCACCTCAGACTCCCACTAGTTACCACTGAGTCAAGTGGGCACCTCAGACTCCCACTAGTTACCACTGAGTCAAGTGGGCACCTCAGACTCCCACTAGTTACCACTGAGTCAAGTGGGCACCTCAGACTCCCACTAGTTACCACCGAGTCAAGTGGGCACCTCAGACTCTTACTAGTTACCACTGAGTCAAGTGGGCACCTCAGACTCTCACTAGTTACCACTGAGTCAAGTGGGCACCTCAGACTCTCACTAGTTACCACTGAGTCAAGTGGGCACCTCAGACTCCCACTAGTTACCACTGAGTCAAGTGGGCACCTCAGACTCCCACTAGTTACCACTGAGTCAAGTGGGCACCTCAGACTCCCACTAGTTACCACTGAGTCAAGTGGGCACCTCAGACTCCCACTAGTTACCACTGAGTCAAGTGGGCACCTCAGACTCCCACTAGTTACCACCGAGTCAAGTGGGCACCTCAGACTCCCACTAGTTACCACTGAGTCAAGTGGGCACCTCAGACTCCCACTAGTTACCACCGAGTCAAGTGGGCACCTCAGACTCCCACTAGTTACCACCGAGTCAAGTGGGCACCTCAGACTCCCACTAGTTACCACTGAGTCAAGTGGGCACCTCAGACTCTCACTAGTTACCACTGAGTCAAGTGGGCACCTCAGACTCTCACTAGTTACCACTGAGTCAAGTGGGCACCTCAGACTCCCACTAGTTACCACTGAGTCAAGTGGGCACCTCAGACTCTCACTAGTTACCACTGAGTCAAGTGGGCACCTCAGACTCCCACTAGTTACCACTGAGTCAAGTGGGCACCTCAGACTCCCACTAGTTACCACTGAGTCAAGTGGGCACCTCAGACTCCCACTAGTTACCACTGAGTCAAGTGGGCACCTCAGACTCTCACTAGTTACCACTGAGTCAAGTGGGCACCTCAGACTCCCATTACCTATGCCATTAAAGATAGAAGCTGTGAATTACACTATACAGTATATTGTGTGTGGTGTTCAGTTTGCATTGCATGTCTTTTGCTTATTGCAGAAGGAGCCCTGCTCATCAATGGCACAGACTGCACTGGATATACAAGATTGTTCAATGCAACAGTACAAGAAGTGATTTGCCCACCTGCTGTGGACACTGTGCAGCTCCCAGTGGTAGAGGCTGCTTGGGAGATTCTGCTTTCAGAACGTACTGGATTCGAAGAAACTTGCCGCAAAGTAGTCCTTTATCAAAATCAGTCTGTTGTATTGCATCACAACTCAATACTTTTGAACAATCAAACAATCTATCCAAAGGTGCTTGTGAATACATCCATGTCTGTAGCTGAGTGTGATAGGAGGTATAAGGCAGCCTATAACACCATTCGCTCCAGTCGCTGCTGCCTGGATGAGTACCACAGGTTTCTATCTGTTGACAGAGATAATGGTAGTCTCATTATAGACCTTGACAGTGAAAAGCGTATGCTGTCAAGAGTGACTCTTCTACAAGGGAGATCTGCCAACTGCTCTGTTACTGGATCCAAAGGTCAAACAGCTAACAGCTCCTTCACCTTTACTGTACAAAGTGGTAAGCCCAAACACATGCATTAATGCATGCTACGAACATGCGTGGTGTGTCATGCATATGCTTTTTAAATGTGTATTTGAATTGGGGCACAGTTCAGAAAACTCTGCATTCCTGCACGCATAATGGTTACATAATGTCATTTGCTCTAATTGTCCGTGCACCATCATCATCATCATCATCATCATCATTATCATCATCATCACCATAATATACATTATTACTCATGCTGTGGTAACAAAAGTATATCTAAGCAGAGTATATGCGCTCTATTGTCTCTTCCTACTTGTCTTTGTCCACTGCATGGATACGTAACTGCTTGCAGTTCTAAGGTTCAGGCCCACTGTCTCTAGCTCTGATCTTAGGGTGCTCAGTAAACAGGTCCTGGGCCTGCCTCTTCCAGCCTTAGGTATTGCGTGCACAGTCAGATCTAGAGCCTTTTGGGCCGGTGCATCTCTAGGCAGCCGTAAGCAATGACCGAGTAGCCTTAGTCTGGCCCTCTGTAGGTCATGGGATAGTGGTCATGTCTGTGTCAAGTCAGAAGTGGTAGATAGTGTTCCTGATTTGCTTGGGCCACTGATAGCCTACCATCACTCGTAAATGTCAGCGGTGTAGTGCACACAGCTTCTCGGTTAGTGCTGCTGTGAGCCCCCAAGTCCCACACCCGCATAATAGGACTGGGCGTACCAAGGCCTGTGGGACCCCAACTGTTGACTGGAAGCATTGACCATTTACTTCTCCAATTCTGACTGACAGACTGGTATCAGTTAGTAGGGTGTGGGCTATCTGGTATACATCCTCCTTTTCTCCACTTGCTGCCAGAAGAGATTCCAGAATAGTCTCTCTTGAGGGTGTCTGTCAGTAGGGCCATTGAGCAGATCAACCTCTTGGCAAAGAATATGTCAGCACAGCTGTGGCCCTTTCTGAAACCAGCTTGGGTAGCAGGGATGTAGGAATTTGCATAGGGACTGAATCTCTTGAGAAGGATGAGTGACAGTAGCTTCCGGATGCCATTTAATAACACCACTGGTCTCAGGTTGGACAAAGGACCTCGTGGCTTGCCTGGCTTCTGAAGAGGAATGAGTGTGCCATCTCCAATGTCATTCAGGTGGATTTTGCCTTCTACAGCCACATTCAGTAGGTTGGCAATCCACTCGGCGGTTTCACTGTGAGCACACACATACTTCAGAAGTTCAGGCTACGTTTTTCACCTCCATTTAAGTGATGGGATAACACAGTTCAGTACACAGTGGAGGGCGGGGGTTGGTTGTCATGTTGGGAGCAAACAAAACTTTGAAGTGTGCAGTAAGTAGTGAGGCCTGTGTTTCAATGTTGTGTAATGCTCTAACTTCACTGTCAGTGATGCTCACTCCAGATGTTGATCTGATGCCAAGAGCCCTGAGTGCAGCAAACATCTTGCACCCATCATCCTTGGCCTGTTCCACCTCTTGAACTTTGGCCTCTAGTCTCTCTCTACCTTTGCACTTGAGAACAGATGTCAGTTCCTGTCGTTTGCTGAGTGTGTTGGCTCTAGCTGCAGCCTTCTGTTGTCTTGTGCGTGCTGCATGTTCCTCAATGCCCAGCTTCTTTACTCCTTCCACTAACTGTTTCACCTCAGGATGACCAGGAACAGAGCCATCAGTATACCATGTAAACTGCATAATGGAATGCCAATCAATGCAGCACACCCATGTTGTATACACAAAGTAGTCTGTATGGATGTGTATCTGAAGGAGACCTTTCAGAGTCCTAAAGTCTCCTTCAGGCACACACCCAGCTTGTATTTTGAAGAAATTTTGTATAATTATAACACATTTGCCACAGTCTATAATTTTGGTAACTCTCACTGAGTTAGCGTGGTTAATTCATTTAATTCATCCTTAGATGTCTACAGATGTAGGAATTGTTGCAAGTGTGTTAGACATTTCTTTTATGAAGCTGGTGCAATTGATTCCATGTAATGCTGAATGAGAATGAGTCCCCGCTCCAGCCTCCTTGTTTCTTGAACGTTCTTGAACGTTTCTCGAACGTTCTCTGTCAGTGTATGTTTGGTGACACTGCATATTATCTTGACGCATCCATTAGTTAAGCGCCTTGCCCTTGTTAGGTTGTTGCGGACCCCCCTTAAAGGCAGACACCTCAATTTAATATACAGACACAAGTCAACTGATTGATCCTATCTAGCAGTATAGACTTCCCCTTGAAATGTGGACACCGCGTTAATCCATTTTGTGGACAGTGTACTTGGTGCACTGGCACATAGAACACTGTATTAATAATCTGGACAGTTCGATCAGATGCCTGAAAATGGCCACTCACTATTTGTACCACTACATCAGACAAGTGACAGCACAGAAATTGCAGAGCACCGTGAATCGTCATTGAAGGCTTGCCAAACTGCCTGTAGTGTGGGAAAACTCAGTGCACACACACAGGGGCGGCGGAACAGGGGGGGCAGGGGGGGCAATTGCCCCCCCCCCCCCCCCCCCACACACACATCCAAATCCTGATAGGTCACAAATTTTGGTGACTCACCAACATCACCAAAACCCTGAAGGAGACTCTATTTTGTACATAAGTAGATCTGTAACAGTATTTAATTTCTTTTTATCAATGTCAAGTATAGACAAGTCAGCTCAGACAGCAATGCATGCATGGACTGTGCCAGCGTACAACTCGCCGCGCCAGGGCTATAATCATACTCGCCCCCCCAACTGGGAAGTTGCTCAGCCGCCCCTGACACAGCTAGCCTTTAATATAATCTTTGGCGAATGGAGCACACAAAACTACTTCTCCACCTCTAAAATTTTATCTGATTATGTTACTGTTCATTCATACAATGATTGGATAACAAATGGGAATGTATTCCATACCTCTGAAAAGAACTCATTTCTTGTTCCTAAGTGTGTCTGCATTGTAAGGGTTCCACTGTATATGCATCACCCATAATGCATTTTTATTTGGTGCTTAATTCTCCCATGTTTTCTCCCATAATGTGTAGATAAGCAAGAGGTTCGGCCTCAGTATTCAAAAGCTAGCCCCAGATTGCCAGCTGATTCCAACACACCTCTGCCTTGGCACATTAATGTTGGCTCATCAGACATCCTTTGTGTGACTGTTGAGGGATCAAGGAAGATGAGATCACAGTGGAGCTATAAGGGAACGGATCTTGACATTATTGAAGTACCCATAGCCACAGAGCGGTGCACTGACTGTAGACAGAAGGAATGCATTAAAGAGGCTGAGAGAATGGCCGGATTGAACTCTACCCATCCTCCAGCAGCCATTGTGGGGAGATGGGAGACTCCTTGCTTTGGGCAGGAACCTTCCACCATCACTTTAATGTCATTTGTGCGAGTGGCTGATGCCAATCTGGAAGACAGTGGAGACTATGTTGTGCAATTCACACAGATAATAACTGAATTCCGCCAGGAGTACCATGTTACTGTTGGTGAGCTACTGCATGCTTCACTTGTCAGCACACTTGTTGCACACAATGAGTACTGTAGTGTAGGTATCATGAATAGAATGGAATTATTATATATTATAGCTTATATATTCACGGTCAAGTCCAATATGTTATGATTAAGATTGTCATTCCTTCCTATTCAACCATGTGCACTGTAATTATCCTGCATCTACCACAATCGACTCGTGTAAGTATTTAATGAATCAATCATCTCTCTCCACCATTTGTTTGTAGACTGGTTGCGTAATACTTCCTTCATTGAGGAGCCCAGTAGGGAGATGACAGTGCTTGAAGGTCACAATCTGCGGGTTCCCTGTGTCATCAACACTGCTGCTGACACCAACCTCAGTCAGGTGTATTGGTCTGGCCCACAAAGATTAATTACAGGAATATCCTCTATGGAAGCCACTAACAGTCCAGAAATGGTTTGCCAGCAGAACTTTGTGGCTGTTGGCAGAGTGTTCTATGTTCAGACAGACACACGTGTGCACTCTGAGGATGGCACACTTGCCCAAGTATCCCTTGACCTGCATATCTGCAACGCACAACAACAAGACAGTGGTGTGTATCGGTGTGGAGTGTGGACTGGGGAATCGCGTGGTGAATTCCGAGGAGTATCCCTGACTGTTCAGAGCACACCTGACGGTGAGTGTGTGGTATGCACAAATAATTTCTCACGTAACTTCCCAATGTCACATGTGTAACATTGGGAAGTTACATGACCCCACGCTTGACCTAGTGTTTGTGGTTCATTTTACACATTTGTATGTGTAGACCCCCATCTACACATCGAAGTTCTCAAAGCTCTCTTTTGTTCATTCCTTTGCTTCGCTACACGATTGATGAACTTAACTTAGTTGCGTGACGTCTATTAAGTATATTTTATTTGCATGTACATGGGCTACTGTGGTTCAGTAAGAACACTCTACGTATCTACGAGTGTAGCTTATGGTTGCTTGTCAGAAAGGAAGGTTCTATATCCAGATCTAACGATGTAGGCATTGTAGGATGGTATTGCTTTGCAGATTGCCCAAGTACCTAGAGGAGCGGATGCTTTGTGGCTGAGATTGTGAGTCCGACTAATATCATCTGAAAATCGGCCATGCCGCATCAAACCAACTCTAAAACAGCAATGCAACATTTTCTCTTGCTCCCATACACTCCAAATGGCTAACGGCAAACTACAGTTAGTAGTTGCATGCTGGGTGAAGAATGGAAAGTAAAGCTCTCTTAGAACCAAGCATCTCAACAACAGCATATAATTATGTGTAATTAGTATTTGTGATCCTTGCAGTTCAGTTAAGTGTGTTACTACTCTTTACCTTTCTTCCTCTTCTGTCTCAGAATATACAGTCACTTTAGCAGCACTGAGTGTGATCGCCTTTGTGCTGTTTGTGGTAGTTGCTGTGCTGATTGTCCTGCTTGGCTGCTGTGTGTGTGCGCGTAATCTGAAAGTGCGGCTCTGTCTGTATCGCATGCACTTGCGATCCATGCCCCCAACCAAAGACTGTGGTACATCACCACCTCACTCATCCCACAAGCACAGTCTCATATCTACTCACACCACTCAGTCAGTGTGATCGGTTTGTCATTTTGTGTTTGTTAGTCCTACACTTGCACCATCTTGTGGTCCTTGTTGTTTGCAAGACAACGTACTACTATTCATTGTATACACTTTTATGTTTCATCCTCAATGTCCCTGTGTGTGGAGAAAGAAGTAAGTCCCTCTTCACGCAGTTCTTGGAAAGTGACACAAGCTGAAGGCTACACTCACTTCAGTACAATTAAATAGAGCATATGTGCAATGTGCTATTATATGGGAGGTGAGCACAATATAAACTTAATAAAAACCTGCGAAATCTTCATTCATCATATGCGTAAAGGTGCGGTCCCATGCACAAAATTATGGTCCATGACTAATTTACAGTGTTCGAATTCAATATGTAAATTTGTTGAAGGCTCTGAATTGGTTGAATCGGTGTTATATTGTATGGAGCAAAGGTGTGAGGCTGTTGTAGACCAATGGGTTGATCAAGTTCAGATTCGTGCAGCCAGTATATATTTTATTTGGGAGTGGATCATCAATACCAAGAGTGGCTCTGTGTGCAACCGCAGTCTTACGCTCCCACACTAATTAATACAGACAGCCTGGGAATGAGGCTAGTAATCCAGCAGCCCTTCACTACTGCCACGCACATGCCACACACACACACACACACATATGCATGCTCAGGTTACAACGACCCCTTAAATTCCAGCTTGCATGGCCCTTTCACCTTTCACCTTTCAGGACTTTACATGAAAGATTCTGGCTATAATAACCTGCATACCCCCACCTCACCTACACTCACTCTACCTTCTATAGCGAGGTACTCAGTAAACATCCTCCATGCAAGCTGGTCCTTTTACCCACCATCTTTCTACACTAAAATTCACATTATAACACATCCACAAGACACTTAGTTGTTGGATTATCTTTCCACTACTCTATATAACTTTGTAACCACTAACTGGTACAATTCTAATGGCAGTCATAACTCAAAGAAAGATATATATAGGCAGCTAGGGAAGGGAAAATTGGCCCCAGTCAGTAATGAACACAGGGCAACTTACACTCTATGTAATGTGTAGCTACGTAGCTACAGTTGCATGGAATGTACAAACTAGTTTGATAACTGATCCTCTAGATCTCACATGTGTCCCGCTCCAAGACCAGATGTGTTTCCCACAGTGAGGCTTTATCATCGGCATGGCTTGTTCCAGAAATTACAATCGCAACCAACACTTTACAGGAAAGTACTTTAACATTGTAAGAATCTCAAAAGGGTGCGATTAGGTACGTCACCTGAAGCTGTACTATTCCCCTGCATGACCACCTGTGACCTTACTTTGCCTGATTGGTTTACATTCTACTTGCTCTGGAAAGTACAATTGAATGAAAAAGAGTTTAATAGAGTTGCTCTGGTCCCTGATATGATATTATACATACCTGAACCATCAGCTTTCCTACAGGATTATATACCATATAGTTTATGTCACTGATGGTGCCTTCCCTATGCTTGGATGGGTGTATGTAGTGGGTCAATGTTGTGTGTGTGTGTGTGTGTGTGTGTGTGTGTGTGTGTGTGTGTGTGTGTGTGTGTGTGTGTGTGTGTGTGTGTGTGTGTGTACTTGTTGATGATCCAGAAGTTTATGATGGATAATTGACCAAGAGCAGACAAGGCAACAGACAAGAAAATGACAGGAACAAGCACAAAACAAAAGGAGCTAGAGAGGCACCCGACCAACTGGTGACCAGCAGCAGTAGCAGCTTGATCTCGTGGACGAGCTGGCTATGAGCCTCAGATGTCGACCCATGGGTTTCAGCAAATAGTCCGCCAGTACCACAGATATATACTCTGTGGCAAGGCAAACCTGTAAAATTCATTTGCCGCGCACCGCGCCATTTGCTGGCGCTGGAGCACGTGGGATGGGAAGCGCGTCATACGATCAGCTAATTAACTGTACCGATGGTAAAAGGGCAGTGCAATTGGGGTCATAGCTGAATCTGCAAAAAATGTTTGAGCTGTGGTTTCTTGGCTTGATCCTTCTCTCTGGCTCTCTTCAGATTGGTAAGTATGGGTACGCTAGGTAACTAGCTAGCCATGCCGTAGAGTAACCTGTGAGAGTATCCCGAAGTGACAGTCACACTGCGCCTGTTCGTTCCCTTATTCTACGTACACAGCCACGTCTAGTACAGCTGAAGGCAGCAAACACTGTCCAGGCTATGTCTACAAACTCAACAACTCTCTAGCAGAAGTGAAGTGCCCTGTTGGGACTTGTGGCCTGGAAGTGCCCAAGGAACAGCGCCAAACCGTAACCTGGGAAATACAACCAGCAAACGTTAAACCCAGTGAACACTACTGCAGAAAGATTGTCATTCGCTCAGATAGCTACTTTGAGTGGCATGAGATGCGCAACCAGCAGGATGTTGTATACACAGTTGACAATGTAACCACCGCTGCCTTGAACATCTGCAAGCCAGCCATGGCCATCCAGGGCATTGACCCTAACTCAGGTAGTCTGGTCTTGTACAGCTCCATCTATAGCACTCAGCGACACTCGTTTGATACTGCTAATGCTAAGTGCATTGTGCACCGAGAGACCTGTAGCAGCTCCCAGTCAATGCAGATTACAATACCAACAAGTGAGTATATTACTGTATGCTCCATTTGCACATGTACATGTGAGACCTGTCTATAATGTGGCCACTGGTGGGACCTCCTGACCTAGCTGCTTTAAATGAGACAAGTGTATACCTTGTTGTATAGGTGAAGTGCAATGTTCTGTTATAATTGCATGTTGGTGTGGGTGAGGGAAGGCTAGCTATATAGTGCACTGTTGTCTCTTATGTAGTGACCACTATTATGCATAGAGAGGCTCCAGGACTAAGTTATGTGCAGATGTATAGTAGCAGACATTATGTCATGCTTGAGGTCGCTGTATCCGTGCTGTGACTTCCTAAACTGGTACTTGATAGTGACACCCGGTAAAACACCTAGTTGTGTTGTATATAGCATTTGTTAATTGGAAAGCTTCTCACTGTCAGGAACACATTATATATGACCACATTCTATGGGTGTTTTGAAGGGATTCCAGGTTGCTAAGTAGCTGTGGGCTCTGTCCTGGATAGCTGTCTCTGCCAACTCTGCAAGGCAGTATGGGAAGTTCAGGAAGTGCACGAAGTACACAGTCGTAATTATATGGTGTAATCAATAGGTTGCACAGTAGACTAAGTTACTTTATCTGCTTAAGACTGGGCATATTACAGTAGTTATGTGGTATGTTGGAGTGACCAACATGTTGTAAATTGAATGTACTAATACAATTTGCTTGACTATGTGATTACTGCAAATTAGGTAATTGAGTGTTTAACTTAGTGGTCTTGTTCCTTCCTCCCCCTCCCCAGGACGCTCAGTAGATAGCATTCTCTATCAACTTAGCAACCCACCATTGAATGGTGTTGCTAGGGATGTCCAGAATATTCAAACAGAATGGCGGGTAGGCTCCTCTCATTACCTCTGCCTCTCAACTGTTGTCAAGAGCCCCGCCTCTTCACACTGGGAACAAAATGGACGCAAACTGAGGGCAAAGACAGTCAGTGCCAATGACCTGTGTGTTGACTGCAAAAGTGAGCGATGTATCAGGCAAGCTGAACAACTCCATGGTGCCCAGAAAGGAGGACAAGGAACTGAGGTGCTTCAGGTGACCTGGAGTGACTCTTGCGAGGTGAACAGTAAGAATATCCAGATGCTGAGCCTGCTTCGGGTCAGCAATGTCACCATGGAAACAGCTGGGATGTATGCATTTCGGCAGACTTTGCGGCTGATTCAATACCATGTGACTATTGGTATGTGGAGCACTTCCCCCACATTCATGGCCAGGGCTACATGTCCATGCATATTTATTCATGTGAATACACATGCAGATGCTGTATGTGGCCCATAAATCCGTTCAGATATACATTTTTACACAAAGGTTATAGTTAGATCGGACATTTGATTGTAACCCATGGTTACCATCAGTGATTGAAGAGGACCCTAGATTGAGTCACAACATCTGATTTGAAGCTGACAATTGATATCTGTCTACTTTGTACAGTTGTAAACAGTATAACTACATAGATCCCAGAGGATCAGTCATCATTCATGTGTCCTACATCTGCTCTTAAGCACAGAGAGGGCACCACTGATATACTTGTATATACCGCATGTTGTGCATCTTTGTTTAACCTATAATTACATTAACATGCTCATTAGTAAATACTATTGGTTGACTAAGCTAAACACATTATTATTATATGATCAATTTATTGGTCAGTGTCCAATCTTAGGCTTCTAATAGTTGCATGGCAAGGCAATTTAAGGGTTAAGGTCACTGCCCCAGTAGCTGGCACTGAATCACCATATACAAATCACCTCTCCCTCTCTCCATCGTTCTCTTGTAGACTGGTTGCATGAGACTTCCTTCGTTGAGGAGCCCAGTAGGGAGATGACAGTGCTTGAAGGTCACAATCTGCGGGTTCCCTGTGTCATCAACACTGCTGCTGACACCAACCTCAGTCAGGTGTACTGGTCTGGCCCACAAGGATTAATTACAGGAATATCCTCTATGGAAGCCACTAACAGTCCAGAAATGGTTTGCCAGCAGAACCTTGTGGCTGTTGGCAGAGTGTTCTATGTTCAGACGGACACACATGTGCACTCTGAAGATGGCACACTTGCCCAAGTATCCCTTGACCTGCATATCTGCAACGCACAACAGCAAGACAGTGGTGTGTATCGGTGTGGAGTGTGGACTGGGGAATCGCGTGGTGAATTCCGAGGAGTATCCCTGACTGTTCAGAGCACACCTGACAGTGAGTGTGTGGTATGCACAAATAGTTTGGTTAAATAAACAGAGCCAATACAGACAAATTGTAGCTATAAAGTTGCCCTGTGAATGTCTCTATATTGGAGTTGTTCATTCTGTTGCTTTAATTGCTTCCTCCTTCTCAACCCAGATCATTCAGTTGTGTTAGCAGCACTGAGTGTGGTTGCTGTTGCACTATTTGTAATACTTGCTGTGCTGATTGTCCTGCTCAGTTGTTATCTGTGTGAGCGTAATCAGAAAGTGCAGCAGTTTCTCCATTGCAGTCACCTGCGGACCGTGCCCCCAACCAAAGACTCTAATGTATCATCACATTCACTCATCCCACATGCACAGTCTCATGTCTGATGCATGATTGTCACTGTTCACTACCATTTTTAGTAATTGTGTTGACATGCATTGTTGCAATCACTTGCATCACATAAAGCTATTCATGATTATAATCATAGATGTTATACATGCATACATATAATTATGTATAAATTGGCATGATCTCATTTGTTCTGCGCCATGCACATATATGTGAATGCATGCCACTTAAACTTATCGATAATAAAATTGATATAAAATTATACAGCGCAGATGCCACAAATATACTCTGGCACAATTTCATGGAAAAATCATAGTTCACAATCTGTGCGTGGTTACCTCAAAAGATAATCTATTTCTTGCCATGTAGAATCTGGATTACATTGGTAGTCCATTACAGTTGGCATACAAACATTTGTTCTACTTGGAAATAGCTTTGGATCTCTTCTTGTGGGCCAGAACAGACCTGGATACAAACTCTGCTGATGTGCTTGCACACTGCACCTGGGCGTAGTTGAGGGCAGGGGTCTCCTTCTGGGCCTGGGCAAACTCAGCCATCACATTGCTAGACATCAACTGGTCTTCAGCGTAGTCAGTTACAGTTCCCATGTGACGCTGAGAACGGGTCTCGGTTCGCTGCAGGTAAAAATGGCTGATCATGTGATACACAATGCCCTTGCCCCATTCAAAGGAGATAATGACTGGATCATCTCTGTACTTCTTGCCCAGCTCCTTCGAACTAACTAGGACTTTCACCTTCTTTTTATCCAAGACTTTGATGGGATAAGACGCACACTCTAGCCACCATTGTGGCTTGGCATCTTTCCTTTGGTCAATGAACCCTTTCAGGACGTCGTCTCCCTTGTCAACAATTTCAATGGAGACCACATCATCGCCAGTTGAATGTCCATTGAAGGCCACGGTGTTCGGAAAGGCCACTTCCAGCACGTTCTTCAGAGCCCAGTCGGTGGTGATAAGCTGACCTCCTTCAGACACAAACTTCTCAAGCTTCTTGGCACCGTCCACAGGAAAATCACTAGGGCAATTCACATAGACAGTCTGCTCAGGGCGCAGGTCTAATTTTGCGACTTGTGGCCTGCTAACCGACTTGAACGGGATGCCGACGGCCTCGAGCACGAGATGGATGTGGTCGTAAGTGCCGGATACCACAATAATGTCTGTGTCGGTCACGTCTGCAAGCAGCTTCTCGTTCTCCGGGTCTTCTGTCTTGAGCCTTTCATGCACCAATAGATTGCCAAGGTGGTATGCAGCCTTCATCTCCGAAGAACCGGGGGTAGGTCCGCCCATAGCACCGACCTCCATCTGCTGGACTTGTTCCTGGTCATCGTATGAAAATTGCCGCTGAATCGTCAACTCGTCGAGAGCTTGGGCCAGGTCTTCCGGTTTTTCACTGTCCGATCCGTGGCTAATCTGCCTCCCGAAAAGGTTCTTGAAGAACTTCGACATCCTGGCGGCTTCTTGACCTTCAAATACCAGCCGTGGGGGTGGGGGTGAGGTGTGATGTTCCCGTTGCACGTGCGAGCATAGCTATGGTACGGGGTGGGGGCGTGTTGCTACTTCCGGGCATTTGTTAATCGGAGCCGCTGACGTCAATCACAGGCGACCGTGATGAGTGGAAGCCGTGTAGTGGTATATAGCTGCACATTATGTCATAGCTTCGTCTCGGGAGAAGGAAAGATGATAGACATGCTCAAGATCCCCCGGTGGATGTTCCTCAGCCTCCTCTCCCTCTTGCTTGGCCAGCTATCCCTTCTTGGTAAGCACACGCTGCGCGAGAGTGCACTCAGACGTCTTGTGACATTCCACTGTACGGCTTTCGGTTCCACACTCGCTTTGTGTACAAACTGTGTCCACCATCAGTAGGGATCGATTGATTATCGCACCGCACCGTGAAGTGTCACTTGGTAGCTAGCTGGCTACTGTAAATTAATACAACACCGTGTAGTACCCTATGACACATTGTGCTGAAAGTGAATTAACCTGTCATGTTGCGCTAATCCGTGTATTATGTGATAAACGATTAAGATCCCCCTTTCATTGCTGACATGAATTACGTATTTGTACAGTGTCTTATTAACATACTATGTACTGAAGAAGCTAATACACACACACTGGCTTGGTAAGCCAGCCAGTCTATCGACTATGTCCATCTGGCTGTCTACTTGGCTAATCTTCATCCTTTTGTCCTCCCTCTGTTTTGTATTGCTCCAACTGGTTAGCACTGCCCTTCTAATGACAGCCTTAGTCTTTGTCACCTGTGTACAGGTTCTGTTCCTGTACTGTTCCTGTACACAGTTGACAAAGACCTTCGGGTCAAAACGTCCTGCATTTGATTGATTTATCATTATCAGTTGTGTCTTGCTCAAGAATCTCGTATCAGTGTATTGTCATCACAACTATGAGCCTCTACAATATCACTATCTAGGACAGCCACCTGTGGGCTAGTTATAATTGGCCTTTATACAGACGTGCACGTGGCTGCTTTACAGAAGTAGACTGGAATGTGTTAGTGCCATTTGCATGGGCCCAGGGAGGCTGGCTGCTTAGAGAGGTGGCTGCTTAATGCCATGGCAACCAAGTAAAGTCCCATCCTCAAAGCTGTACCTACAGTATTTTGCGCATGGTGTATTGTTGTGCATTGCATAGAGTGCTTAACGCCTGACTTGCCTTTTGCTTACTGCAGAAGCTGCCCTGTTCATCAATGGCACAAACTGCACTGGGTATATAAGAACAGTCAATGAATCAATACGTGTAGTTGAATGCCCACCTGCTGTGGACACTGTGCAGCTACCAGTGGTAGAGGCTGCTTGGGAGATTATTCTTTCAAAACGTACTGAATTGGAAGAAATTTGCCGCAAAGTAGTCATATATCGAAATCAGTCTGTTGTATTGCATCACAACTCAATACTTTTGAACAATCAAACGATCTCTCCAAAGTTGCTTGTGAATACATCCATGTCTGTAGCTGAGTGTGACAGGAGGTATAAGGCAGCCTATAACACCACTCGCTCCAGTCGCTGCTGCCAGGATAAGTACCACAGGTTTCTATCTGTTGACAGAGATAATGGTAGTCTCATTATAGACCTTGACAGTGAAAAGCGTATGCTGTCAAGAGTGACTCATCTACAAGGGAGATCTGCCAACTGCTCTGTTACTGGATCCAAAGGTCAAACAGCTAACAGCTCCTTCACCTTTACTGTACAAAGCGGTAAGCCCAGACACATGCACTTTATGTGTGTGTTGTGATGTAAGTGGTGTGGTATGGTGTGGTGTGGTGTGGTGGGGCACACTACATGCATCTTGTACCAGGGTGTACCAGGGTGTACCGTGCTTGGCAATGTATGAATTGAGACGCACCTGGCTGTGTCCAAAGGGAGGGATTCCATTTCTGCATGCTTGTGCATTCATTGTCACATATGGACATAATACTACTTATTGTAGATGTCGGTCTAGTATGCTACACCTCCCTGTGAATGGAGAGATGTACTTGTCTAAATGGTACATTCTAAGGTCACAGACCAATGCCACACCATGTGCGCTTCATTATATAGAAATGACTGAAGAATTTGCAAATGCCAGACAGTTGATTGTGGGGCATTGTATGTCCTATACTCTCCCATGTTTTCTCCCATAATGTGTAGATAAGCGAGAGGTTCAGCCTCAGTATTCAAAAGCTAGCCCCAGATTGCTAGCTGCTTCCATGCCTAAGCCTCACTGTATATGCATCACCCATAATGCATTTTTATTTGGTACTTAATTCTCCCATGTTTTCTCCCATAATGTGTAGATAAGCAAGAGGTTCGGCCTCAGTATTCAAAAGCTAGCCCCAGATTGCCAGCTGATTCCAACACACCTCTGCCTTGGCACATTAATGTTGGTTCATCAGACATCCTTTGTGTGACTGTTGAGGTATCAAGGAAGACAAAGCCACTGTGGAATTACAATGGCACAGGGCTTAACATTACTGAAGTACCCATAGCCACAGAGCGGTGCACTGACTGTAGACAGAAGGAATGCATTAAAGAGGCTGAGAGAATGGCCAGATTGAACTCCACCCATCCTCCAGTGGCCATTGTGGGGAGATGGGAGACTCCTTGCTTTGGGACAGCACCTTCCACCATCACTTTAATGTCATTTGTGCGAGTGGCTGATGCCAATCTGGAAGACAGTGGATACTATGTTGTGCAATTCACAAAGGAAATAACTCAATTCAGCCAGGAGTACCATGTTACTGTTGGTGAGCTACTGCATGCGTCACTTGTCAGCACACTTGTTACACACAATAAGTACTATAGTGTAGGTATTATGTGACTTTTTAATCACCTCTCCCTCTCTCCATCATTCTCTTGTAGACTGGTTGCATGAGACTTCCTTCATTGAGGAGCCCAGTAGGGAGATGACAGTGCTTGAAGGTCACAATCTGCGGGTTCCCTGTGTCATCAACACTGCTGCCGATACCAACCTCAGTCAGGTGTACTGGTCTTTTGATTCTAACGTACAGCAACCCATCGACAGACGTTCTCTCTCTGAAGGTGATGCTGCTGTGAACTACTCTTCTGAGGAAGCATGTACACAATATGGTCGCAGGAATACCTACACAATACATAGCCGAAGAGTGCGTGACGAGAGTGGTGCTGTATTGCTGGAGGTATCTCTCAACCTGTACCTGTGCAATGTACAACTGGGGGACAGAGGTGTGTTCCGTTGCTGGCATGGAAATGACTCCAGTAGGAGTATGATGCTACATGTGAACAGAGGTTAGTTGTCAGGCCACTTGGGGAAAGGATCAAGACAGCTGCTTAGAACTAAACATAATTGACATGCCATGTAGTCATTCTTCATGCTCTCATAGTTAGAACCTTTGTGTCTCTGAGGCCTACGTGAACACATGCATTGGGGGTGTTGTGAAATGTGAAGTCAGATGCTATCTTTTACTTTCTACTCTTGCTTGTGTGCTTTGTGTGTGTGTGTGTGTGTGTGTGTGTGTGTGTGTGTGTGTGTGTGTGTGTGTGTGTGTGTGTGTGTGTGTGTGTGTGTGTGTGTGTGTGTGTGTTGTGTGTGTGTGTTGTGTACATGGTTATGTGTGTGTGTCTACAGATCCCAGACTAGTGGTTGCTACTGCTGTCGTGAGTGTTATTGCCAGCATCCTCGTAACTGTACTGATTGCACTCATTGCAATCGCAGTTTGGTGTGGCAGAAGAGGACTTCTGAAGAGACATCAAGCAGACATTCCCCTTGACTTTGGCCCTGACTTCAGTCAGCTTTCTGGCTTTCATTTCATGCAAATGGCCACTACAGAGTTTAGAGATGAAGCAGAGCCAGAGATGGACAACTGGGAATTTCCCAGGGAAAATCTTCATCCCTTGGAAGTTTTAGGTATGCAAATTGAGCACACAACTTCTGACTTGCTTTACGCAGCAACTACTGTATGTAGCATCTTAGTTACTTTTGTTAATGCTTGCTAATAATTAGAAATACAGCCTCTCTGATGTTTGTACATATACAGTATTGTATTTTCACTTCTTTAATTCAAACTGTAATAAGAGAGTGGAACCAGCTCAGGAGCAAGCTCATGTTGCATGTACCGTACTTAGAGCAAAGCCATTTGCTGCACCATTGAAAGTATATGCAGCATGTCCTGGTGTTGTCAGCATGACTGCAGCAACAAGTGATATGTGACTTGTGCTCTTTGATCTGTGTGCAGGCCAGGGCAACTTTGGTAAGGTGCTGAAGGCAAGGGCTATGGGGATCCTACCTGACCGCCCTGGTCTTAACGTGGTGGCAGTGAAGGTGGTGAAAGGAGACCCACCTCAGCCAAGTGCTGTCGATGACCTTTGGGCAGAGCTTCAGCTGATGAAAGCATTGAAACCGCACCCGAACATTGTGAATCTCCTTGGACAGTGCACACAACCAGGTATATATACGTATGCTGTGAAGTTGCTGTATCATTCCTTTGCAGTCAAAGGCCCCACTGTAGAAAGGGTTATGTACTATTTTATTCCTGTATCTTTGACTTCAGATGGTCCCCTCTGTATCATCATGGAATTTGCCCCCCTGGGCAGCCTGAAAGACTTCCTCAAGGAATGCTGCAAACTCCTACAGCTGGACAAGCAGAAACATAAGGGCAAGGTATACACCCAGCATTGTCCTCCTGCACAGCAGTCCATCAGCAGTTACTTCTATGTTGGGGGACAGAGGAACGGGGCACATGCTTCTCATGAGGCTCACCATGACAAAGAGGACCCCTTTAGGACCTATGCCAAACTGTATATGAATGTTCCATCATCAGGGAGCTCCGTGATGCAGAGTGACTCCGGCTGTGGGTGCAGTGAGAGGGATTGCAGTGCCTATCGTACTTCCCTGGCCCCACTGCGACAGGCCAGAAGCACTAGCACCCCTAGTTATGGGTATGTGGGTGGGGGGAGCTCCACCAGGGGAGGATTCCTCTCAGAAAGTGAAAGTAACTACGTAGGTGGCCACCAATTGACTGTCTCCAGCAGTGGGTACTGTGGCAGTGATCACATGCAGATCTCTTCTGAAGTCAGGAGCTACTGGAGCCAGCAGGGCAAGCCGAAGAGTGTTGCTTCCAGTTGGGTCAGCAGCGGATACAGCAGCTCTGTGGGCACTGCAAACGGGACGAGCAGTGCAGGAGAGTCCCCCTATTACACCACTAATGCTGGTTTGCTGAAGGATGTTGACCTGTTCAACATTGGTGCCCAGGTGGCTCGTGGAATGGAGCACCTCAGGAAGATGAAGGTACGTACATACACACAGCACATTAACACCTGTACTTGGCACTGTTGTGTTTTCAGCACATTGCAGCTTTATCACATGATTAATGATGTCTCCTCCCTGCCACCACACACACACACACACACACACACACACACACACACACACACACACACACACACCACAGTGTGTCCACCGTGACCTGGCAGCCAGGAATGTGCTCATTGCCGACAATTTCATCCTCAAGGTGGCCGACTTTGGTCTGGCCCGTGACACAGAAGAGAAGAACTACTACAGGAGGATGACATTCCGCCCCCTCCCGGCTCGCTGGATGGCACTGGAGTCGCTGATTGAGGGGAAGCACACTATTCAGGGTGATGTGTGAGTCTTGAAAAGTGCACAGCTGTCTACTGGCTGCTTTGGCACCTGTTGGCGGCAGCAGAGACCAATGGTAGCCATGTGTGCAGTGCAGCTGAAGTCACATGTGTGTCATGTGACCTCAGATGTTTGCTGTATTGTTGGCCACATGAATGTGTAAGCTGAAGTGTACGTATCTGTTTGGTGTTTAGTGTACATTGTGTATTTTTCTGACATTACTGTATGCAGTTGGTCGTATGGTGTCCTGCTGTGGGAGGTCCTGACCTATGGCAAGGTGCCGTACATGGGTGTGCCTGCCGCCACCAGCTTCAGAGGACTAACAGAATACCTCCAGACTGGAGCCAGATTGGAGAAGCCTCCCGGGTGCAGTGACCCCATGTGAGAATCATGTTGAAGTACTTAAACTCCAGTGCTATGTAGGCTGTTTCACCGCTATGACCTGCACAACTGTGGGATACATTTAGGCTACTGATACTGTGTGTGTACTTTTTGTGTCACACTTGGTAGTTGCCCTTCTGTGCATTGCTGCATAAGTATATTCATTGCCTCTATTAGCAATCATTGCTACAGCTGATATTTAACTCTGTTGGTGTTGTTGTGTAGGTACCAGCTGTTGCAAGCCTGCTGGGAGGAGGAGGAAGAGAGGAGACCCAGCTTCTCTGACCTAATTGACATCTTTGAGAAGGCCATGCAGCTCACACAGGTGTGCACGCAAATATATACAGACTCATGAACATCCATGCACACACGCACACACACACACACACGCACGCACATACACATACACATACACATACACATACACATACACATACACATACACATACACATACACATACACATACACATACACATACACATACACATACACATACACATACACATACACATACACATACACATACACATACACATACACATACACATACACATACACATACACATACACATACACATACACATACACATACACATACACATACACATACACATACACATACACATACACATACACATACACATACACATACACATACACACACACTGTCCATTCCTCACTACCTATTATGTAGGACCACGACCTGCTGCCTGACTTGGACCAAGACAAGGACACCCTGTCGTCCCCTGTGGAGCCACATAGCGGAGATAGTTACCCACTACTTGGCCAAAGTCCCCATGGGCAGTTTGTGTACATTCCACTAGATAGACATCGAACTTTGACCCCTGGGGTCGAAGTTACTGATGTGTAACTCATTCATAGCCACAATTTACAAGAATTCTTTCAGCATATGTGCTTTAAAATTAATTTACATGTACAGTACCTTACACATTTTATATAGCCCTGTGACTTCTTCCTTTATAGCACTTATTCCAATCTCACTCTCCTGTATCCCCTCCCTCATTATCATCATAATCATTGTCATCGATATCACTGTTGTCCATTATCGTTGTTGTCAACAATAGTTATTGTTATTGAAGTTGGAGGTATAGCTGCTATCAGCTGTGTTAGCTGTGTACTGTACACTGCTTGTGGTCATTAGCAACTGATTAAAACGTCCTGCAGGCGCGAGTATAGTACTATAGCATGCAGTCGAGCTGCTATTTAAAGACCTATAGGCCTGCACCAGATATGAATGCATGTGACATATAGCTCTGAGTGAATGGTCCAACTGTTATGTACATATACAGCCAAACATAAGGCACCGTACGTATAATAACTCTAGTAATTATTATTTATCTGTATATACGTATATACTGTATGTACATATTGTATAATTATGTGGCTGCCATGCAATTATGTGTAATATGTATTGTGTACTATAGTACACACATAAGAATAGTGTAAATTTAATATGCTTCAAATTTGCATGTCACTATTTTTCATTCAGCTAGTCAGCGCATACAGTGCTACTTCAAATCCATGCATGCCCCCCCCAAGGGCCCTCCTGCTTACGCCCATGCACCACAATACAATCAATGTATATATAGAAAAATGACTGCACTTTTGTGATCAAAACACTACTGCACATGTCATCTATACAATACTTACAACATTCAAACGAAACATGTATGTTAAAGGTCTTGTGCAATATTCATTGAAACTGTCAACAGCAAAGTGTGTCTACTGCTCTTCAGTCTCAGCTTCCTTCTTGTGGAAAAGGACAAGATCGTTCCAGTCATAGGCAGACACAGCAAATCTGCTCACCCCACCAATGAAGCGCCCCCCGCACAGCTGCCTGTTGGGCACCTGATAGCTGAAGAGGTGAGTGACCTAATGACACAGGAGTGGGGCTGTAAGTTTGACTGCGATACGTGCAATGCCGTGTGGGATACACAAAGTCAACTCCATTTTCACACTCGCATATGTTTCTGATAATTAACAGCATTGTTCTGTGAAGTCCAACATTTTGCCAATTACATAAGTGGTCCCCTATCATTACATACCTAAAAGCTGCAAAATTTTAGTGGCAACAAAGTTTAGCATTTTGCAAAGTCCAGGATTGCCAGGTAGCAATTATAACAATTTTCTAGTCTCAAGATCCAGACTGCTACCTTGCCTCACATTTGTCAGATTACATCATTTGCAAAAACGGAAGCAAGGTAGTGATCTGGCTCACGAGACTAGTGATTTTCAAGGGTTTCTTGTACAAATTATTTTCATCTGTACAATTTCTTGCTGCACGTAAAATTTTAAGCAATTTTGCACTACTATACTCACTAAATTTGTTAAAAGCAGCATCTATCAATTTAACAGCTTCAAGGTATGCAAACCATGTTACAACTAGGCTAGGAAATGTTACCCTCCATGTCCTTAGGTGTTTGTGGTAGAGACCTTTCAGGTACATACTTTGGAAAGTGCATTTAGATTGTTACATGACTACAGTATGACTGACACTGTACACCTGCACAATTGCCCTCGCTCCTCACAACTTGCAGGGGGGGGGGGGGGGGGGGCTCACCTCCATCTGTGAGTCCTGCTCCAGTGGCAACTGCCACACAGCAAGGGTGCTATCTTCTGATACAGAGAGGAGCTGTGGTGACATATGCAAGCAAAAGGTGTGCAAGTGCCAAATCCACAAGCAAATGTGTATGAATGCACATGTGTCAGTGTGTATGTGTACATGTATGGTTGGGTAGATGAAGGTGGCTGGACGGTGAATAAGACAAACCTCTATTGTGTGTGGTGCAGCATTTGAACTGTATGTAAGTAGTGTGTGCATGAGACTCACCGTTCCAGAGGGCACGTGAACATCTAGCGCAGTCACACACTGCCCGTGAGCTGCTATATCCACCATGAGGGTTGCGGTGGAAATAGAGTACACTCGGATGTGCCCACAGCTGTACCCGCCAATGAGAAGGTCACCATAAATCTCAACAGATGTGCATGGAACACTGCAAAGAGATGAGGCAGAGAATGCAAAACATTAACTCATTAATGTGTCACAAGTCATGTCATGAACATGTACATTGTACAACAAAAGTGAAACAGCAGCACACACATCCTCCCTCCCTCCTTCCTACTTCCCTTCTCACCCTCCCACTTTCAGCACCCACCTATCCTCCATCCTATCTCCTACCTTCAGCACTCTCCCTCACCTCCCTTCCACCATCCCACCATCAACACCACCTTCCCTCCTCATCACTCAACGCCACTTTGCAGCATGTAAATGAGTAGCGGAAGCAGAAGGATTGTGAAAGAGACTAGTTCAGCCGTTCAGTCCTGTGACAACTGGGAGCTAGGAAGTGTGAGTCTAGCTTACAGTTGGATGTTGTCACATCTGAGACCAACCTTTCCAATATCCCTCCCCCCCCCCCCCCCCCCACAAGTGGCTGCAACCATCCAGCACCCACCCCTTTAGCCCAAACGTGGTCTTGTCCTGGTAGTTAGGCTTCCACATTGTAATTAGACCTCCTTCATCTGCCACTGCCACCTGGCCGTCCCGGGTACACTGGATAGCACACACGGCAGTGGAGTTGTTGTGCCGTTGCAGTTCTTCTACGATAACTAGTTTCTCCAGCACAAGAACCTTGCCAGTGGATGTGCCTGTGTGCAGTGGAGGATAGGCCACACACATAGTAGCAGGTTATTGGATAATCATACCATTCGTGCAGTAGGAACTCTCTCTCCTTCCTCCCTCTAGCTCTCTCTCTCTCCCTCTCCCTGCGTGTGTGTACAAGTGGCACTTGTGCACATGTATGCACTGAAACCTGTCTAAGACAGTCACCTGTGGACCAGTTATACATGGCCTTTATAGAGAGGCTTTACACAGGTAGACTGCAGTGTAATAGTGCTATGCTATTAGGGGTAGGGAGGCTGACTGCCTTACACAGTGACCATCTTAGACAGGTTCCACTGTATCTGTGTCTTTGTGCATGTGTGGCATACAGTACACTCTGTCACTGCACTCACGTACCAATGTAAAGGGTGTTCTTGTAACTTGCAATACCACGGCAGAAGTGTCCATCTACTGAACAACAACCACAAAATGTACAGTATACGAGTAACAACTTGGGTGCATGTGTGTCAGCTCAGCTAGTACAGCACATATTATATGTAGAAGTGAAAATCACAGACTGTAGAAATACATACAAGGCTAAAAGTAATACCCATACATATGTATATGTGCGTGTATTTGTATGCAGAAGGTTACAGCATGCCCTGATATGGGCCTGTGCACAAGTGTGCATACATGTGAATGTACCTGGGCTGCTGTCTGCACTTGGCTTCAATTCAAAGCTCATTAGAACTATAGAGCCAGTCTGGTTGAAGAGCTGCAGAATGTAAACAGTGTAAGATGGCCACTCTACACAGGCTCACCTTATAACGGAAAGTCATGGAAGGACACATTCACATGTGTAGTGAACTTAAGATCAAATTCAGTGCAGGCTGTGTAGTGCATGTACCTGGTATCCTTTGCTTGAAGTAACAACAAGCACAGTTGTCTTCTGGTCCAGCTGGCACCACCTTACCTGCATGCATGAAGGACCCGTTAGTTAGAGAAGCAGTCGTATGTGTATCCTTATGTTGTATACTGTGCATGCTTGGTTGGTTGACACTGTACAATACCACTCTGCCAATATTACAGGGTCCTTCTCCACTCCACCAAATACTGCAGCATCCCACACTAGTCTTCCAACACAGCCATAATTATCATGGACCATCATCATCGTACAGAGTGTCTGCGGTGCCGTGTACTGCATGTGTGCGTGAATTAGGTGCAACTGCCAAACTACGTACACGCCCAACACGCTTAATTATTAAAAAGTCTCGCCATACACGCTTCCTACAATCTGCTATTCAGCGAGGCCGCTAATTCACACTTACTGACCCTCACCTGTGTAACAATGGCGTGATCACGCGCACCGTCGGCTGTACTACCAGTAGCAGCTAGCTTCCGTTGGATACACCCCTTTGTGACGTGCACCGTCTCCACTCCACTTTTGTGCGCCACCACGAATGCATAGCTCTTTTCCTCCGAACGCTCATCTTCCACGGGAGTGACGTCCAGATTGCTGTAAAGGTAACTGGCGCTTGCTCCGAAATTGATTCCTTCTCGCTGTTCTTCGTACATTGTGAAAGTAGTGCGCACGAGTGCACGCAAACGCTCTAGTGTGTGACGAGTTTAAACGAAAGGATATATTAACCTTGGCGGGGACGGGCGAAATGAGGTGTAGAACGAAATGCTTAATTACCTCTCTCTTCTTGACTCTTTCCGTCCCGTTCTTTCTGATTTATCGGATTCAGCTACAGGGAGAGGCTAGACTAAAAGTTTCGCGGACAGAGATGGGCGCGGCCCCCCACCACGATGGCCCAGTAGGCAGGAGAAAACTAGAGGAGATGAATTGGGACATGAAACACCCGTCTCTGACCACACCAACGACCCCAACAAATGAAGATAGGATAGAGAGCCAAGCTACTAGTGCGATATCGTCTTCTCCCTCTAAGAGTCCTTCCCCAGATGCGACTACAACTGGTAAATCTCTCCCTTCCGAAGAGTCGGTCAGTGAGAGTCCCCCCGGCCCTGAACAGCTTAGGAAGTTGGTCGAGTCCATCAACTTCAAGGAGATGGTATTAAACGCAGACAAGTTTGCCTCCTTACGAGATGAGGACGTTGTGTTCATTGTTCAAGTTCACCGCAGGCTCCACTACTTACAATACCTCATCGACTCGCTACGAGGGGCAGCAGGCATTGACAAGGTGTTAGTGATCTTCAGCCACGATTACATGGACGGGGAGATTAACAAGCTAGTCCAGTCCATTGACTTCTGCAAGGTCTGTGTTGTGTGTGTGTGTGTGTGTGGACCTTAATGTTTGACAATGCCCTTTACTGTGAATCGCCAGTGTGATTAAAGTAGAGAGCAGTTTCATTGTCTAAAGGGATACCACACCTCATGAGTTGGGTTTGCTGTTTCAGCTGTTTGGTTGTGTGTTATCCATTGACAAACTTGTCAGTATTGAATAGCAGCCCGTGGGCTAGAACAACAGCCCCATGTGCTAGAACAACAGCCCCATGTGCTAGAACAACAGCCCCATGTGCTAGAACAACAGCTCCGTGTGCTAGAACAACAGCCCCATGTGCTAGAACAACATCCCCATGTGCTAGAACAACATCCCCATGTGCTAGAACAACAGCCCCATCTGCTAGAACAACAGCCCCATCTGCTAGAACAACAGCCCCATCTGCTAGAACAACAGCCCCATGTGCTAGAACAACAGCCCATGTGCTAGAACAACAGCCCCATCTGCTAGAACAACATCCCCATAAGCAAGAATATCAGCCCTGTGGGCTAAAGGCCTCTTTAGTTGAGATTCCATTAAGAGGTGCTGAATGTGAACTATGTACAGTAAGTTGATGTGGAGGGCAGCTGGAGTGGCACCTTGCTGTAATCATAGAGACAATCACCAATTGTACATACCATTACAGCAGGTACACATACAAATGCACACTATTTTATACTAGTGTTATGGTTAGGGTTGGTTGTACTTAATTTTGCTGAGCTGACATAATTTGTGAATTCATTTTGTATGTGTTCTTGTACAAAAGAGCTGGCCATTTGGCAGGTGACATGTTGCACTATGGAATGTACTCAATTTAGAGGCTTTCTTCCAGTGAAGATATTATGCGTGATCCAGACCATCCCACCACCTCTATTCCTTTCAGGTCTTGCAAGTTTTCTTCCCTTATGCTATTCAACTCCACCCCAACAGCTTCCCGGGGGACTCCCCAGATGATTGTTCTAAAGACATGAATAAGGACCAGTGAGTTCTTTCGTGGAAGTTATTAGGCATGCTGGGTAGGTAATAGCTTGATTTTTCTTTGGACAATCGAGCACACCATGAACACTTGTCAATTCAATGCAACGTTTCGCCCATCACGGGCTTCGTCAGGCATACAAAACTGAGAATAAAAGAAAAGGAGACAACTTTTATACATGCACAATGAGACCAGTGAGTTCCTCACAACCCAGTCCCAACTTTGTGAAGTGGCAGAGGCTCATACTACAGTAATGGTGGGAATTGGGGTGCTAGTGAGCTGTCACGTAGCAACAGAAAACAGCTGAAGATGTTTCAACCATGAAGGTCTTTGTCAGTTCCAAAAACGCTGTGTCCTGTTGTACAACATGAAAGCTCACTAACGCTCAAGTTCTCATGTTCAAGTGTGTGTGTGTGTGTGTGTGTGTGTGTGTGTGTGTGTGTGTGTGTGTGTGTGTGTGTGTGTGTGTGTGCGCGTGTGTGTGTGCATGTGTGTGTGCGTGTGCGTGTGCACATGACTTTCCTTCTTTGACAGCTCTGCATGCATGGTGTACACTGACCAGCACTGACATCACGCAGCTTACACTGACATCACTATTCCTCCAAATGATAGACTCAACAGCGCATGGAACAATGGTCTCAATACCTGCAGCAACACTGAATAGCACAATGGGTATACAGAGTACATGTAGGATGACTTCAGTGGTGTAGCCTCATATCCTGTCCCTATTTCCATTCTGAATTCCACTCGGAAGTGAGAATGGAAACAGGGACTGGGTACAAGGCTATATTGCAGTGGTGCTGCAGTATCCTGTGTGCAGGGGCAGTGCTGAATTTAGAAATTCTTCAAGGTGGTGGTGGGGGATCCACCCCAGTAAACGCATCCCTGAGTGTCATTTGAAAGTGGCAATTGACAATGTGAACACCTAACTACGTATGTTGTTAGATTGGTGGGCTCATGTGTGTTTTCATTATTGGAAATCACACAGCCTTTCCAATACCGTGGTGTATTTCGAAAGTTGAGCTTAAATTTCAGATTGCATTTGAGACAGGATTGTTGCTCACTGTACCAGACTGTAACGTACATATGGGCATAAGTATTAAAATGGCCCAGAAAAACAAGTCACAATGATTGTGTCTTCATGTATGTAGCTGTCTCAATCTGTTGCTCATTTGTCATCTGTTGGGTACGCATAGCACGGCATGTCCACGTTAAATGCAGTGTGCAAGTGTTTTTGTACTCTGTGATGTGTGGCAGCATGGTGTTGGTGCAGCACGTGTGTGCTACTCCTTGATTATCTGTCTGCCTCACCCCTCCCCTCTCCTCTTCCTCCCACCCCTCTCCCTCCTCTTCCTTTTACCATCATTCGTACAATCTCTCCAGGGCCATGCGCTCCGGCTGTGCCAATGCTGCCCACCCTGATCAGTACGGGCACTACAGACAGGCTTCAGTCACTGCCATCAAACACCATTGGTGGTGGAAAATAAACAAAGTGTTTGAAGGGCTTAGAGTAACACGCAACTTCAATGGCTCTGTCTTCTTCCTTGAGGAAGACCACTATCTCAGTCCAGATGGAGTGCACGTTGCAATGGAGCTTGCCAGACTAAAGAAAGAGTAAGTGTGTGCATGTACAGCAACGTGTGGTATTATTGTATATGTACTATACTTTCAGCAGTGGACTCAGGTGTTTGTGTGCAACCCTTGAGTGATGTGATGACTTATGTACCAATGTGTATGCATGTATGTTCCCACACTCATTGTTTTGATCACTACACTGCAGAGTGTGTAAGGATTGTGACTTCCTTAGTCTTGGGATGTACACTGGTAATGGAGGTTTCTCATCCTTCCACAACTTGGTGAGCTGATGTAGTTGTTCTTCACACTATATATGCGTGTCAGTCATGCAGCCAGCCTTATGCACGCCTTTGACTGTGCATTACTCTGTGTATTTGTATACTCGCAGTACAGTATACTGCACTCGCAGTACAGTATACTGCACTCGCAGTGCAGTATACTGCACTCGCAGTGCAGTATACTGCACTCTCAGTACAGTATACTGCACTCGTAGTACAGTATACTGCACTCGCAGTACAGTATACTGCACTCTCAGTACAGTATACTGCACTCGCAGTACAGTATACTGCACTCGTAGTACAGTATACTGCACTCGCAGTACAGTATACTGCACTCTCAGTACAGTATACTGCACTCGTAGTACAGTATACTGCACTCGCAGTACAGTATACTGCACTCTCAGTACAGTATACTGCACTCGCAGTACAGTATACTGCACTCGCAGTACAGTATACTGCACTCGCAGTACAGTATACTGCACTCTCTTTAAGGCTCGTTTGTTACACCTTATTTGACTAGAATTACTCTACCTATCACTGTGTACAAATTGGCTGCCCTTTGTATGTGCTCTCATGTGTCTGTGTACCTATAAGTGTGGTGAGATCATCTTGCTGCTCTGTGGTTGATGGGATTCTTGTGTCATAGTTCTACTATTGTATGGTGTTGCTAGGATTGCCACTTCACCACATGTGTCATCTACACTGCTTCACTTCTCCCTTCCCGTGCATCCCACTCGATCCACCCACACCAACATTCCACTCTACCCAACTCTATACCATCCTCTCCACTCCACACTGTTCAGGCTTACAAAACAATGTGGTACTCTCCTAAACACAACATGGGCTTTGGGATGAACCGTGCAACTTGGAACAGAATCAAGAAATGTGGAAGAGAATTTTGCACTTTTGATGACTACAATTGGGACTGGTCACTGTGCGCTCTCAGCAAGCAGTGTCTGCAGCCTCCTCTTCAAGTGCTAGTCTCAGGGGCTCCTAGGGTGTTCCACATTGGGACTTGGTGAGGCTGTGTGTGATTGAAATGTGAGATGATTGTATTGGCATGTCAAATTTGCCCCCCTCTAATTAAGCCCCTAGAATAAAAACAGCATCTAAAAATTGATTCTCCCAGGAACCAATTTGGTCACTGAATTTGCCCCCTGCTCAGTTTGGTTCCCCTCAAACCCACACACAATAACTAGCAACAATTGGTGAATTCCGTAATTATTGAAGAAGTAGGAGTACAGTAAGACCACAACATCACCACAATCCACCTGGCTCACTTCCTACTGGATGATCTCTTCATATTCTTGTCCCATCCTTCTGAGTACATTGTAAGTTGATAGACACTGCAATAACGTATCTGATAGCTTCATCCAACATCTCATCTTCTCCTTTGCTTCTTTCTCACTTGCATTGCCTTATCAATCGAAATTAATCAACAAAATGACAATTACACTGTTATGTACTCATCACGTGCTCGACTGTTCCTGCCATTGTCAATGGCCTTATTCAGCAAGGGGTACTGATATGGTAAGAGCTACACCAGGGGAACTTTTACTGCATGACATTGTGTTGGGGAATCATTCTGGCCAACATGTTAATACATATTGTGTGTGGTGTTCGTATGTATGTAGTTGTGAGCATGTGAAAGTGAATGTGCAAGTGCAGTGTGTTAGTGTGGTGTGTGTAGTGAGGTACGTATGTATGTACAGTGCATCGAGAGAGTGCAGTGTTTGTGTAGTTACGGTTACTGGGCAAGAATGTGTGTACAGTAATTCCTGTTTAGGACGTCCACCTTTGGGCCAGTTATATTGGCCTTTTTATAGAGAGGTGGCTGCATTACAGAGATAGGCTGTAATGTTTTAGTGCTGTGTCACTGCTACCTATTTCACTCCAGGGAAGCTGGCTGTTTTTGGGAAGTGCTTGCCTTACGCAGTGACCATGTTAGACAGGTTTCACTGTATCAAATACAGTATCTATAAACATACAGCAATGCATGTATTTACAGCGTATAGTGAGAAGACTTTGTGCGTACACAGTGATGGAGAGTACAGCTCAGGCAGGGCTTGACTCCTTTTTATCCCCTCCCCTCCTCTATCCAGTGGCACTCACCAGAAGAAGAGCTGTGACATAGACAAGGACCTTAGAAGGGTCCAGGGTACCCTACAGAGTAACAGTCAGTTTCTACGCCCCTCCAAGATGGAGTTCACAGACAGAAAGCCATCGCCAGAGGTGAAATTAAACAGAATACAGGCGTTAAAGGGCTTTGGCGGTTGGGGTGATCCCCGCGACCATGATCTCTGTATGAGGTTTACCCTGCACAATGGAACAGCAAGTTAATTTGTTTGATCTGTTCTTATTTTCTTCTGTGACTTTTTATCTCCAATACCAGCGAACAGTTTTCACAATGATGAAGAATAATTTATTATGCACCCCTGGTTGTATTTAAATTTAAAGTATTGTGAACATATTTTGTGTGTAATTTCCCAACCATTTGGTGTATGTATATTGCATATGTGTATACAGTGTGTGTTCACCACATGTGAAGGGGCACTGAATGTGTTACTAGTGAGTACAGTAGACCCTCACTAATCCGAACAGCCCTGTACCAATAACTGTTAAAACTGTTCGGATTAGTGTATTTGTTTGGACTATTGAAAGTGTGATACAGTACAGTAGTTTGTGTTACGTATAGATCACAGCACACATGTACATATTACATGTGTACATATTATACAGTACGTACATCAAACTAAACAAAGAAATAATCAGTTAGCTTTTCTGAGTAATACTGCTCAGTCGTTTCCTGGCTGCAAGTTCATGTAGATCACTCAGCTCATGGATAGGTTGTACACACTAGCTTCATCTTGCTGCTGTAGCCAAGCTGTGGAGCTGTCAAACATTGTGACAGCAGGTCCAAGTACTAGTGGTATCAGTGGAGAGGAAGGGACAGGTTCCGCCACTGTCTCTGTGTCATCATCAGTGTCAAGTGAGTGAGAACTCATCACTTGCAATGTACTAATACTAGTGCATTGAATGCCATCTTAGAATCTTATTTAGCAGCTGTTTAAGTTTTACGTCATCCGTATGGAGCTGTTTGCTGTAGAATATTAATTTCTATGTGCTTGTGTCCTGTTATTGTACATGCATGTTATTACTGGGAATTGAGAAGTTAAGTAGCAAGAAAGTTCTCCATTCCCAATTGTGACTACACCTGACCACAGAGAGATTTCAAACTGTACATTATGTACAGTATAAGTTGTACAGGATTAACCAGCTGATGACCAAAGTATGGAGGACAGCTGCTGATTGTGACTCTAACATGTCATGTGATGTATGTACAATATAGCGTTATTGATCTATTGTCATATAGGGCATGCACTTAGTGTACCATATCGTATTGTAAAGGTTCATTACTAGTCGAATATATAACTTGAAAGGGAGAATATGTTGTCGAGCAATTTCATTTGTACGGTAGTATAGAAGTCAATTACACAGAACACTTAAGCTTCAGCCACAGATGCCCTCTGAATTGATTTAATGATAATGTAATAATATTATACTATAACTTCCTGAGCGGCTAAGGGGGCTTATGCTGAATCTTGAACAAAAACACTACCCAGCAAGAAGCTGATCTGTTTGCACATTTCGGAAAGCCCTTTTGCCTTCATCAGTAAAATTTGCATGGTGTGACTTCTAGTGATGAAGGCAAAAGGAGTTTGCCGAAAGGAGTTTGCCGAAACATCTAGACATCAGTTTCTTGCATTGCCAGCTAGCGACTTTGTGTGAGATTTAACAACCATGGTACATTCTACACCATGATATATACTACACATGCATGTCTGTCACACAGTAGATGAACTCCTAACAATACATACTGTACACAAACCACACACACACACATACACACACACACACACACACACACACACACAATGGTGCTAGGCTATAGCTAGGTATGTGTACGTAAACACCTGATCTGGATGAGAAATCAAAGAATGGCAGGTCATTCGATGCCCTTCTGTACAGGTGGCTGTGGCTGTGTGTGGCACATGAAGGTCAGAAGAGATGATCATTCAATCTATCAACAAGTGCACACCACATTACACATTGGCATGCACAAATACTGGCCATCACTCTCTTAAAAGCATTGTTTATATATATAGGCACCTATCCAGTCCCACACAAAGGGGCAGATAGATATGAGTGCAGCTAGCTGAAGGGAGCTAGCCACCAAATCACCCTCAGAGGGGAAAATGAAATAACACTTAAAAAAATGAAATAACACTTTAACATTTTATTCAGCACTATCTAAACTTTGGGTCACTTGGAGCTGATTCTCACTTGTTTACTTGTACTTGTTTCCTGTTACATTGTGTATGTTTGTACAAATGAATCACAGCTGCAAGTAACCCAGTGACAACTACCATACCATTAAAGCTAGTTGCAGTAGAAATAGTGTTATCAGGGTAAAAGGATTTTAGATGAGGGAATTCTCTGCTGAGTCATGTCACACCACCCACATTCCATAAGACAGTATAAATAGGCTGCAGTAATGTTGAGTATCGTACACTTTTAGAGACACCATTGAAGTGCCTGTCCACTACGTCCGTATATCCTACAAGGAGTACGTACTACTTTCAGCATGGCAAGGGTACCCATATACACTGGGGTCCTTCTAGTCCTTCTGCTAGTTCCTACGGTTGAGGCAGAGGACAACTTTGCCTTGAGTGGAGAGGTCCAGAGAATCAAGAAGGTAGTACACATAAGCATGCTGAGCTCAGTGTGTGAGCTTGAGTGAGCGTGCCTGCAAGTGAATCTTGGAATGTGTTCATTGAATGATGTGCAGGACTTCCATTGAGTCCAGCCCAAGTTCGCATATTTATCTTGGTTCTTAATCATATTCCTTCTTTGTTTGTACATGGCAGAGGAGCACTTTGGCACAGCCCACAGGGGCATGCACTAGTAAGAGTGAAGGTTCCATCCAGCGTGACTCTGCAGACAGAAGTGCAGCATGGGTGTGTGCAGGAGGTCACTGGCTGCCCTACAAGTGAGCGTAGCATTAATTGCAACCGTGCACAGTTCATTAAACTCTAGCTCATGCTTGCTACCAGTACATGTGTGATCACTATCAGCTAATCTGGGTTCATTTGAGATCTATAATCCCAATTGATGCGCAGATTTGGCTGTGCATGTGCCAGCACAGTCTGGATTATAGAAGCCATGTGAAAGGAGGACATATACCTCTGGACACTAATATAGAGTTCAGGTTTTACGTAGTACTAACTGAGGGACTCAGCATGTGCTTGTAAGATAGTATTCAATACCAATAGTTGACACCGCGGTAAAGGTCTCGGTGGCTAGGTAGAAACATGATCTTTTTGGTGAAATCCCTTGCAAGCAATTGAGATAAATCAAATGTTTCGGCAGCGCTACAGCTGCCTTCATCAGTGATAGTGATGCTTGCAAAAGTGGGGCGTTTGAACAAGGGATTCTATTGACTCTCATCCTCACACCCAAACCCAGTGCTTGTTGGAATCCTAGTATACCCAACACCACAAGGCACCTCTCAACAGGGAAAGAGGTCCCATGCCAGGGCTTTATGCAAGTCCGACTGACTGGCTCTTCTGTCTCTGTGCAGCTGACTAGTTTTCGGTTATTAGCTTTCTTTGTCATCGTGTGTAATCCTTGTCTTTTCTTCACTTTCTGGGTCCAGTTACATATGCCTCCTGTTACTTACCTTATTTAAAACCCTCACATTTGTAAGTGCCAGTATCACTGATGAAGGCAGCCATGGTGCTACTGAAACGTTTGATTTATCTCAATTACTTGCTAATTGTTGACACCATAGCTATGTTAGTACCATACATTCTATGACAATGCTATGTATATAGCACAAATGGTGTACACATACAGTACTTAGCACAAGTGTACACGTAGTACAGTGCCAATTGCAGCACATGCACACTGCAGGCTGCTGCCACTGATTGGGGCTTCTGCAGCCTCTGCTGGTAACTCATGTAAGGAGATACTGCAAGTCCGGCGCAATGACTGCACTGGGTCTCCCACGAGTGGGACGTACTGGGTCAAGGTGCCCAACAACACTTGCTCAAGGGCAGAGGAGACCATGGAGGTACGTATGTATGTGTTTGTTAGGGAATAAGAGCATGTGTGGAAGGTTGTCCTTGGTGGAGTGAATGCATGAAAGATTGTATGAGACTTCAATGACATGGCAACACTGAACAGCAGCTTGGAAAATTAGGTACATACTCCTTAGCACAATTGCTAAGTTGCTAACTATGCAGCTGCAGTTTATAATATGTCATGAGCCAGTGTTGTATGGTGACAAGTGCACTTCACTGCATGCAATGTACATGTGTTCCACTGTATTTATGTACATGAGTGTATGGGGAACCAAAAGTAAATTAAATGCCAGTTCTGTCAGGTGGGCTGTTCATATGCAGTGCCAACAAACATGTGCATTAGGCTACATAGCTACAGTACCACACAGACAGTACTGCATACTGCAATCTGTCACTGCTTGTCTAACCACCACAGACATACTGTGAGATGACGCTAGATGGTGGAGGGTGGACACTGGTGTGGAAGCACTCCCCAATGCAGGTGCATGCAACTGAGCCTCTCTCTGACAAGATGAAGCACTACGGAACAGTGCTGAAGAAGTGCTCAAGTCTGTCGGCAGGATGGTGCAACATCCCTGGCAAGGCTAGGTTCATGCCATCAGAGATGATGTTTGTAGCTTACCATCAGGAAAATGTGGTGTACGCTTACAAAGGCACCTTCAACAAGAACCTGGACACTGACTGGACTGGAGGGGTGTTCGTAGACTACAGAAAGGTGGCTGATTATTGTAGACTGTACAATGGTGTCCAGCCTTACCCCAGCACATCCCAAGCTGGTGGTGACCTGTCCATGCTTGGCATTAATTTTGACAAACTTTCCCCATATGATTTGAATAACAACTGTGACATGTATCATGGGACCCTGAGTAACCCCAGAGATTGTAGATGGGAGAACTGTTGTTGGCACAACACTTGCAGCATTCCAGGCCCAGATGTCACAAAGCACACTCAACAGACCATTGCCATCTTTGTCCGCTGAAAACAATAAATGGGTTAGGATGGAGTCTGCTTGGAACTTTCTTAGTACCGTAGTGGACTATCCCAGTAGTAGTGTGAGTGCATACTCAGTATACCATATGGCTCATAACTGCATGTAGCATAACCGTAGCTCATTTTTGAGTTCTGTAAGTTTGAAGACAAGTTGTTGGTGTTAGCAGCTCACAATCAGCAAATGCATGAAACCAATGGTATAACCTGTCTGTGGCCTGTTATATTTCCAGGAACAGCAGTGTACAGTGCATTCCCCTTCTACTTCTATCACCAAGCTAGTTGGTAATTCTAATTGATCAGATCTCATGTTTATGAGTGCGCCTTTCACAGCAGCTCTGAAGTTAGAGCCATTAAGGGTTCATGGTATATGGCTGCAGATTCAGAGGTGCACTACCTATACATACTGTATGTGGCTGATTTTGTACAGCAAGTAAGTGGTCCAGCCCTGGGTTTTATGCAGTATGTATGTCCTACAAATGCATGGGCTGGCTTGAACCAAATTCACACAGAAATTCACTTTGCATGTGGAGATTATAGTAATAACAATCCATGAATGAATAATAATGCATTTTACATTGTACATTACAGCTGATCATGTGTGTGAGCATATTTCATTCATGCATGAGTTATTATTTCTTCTCAGACTATTGACAGCATATTCAGTGTCTCCCTGCATGCTCTTATTGATCACTCAAATGCTGTTTTATGCATTGTCTTTTTGTTGTTGCATGACTGTGTAAGTGTCTGTTTTTGTCTTTTTCTGGGCACCTATAAAATAGCATCGCTATATATCAATCAATCAATGACACGGATTGCATGGACATATCTGCTAAGACAGGAGGTCATCCTTAGATTATGTACAACTGTCTATAGCCATTAAACTGAGTACTGTTAAAATAAGAACAGATTTGGTCCATTGGTACTACCTAAAATTGTCCAGTCCGTAATCTAGGTCTTCCTCTGATTCTAATTCTTTCATTGATTGATTGATTGTCTATATAGCATAGCCCAAAGGGCTAATAAAGGCTTCCCCAGTTTAAATATGGATACCTGATACCTGATTACATTGTATCCATGCAGTTTTCATACCAAGGACATTGCACAGTTACAATTTAACATTAATATGGATTTTGTGCAATATTACTAATGTTACAGTAGCTAGGTTGACTATGTAAGCTTACCACTGACCCATGAGCACTCTGCTGTACTGCATATAGCAGAAAGGTTCTGTGAACAACATGTCACAAGCTGCGTATATATAGTAATATTCTTCCTTGCGTACATTCTCATTCCATGTCTAAGTATGCATACAGTACCAGCATTAGAAAGATTTGTTCATGATGCTTGTAAATATACTACCAGTGGGCTAATTATCACCTTCAGTCATGCCATGCAGATCCTCTAATGGAATGGTTTGACAGGAAGCCTACTGAGACCATATAATTCTTCCTTCTAAATCGAGAGCCATTTTTCTTTGAACTTACTGTACTCTTGGCACTGAAAAGATAACTTAGTTACTACATTACTATTAACAAACTATAGCTAAGTGTTATTTACTAGAAAACACTGTAATGGTCTTAGTCAACCTAGCTATACACAGCTACTTCAGGTAGGGCTCAATGAAGCGACTGAAGATGACTTGGCTTCTGGTCCAACTGCTGTGCCCCACTCCTGGGACAGCATGGATTCTCAGTCTGTTTGTACGGTAGAGGGTTCTCAGACCAAATGTGTCTCGGACAAAAACCTGTCAGGATGAAGCATGCATAGCCATCTTCTGCATGTATGCACACACATACATGCATGGTGTACGTGGACATAGGGAGTAGGGGACCGGAGCATAACTGTAACATAATGCACATGTGTGTGTTTTCTAAGCTCACTTCCTGGCGTCTAAATGGCACTATTTTTTCTCTGGAGTTGTAGAATCCAAAGAAGCTGAATGGAAAACAAGTGACAACCAAGCTCTAATACATGTTTATGATGGCAGCATGCACGTATACACACATATACACAGACACACAATAAACATAAACACACACACAAACAAACACAACACACCTGGACTGCCAGGGCTTGATGACCCCATCAGCAGGACCACCAAGCAGCACCAATTTCTCAAGTCGCAGAAAGTTAGATTTGAGTTCTGTGATCAAAGAATTATGCAGATCGAAGAAGCACACTTCAGCATTACTGGAATAGCACTGTACATCCGCATGCTTTATTTAACTGGAATCATGCACTGAACGTGCTGTAAGTGCTTCACCACAATATGTATGAAGTGGAATCAAAATTGCCTGTTACTGTATGTATATACATGTATAATAGACCAACTACAGCATGCACACACACACACACACACACACACACACACACACACACACACACACACACACACACACACAAACAGATGCACGCGCACACACACAATCGAGCCCGTGTGTAGTAACCGTACCTGGTCTGGCTGAGTAGTCAAAGTATGGTAGGAACTTGGATGCCCTTCTGTACAGGCGGCTGTGGCGGGGGTCTGTGTGTGGCCCATGAAGGAGAGAAGGGCATAACCAACCAATTGAACCAGTGTGCAGCACATTATAATCATGCTGACATAATCATTATGGTGATCAATCAACAGTCTCTCAAAACAGTGGGCATCCGGCTGGTACAAAGTGGGAGACATATGCAGTACGTAGGCATATAGGCGACTGGATGTATGCCAACTACCACATCACTGCAGGAGGAATGATTTGAAGTGAGGTATCCCCTGACGAGTCATATTATACCTCTAGCTCACACATGTTGTGCACCTGTACACTCCACAGTATAGGGAGAAAGGGTTTACTGTAGGGTAAGTTCAGGATGGGGCCGCATGATTGGGAGTTGTTGGCAGCTGTCGAAGTTCATTGTAACAATTCTTTTGCTTGGTCTGATGTGAATAACCTCATTCATTCTTCTCCTCCAGTTTCCATTTACACTCTCTACACCTTGGCACCGTCCCAGTCAATGAAGCACTGGATTCATAACCAGGTACTGCTATGCTGTCCCCAGGGTAACCTTGCTTTGCTTCCTGTTTGTATGCCTCCATTTCCACTTTTATGTTCAGTTTCATAAATATAATTTTTGTGCATGAGAGGTAAACCTATCAGTGACACACACTGACACACTACAATTAGAGGCAAAGTTAATTGGGAATTGCAATTTCCATTTTTCATCACCTTGGTAACTATACTGCTTATATCAATAGCCAATACTACTCAGTACAGCTCACCCCTCCAGTAGTTGGCCAGAGATACTCGCTGTCCAAGTGCAGTGTAGAACTGCCTGTTGTATACACCAAGGGGGCAGGTAGCAGTAAGAGCACATACAGATAAGTAACCACTGTACTGCATGGGTATCACACAAGTGAGGTGTATGTGTGCACTCACAGGTAGAGGCTATTCCTGAGACGCAAAGACTTAGTTTTACCCAGGAGATTCTTCATTATATCAGGGACTGCATAGAATTTGACAGGATTGAGGCACATGGGGGTGTAATGGCTCTGTAAGATGACTATGCGGCAAAATTGCTTAACACTTTCACCAAATATACAATTGCAGTACAATTCAACTCAATTCAATTCAGTTCAGTTTAAAGTACTAGTGCAGACCCACTGCCAAACATCCCTGCTTGTGGCCCGGCAAGGGACACGAACACTCGCACATTGTGGTCTGACATGTGCTCAATTAGCGTCCTGCACAACAGAGTACCTACATATAGTAGAACAGGGCAGGGTAGTGTGGGAAGGAAGCAACCAGCAGCTTAATGCAGTGTGGAGTATCGGCATGTATGTATACATAAAATATGTACAGACTGAATGAGTACCATGAATTAACAGGAGCCAGTGTACACACCCCATCCACTTCACCCAAACCCTAAGTACTATGTTGCTACCATATAAAAAGTATACACTTTCTATCCACAATAATGCTCAAATGTCACAGCACACACATAACAATGTACAAAGGTTTGACAGGTCCAAATGTTTCAAACTACATATGACTACTGCTCAGTCTGTACATTTACTTCAGTACGTACAGCACCAAACATACAGTGTAGACATACATACGTACCTTGTGAAAAGCACACCATGTTGACCCCGTTGGGATGCCTCCTCATTAGAGGCCTAACAGTAGTCTCCAGCTTCAACATCTGCTCCCACATCGGAGCCACACTCTTTAGGTTGGAGTATATATTCACATTCTGAACCACTGTGCCAGGGTGTGCCTGTTTGATGAAAGAGGCCAGGCGGTCCATGCCCCTTGCTGATGACAAGACCCCATGCATCAGTATCACTGGCCGATAGGGAGCCACAGCCCCAATGAGCATCATAAAGGTGATCAACACTGGTAACACAGCCATCAGCACCAGTTCTTCCTGGACACTGTTGTCTACGCAAATTTAGCCAATTTGGAGGTAAATTCCACAAACTAAGATATACTCGTTAAGTCAGCGCAGTCCTTTCACAATAGTGCAACCAGCAGACTGGCTGGGCTATTCCATCTGTAGTGAGTGGCTCGAATTCTCTACTACGAACACTTTTACTTGTTCCTCCTTGCCTTGCTGGTTCACTGATTTTGAATTCCATAGAGCAATACAACACTATACATTCATATCCTCAACTACCATTGTAGTGTGCTTCCGATAGTGAACACCCTTCTGAATGGACCATGTATGGGAAAGAGCTAGGAAATACTATTGTGCACACAAACACCAAACACACACCTTCCATACTTTATACATAGCTAGCTACTTAGTGGCAGCTAGCTATAGCTATGGGGATGTAACACTACACAATTACCTAGCATACATTCCAAATGCATGAACATGCTGTTCAATGAACTAGCTGAAGTAGCTACAGCTAGTTTAATACTTCAGCCTTATTTAGTGGCTCGGGGCTTATGTCACGTCCTTAACAGCAGAAACCACTCACATGTTCATGGTTGTGGTTTAGACAGGTCTATCCTGGAGCCTCTGAGCTTTAAGCTACTGTAGCTAGCTATTCCCAACTCGTGGTGATTGAGCAGTCCACGCTGAACTGAAAATTGGCACAGAAAGGGCGATAGCTACAGAGACAGCTGTTTGAGTGTGGCGGTGGGGTAACACTGCATGTAGTTATGAAATACACAGACGCCCAATCCTACGTACATACTACCATTTGGTGACACGGTACATGAAGTACCAGCCACACGTATCACTATGGATCGGTACGCGCGCACGTAAAGTAACGTGAAGAAACTAGCTCAGCCGAGAGAAAAATGGAGGAGGCAGGAAGCAGTTGTAGTACGCGTAGTTCAGTAACTGAAAGGAAACCGTTCGTGGGCAAAATAAGGCATAACAGACACCGGCCGCACAAACAGACCTACTCCAGTGTGCTTGGATCTCACAAGAGCGGTCAGTTGTATTGTCTGTGTTAAGTATTTGTTGTATTTACCATAGAAGTACGCTTAGCCTTTCGCACATGTGATCACTCGCCACATTGACCATGAAACTGCCTCGTGTGTAGGTCAGAGCGACTTGTCCAAAGCAGTGTTGTCGGGTCAAATGGATAAAGGTGAGACGGAAAGCGTGTGTGTACATGTATGTAACCCCATATTTGTGAGTAGCTATGTGCTGTGTGGTGCATGGGTATACTCTGTGTACGTGTTACTGTTTAATATGTTCACAGTGGAGGCAATGCTGTACAGTGGAGCTGAAGTATGCACTGCAGACAGCAAGGGAAGGACGCCGCTCCACTTCGCAGTCACCACTGGAGATTGTGCTCTCGGTGAGGAACATGACAGGTAGTTCATTCGGCCAATGGCATGTAAATATTGGAGCCCGTTTATTCCTCTCCCTCCTTACCCTTCTGTGCTCAGTTAACCTGCTGCTACAGCATGGTGCAGACACCAATCGAAAGGACTGCCTTGGCAACACCCCATTGCACTTGGGTGAGTGTGTGTGCGGTGTGTGGGGTGTAGTGTTAGTGTAGTAGAAGTAGCTGAGGAGCACCTGCCTTTGGTGGGATGGTGAGTTGAGCCTTGCTACTGCTTCAAATAGACTTGCTTGGAATTGGATACAGAGAGTTCACGGTCCCGTTTTACACTGGACACTGCGAACCAGTTTAGCCCTTTCACATGGGCAACCTGTCTGGTTCTGAACCCAGTTTTAATGGCTCTAACTCGATTTCGGAAACTGCTCTAGACCTTGTACACAACTGTATCTCTAGCCATTTCAGGTGCACACAACTGTGTTTGAGGTGCAAGAGTTATGGAGTGAGGATTCAAGGGTCTTTGACTAAATTGGAAGTTGGAGAAAGCACTGAGTACAAATGGTCATTAACTGTGAGATAAAAACAACAGAAGTTGAAGGATGAAGTTGGTCATAATCCCCTTTTGTCTAGTGCAATAGACCACTGTATGCCCTTCTCCAGGTGGTTCACCTTAATTTGTGAGTATATGGCCACCTTTCAAGTTGATCGTCAGGAAGGAATAGTGAACAATAATGGAGATTCAGAGAAGTGAATGTGGAGGGAGGAATAGCAAACACAACGGTCAATATGGACATCTTGGGCCCACTTTCGATGCATGCCATGTGTTTTGCCATAATATCTAAATAGGTTTGGCAGTATTTCCTCACATACTGTCGAATGTGTGAAGATAATGTGTGGTAGTTGACAGAAGATACGTATGTAGACTGGCAGACTGACAGACTGTAAGATGTGTGAACACTAGTATTCTTAACGTGTTGATGCGTATGCGACAAATGCATTTGTGAGTTGTGGTTCATGGTGTGTTTGCTTATGCAGTGGCATTGGAACAGCAGAACAGTAGTGATCATGGCGACTCCGCCTCCTCCCCTGCCCCCTCCCCTGCCTTCTCCCCCTCTGCGCACTATTCAACTTAGCTGTATTTCCCATAGTTATTATTGTATCCTAATTAGTAATTGTTTAACAGAGTTTATAGCACATGAATAGAGGCTGCCTAAGAAAACACCTACACGGAAACAGTACCCAAACTAGCAAGCCTATATATGGGCATATGTACTGTATGCTGGTAGTGTTGTTAACTGGGCTACCTGAGGAGTAGTCACCCTAGACTAAGTGGAGTCAGAGCGTAATACTTTAAACCATCTATTAGTGCATTCACCTGGTAGATGAACTGTACTACAACAATAAGATCTGTATAGTTAATGCAAAGACCTGTTTGATGTGCTCTGTAGTGGTGGTAGTAGGTGTGTGCTCTAGTTAAAGTGTACACTCTTAACCATGTCTGTCTGCACATCATTGCCATGTTCTGTGTCTCCTGCCGTAGCCGTGTGCTCCAACCACATTAAAGTTGTGACAGCTCTCCTCCGTGCAGGTCAGTGTGTGGACCACTTTGCGTGTGTCTTGTGAGGTGGTTTTATAACTCTCATTTAATCTTGGCCCTAGTTTGTCCTGGCCAGTCCCTGCATGTTGTGAAGTCCTCATGCATGTTGATCATACAACCATAAGTGAAATGATATTTAGCACATACAGAAGTCATGGTCTAACCAGGGGATGGAGACTGGCTTGTCGTACACTTCCTAACCACCCAACGGAATAGCTGAGGCTGTGAATCCTTCAAGGCCCCTTTGAGTGACTGAGACGTGTACTTGCCTTTGTGTTGTAGGAACTGACCTCAGCCTGTCTAATGAATATGGGAATACACCTTTGCACTTGGCTCAGTCCAGATTAAGAATTTTGCAGGAAGGTAGCCTCAAAGGTAGAACTCCAGATACTGTGAAAGCAGAAGTATTGGAGGTGAGTGGGATAGCACTTTGTGGGACCATGCCAGCATGCAGCATGTCCCATTACATTATGATACAGGATAAAATACTTATATGACTTTATATGTACATACATGTGAATGGCATTTGCAGTGCATACTTGTAACTCATGCAGCATGTGTTCATTAGTGATACCTGAGGTTGTGACACTTGTAATACCTGGAGTAGGAATGTCTCCTCAATGTGTCCATAGCTGTTGGGTCCACTGTAGTAGCCAGTACAGTCTGAAAGAGAAAGTACTTTCGTTGTTCCTGTTTATTTGCACATGTACGCTGTATGTATGTAGTCAACGGCCATATTTGTCCGTATAGAAACCAAGCTCAGTTAGAGGTGAGGTCTTGTACCACAGCCTGCTTCCTCTGCCTCTCTCAAACAGATGTTCCTTCGGTTTACAGTTCAGGATGTCTGGTGCTTGATCTACTACTACGTACAATGCCCCTACTTGCATGCGTATTCCAACTAGAAATTGAAACAGTGGTGGTCCCTTTGCTAAGCTATTTTACTTCTGTCATACCAGCAAGGAGCTGAGGAATCCTAGGAGTTGCTGTGCGGCTACCTGTAATTTGTGTGACACACCAATGTAGGCTTCACACTGTGTGTAGCATTGTGTTATTCCATGTGGGATGTTTCTTCAAGCTGTAGCACACCTATCCAAATTTATGCTGCAGGTTCTGCAGATGTTGCAGGAGTACTTTCGGCAACAGCAGGAGCACTCTGAGGCAATGGAGCAGCTACTGTCCCTGGCTGACAAATTATCACTGTCTACAACCACAGAGGAGGTGGGCAGTACTGCACAGCTTTTCCCAACACTTGCTTGCAGTCCACTCTTGGTTTGTATGTCTGTTAGTCAATTGGTGACAGCCTTGTCGATGCCATTGTGTGTTTGTCAGTATGCAATTTCCAAGCACTCTTGGAGGCCGCACTCACTTGTCATCTATCACTGCGGTATCGTGGTATCCTGCACAGTGAATATGTTATAATGTGCGTGTTTGCTTATGTAACCCAATGCTGTACAGATTGGAGAACTGCATGGACTGCTGGACAGCTTCACCACATTGTCTCTGAAAGCAGAGCAGAAGCAAACACAGGAAGTCCACTCATAGCATGCACCTTCTCCTTTACCTCATCATGTACAGCAATGACACTTGGTAGGGTGACATTTGTATTTGTTCAGACTCCAGACTGTCCAGTCTCTTTACACTAAAGTTTTACATGACGCAAACTCATTTACAGGAAGCATAAAAAATGTAAACTGTGTAAATGTAGCAATTTGATCGAGTGGAAAATACTGGTGGGGTGTTTGTGTCTCTGAAACTTTAAATGCTGGCTAGCGATCCCCTTGCATGCCCTGAAAGGATTATAGTTCAGTTGTAGTTGGGGGGGCAGCATTGCTGACGTAGAAGGCATTATCTAGATACTATAACTTACAATTAAATAAATGTAATACACTTCTAGAAACACTCTCACACGCCCCAGGATTGTTGGGCACAGCTGCAGTGAGTAGCAGCTGCTTCGTAGAGATAGAACACACATGCATGTAATACACAATCATGCAGGAGCACACACACATGGACACACCCACACCCACCCACACACTATTCAGTGAGGAAAGTTGCAAGGCTAAGCACTAGCTGTATGCAAAGGGTTCTGTCTGCAGTGGCCACTATATATCACCTACTGTCTGGCATGCACACAGGCACAAATGACATACAATTATGTATGATGACTTGAATCATTGTCAAAGACCATTTTGTATGCCTACGTAAAATACCACAATGAATTATATGTATGTTAATTATTATTGTAAATTTATATACAGCACTGCACTTAAGTTAATTATAAGTTTGTAGTGTTGTTACATAATACTTGTCTGTCACAAAGTGCTTGGTGTAGTAATGGAGTATGAAACATGTGACAGTGGGCTGCATTGTAGGTCAGATCTTTTCCTGGTCAAGGAATGGACAAAGTGGCATAGTCAGTAATCCATTCATAACTCCAGCTACAAGGGATCACAAGCAGCAGGATCGATGGCATAAGCCACGGATCCTGGACTGTTCAAAGATCCAGCGCTCTCGTGAGGCAAGGTAGTGTTGTTCATGTCAGGTCAGGACCACAATTAATGGGAAAGTAAGGGACAAGCTAGTGAACTGTAGTCTACACAATGTAATGCAAATCACTTATACGTCAACGATCAAAGCTGCTTCTTTCTGGTTTGTAACTTTTATGTGTGCTCCCTGTATACATACATACTGCAGCAAGTGAGCTAGTACATACGTATGTACAGTTATACTACACTTGCTGACTTGGTGCAGTCTCTGGTGTGTAGTGATGTATGCACCTCTGCCAGTATTGGGGAATATGTTGTAGTTTCAATTGGTATTGTAACAAATTATATAAACAATTCATGGAAATGTACTGGACTGTAAAATTACACATGCTCATGCCAACTATTGTTAGTGGATGCATGCAATGTGCTCTAGCTGTATGCTGTTGATCATGCAGTGCATGCATTGTCAATTAACAGTTCTACTACTTGAGGATCTATAGCCACTCGAGCCGACCACTTTACACACAAATTTTAATGTGCTACTGAAGCACACTCAATTAATCTGAATGAAGAATCTTGTCTGGCTAGGTTGCATCACTGGTTGTTCTTGTGACTGTGGTCATGGTAACATGAATGCACAGTGACAGCAGCACTACTCCTTGATGCATATCCTGTCCTTCTAAATTACTATTGCACGCTAGGCATTGCTAGCTGCACACATACTGTACATGCCTAGCGCAACATGCTCATTTTAATGTACTGATATTTAAATTTTAAATTATCATAATAGTCAACTCATGGAATACTATTTATTGAAGCTGACATGGGATAGTCAAAAGGCCAAAACTATGTACATCTATGTACTGTATATCCAAAACTAAAACTATGGCCAAAACTATGTATATACTATGTATATCTTCAAATTTCCCGATTGATTTGGATCTCCCTCCTCCATTAACACACCCAATTGCAGGCCCTTCCGTGCCACACCGCCCTGCATCCTGCTTCAGAGTCTCTCAGACGGTTGCAATGGTAGTTGTAAAAGGGATGGGTGGTCTTTGGCTTGCAGCATGGGCAGTGGCAGCGATGGTGATGACTATCATACTGGCATCTAAGCTTAGGCTGGTCGGGGCAGGCGGTTTTGCTGCACTGCTTGGGGTCTTTAATGTCACTGCAGCTTCTAGCCATAGGTTGTGTTGGGCACTGGCACTTGTGGTTGATATGCTGGCAGAATTTATTCTTATTCTCCTTGCAACGAATCCTCTCGCAGTCTCTCCTTCCAGTGAACCGGGAGCAGTCACCCACACACTCACATGTGGCCTTGTTCAAGTATGATGGGAATGGGCAGGAACGCTTGCAAATGCATTCACAGGTTACAGGGTCTTGTTTGTGGTTCACTGGGCATCTCCTGGGTTTGCACTGACATGCACATGTGTCCTGATTGAAGGCTTTTTTATTGCAAGGGCAGCTTTGCTCATATGGGCACTGGCACCGACAGTCAATTCTGCTGAAGACATGTCGTGGATTGTTGCAAGACAATGGCACCTGGCAGCACGTACAGGACCCTCTTGCATATTGTAGACTTTTAGAGGAATTTGAACTACTGTTAGTCTCCAGTGGACGGATAACCAAAGGACTCTCTTTCCAAAGGCAATATGAGTCTCGAGAGTAAGGGTCAGGACGAACATTTAGGCACCTCTCCTGGCAGTGGCATTCTTTGAAGTCGCTGATGTCATTGCAGGTGCGGCATCGACAGCTGATATGATCCACATAGGTCACCCTTCTAACGCCACAGAATTCAAATCTTAGAGGCCTTATAGAAATGATTCTAAAGGCTAGTCTGATGACCGTACGGGTCACCTGGCTTTGGGGAATGCATCTGGGATCGTCACATTGCAGCCCGTCACATGACTTTCTGCTAATAAATGGAAAGAATATTTTGTCTCCTTCAGTGAGAAGAATGTTCCGTGGCCCAAATTTGCAAGGACGTGGAATCCATGAGAAAGAGAGGGCATTGTTGTCACTGATGACTAATTCTGTATTGGGACCACTGAGTTGGCTCAGTACAGATGTACTGTTGGCAATAAAGCTGGCAATCTCTTTTTCTGCTACACTTCGTTCTGCAAGAGAATTATCAGAGGATTGATAAGCAGGTGCTAAATATAATCCTAACCCATGAATGTTCTGGACATAAGGTTCAGAGTCATGCTACTCACCTGGGAGCCCTGCAAGGGACCCATTGTATGGTTCACTGACTTGTACCACAGCAGCAGCAAAGGCCGGCATGAAAATCAGGAACATAAAGCCAAAAGAGAGCTTCATCTTTTCTCACAGGTCTTGATTCGCTTGATATCTTCAAATTTGCAAGTTGCTGCAACATTGAGCTGAATGTTCCTTTATATAGCATCATTCTGATATTAAACTTGTGGTGATGCAGTGCACAAGGTGATATAGCATTCCAGTAGAGCTGGTCAGTGAAGAAGGGAATTAAATACTTCGATCAGGTGTTGGCTTCTTTAGTGTATCAACATGATGATTGGATTAATCATTCCACAGACTGCTGTGCACCACATTGATATCAATATAGACGCTACAGCAAGATATGCTGTAGATGTAGAGTATGCTTTAGAGAGCACCCATATACGTATATGCAGAAGCCACACATGGCTCACAGCAGCAACTACACTGTGTACCCAACTGAAGGACACTCATTTGAGATATGACTAACATTGCAATTGCATTATACTGTATCTGAGTAACAGATTGACAATCTTTGATACAATGTAGACCACACAGTATCTTGTACTGTGTCCACACACCATTCTAATAAGTACTTGTACGGCTTTGTGGACACTGGTTGCTGAGCTGATCCATTGTGAGCATGTGGTAATGTGTTCAAACCTTTAGCTTGTTGAATGGAGAATGGACACGACTATGCAGTCGTATGCTCTGCTACCATGCTAAATGCCTAATTCACAAGATGTCAGGTCTTGGTGCATCCCAATGCAGCATTCCCCTGGATCAGGCTCTTAGGCCATTAAGACACTTATGTATGTACTGTATGTCAAGGCTAGGACCAGGCTAAATCTTGTTCTTTGTAGTGGGAGGAAGAACCATCAAAGGCATAGTAAAATCAACATTGGTCTGTGAATCCGGACATTGGCCTATGTATATACAACTTCCCACTATAATAGCTTGATTCTTCTTTGGACAATCGAGCACACCATGAACACTTGTCAAATTCAATGCAACGTTTCGCCCATCACGGGCTTCGTCAGGCATACAAAACTGAGAATAAAAGAAAAGGTGACAACTTTTATACATACACAATGAGCAATGATTGGTCAGTTTTTGTTTACTGTATTCTGACCAATCAGATGGACAAAAATGTTTAATCCTCTGTAGGCCTAATTAGGGAGTTCCACACTGGACTCGGGGAACCCCAAGTCCATGTTAGAGGTCTTTTTCTTCCTGATGTGCACACTCTCCTTGATCCTTCTCTCTCTCCATCTACTGGCTCTGTCCACCACTGTCGCCGCATCCCAATCCATACTGTGGCTTGTCCTCATGCAGTGGACTGCATTAGCATTCCTTACATCTCCTTCTCTCACCGCTCTCTTGTGCTCAGTGATCCTTGTCTTAAGTGGCCTCCCTGTCTCTCTAATGTAAACTTCGTCACACTGTGCACAAGGGATCTGGTACGCCACTCCCTTGTCTATATGCTTCTGTGGTCCTTTCCTTCAAGCCAGAGGTACCCCTCAGACCCATTGTATCCAGCATCGACTCCCCAACATACAACCTGGCGAAGTTTCTAACACGCATAGTCTCACCACTAGCAGGCAAGTCACCGTCATTTGTCAAGGACTCTGGAGACTTTGTTGAGAAGGCAAGAAAGCTGAAACTAGAGGAAGGCAGTACACTGGTGAGCTTTGATGTGACCTCACTTTTTACCAGGGTTCCCATTGCAGAAGCGTTAGAAGTGATTGGCAGAAGACTGGAGGAGCAAGAAGCTGTAGAGAGGAGAACCACTCTCTCTGTGGAGTCTGTTAAAAGACTGCTACACCTATGTTTGACATTCACATACTTCATGTGAAACGGCAGATTCTATGAGCAGAAAGAAGGTGCAGCCATGGGCAACCCACTGTCTCCAGTGGTGGCAAACATCTACATGGAGCACTTTGAGGAACTGGCTCTGGAATCAGGTGAGTCTAAACCAGCCACATGGCTCCGTTATGTTGATGACACCTTTGTTATCTGGAACAAGGGAAGGGACAAGCTGCTGGACTTCCTTGAGCATTTAAACTCAATCAGGCCCAGCATCCAGTTCACAATGGAACTGGAGGAGGACAGAAAGCTTTTTTTCTGGATGTAATGGTGACTAGACATGATGACAGACTCTCAACCTCAGTCTACAGGAAGCAAACCCACACCGATCGTTACATCCACTTCTCATCTAACCACCATGACAAGGTGAAATGCGGGGTGATCCAGTGCTTGAGAAGCAGAGCCGTAAGGATTTGTGAAGCAGAGGAATTGGAAGCTGAAGAGGAACACCTGAGAACGACCTTCCGCAAGAATGGATACCCAAGAGGGTTCATCACAGGGGCAATGAAGCCAAGAAGAGAACAGGAGGAGACGCAACAAGCAGAGGAGCCAGAGAGGAAGACCTTGTGTGTTCTACCGTATGTGAGAGGGACCTCGGATAAGTTGGGGAATGTCTGCAGGAAGCTCGGAGTACAACCTGTGTTCCAGCAGAGGAGGACCTTGAGGAGCCTGCTCACAAGGGTGAAAGGACCACAGAAGCATGTAGATAAGGGAGTGGTGTACCAGATCCCTTGTGCACAGTGTGACGAAGTTTACATTAGAGAGACAGGGAGGCCACTTAAGACAAGGATCACTGAGCACAAGAGAGTGGTGAGAGAAGGAGATGTAAGGAATGCTAATGCAGTCCACTGCATGAGGACAAGCCACAGTATGGATTGGGATGCGGCGACAGTGGTGGACAGAGCCAGTAGATGGAGAGAGAGAAGGATCAAGGAGAGTGTGCACATCAGGAAGAAAAAGACCTCTAACATGGACTTGGGGTTCCCCGAGTCCAGTGTGGAACTCCCTAATTAGGCCTACAGAGGATTAAACATTTTTGTCCATCTGATTGGTCAGAATACAGTAAACAAAAACTGACCAATCATTGCTCATTGTGTATGTATAAAAGTTGTCACCTTTTCTTTTATTCTCAGTTTTGTATGCCTGACGAAGCCCATGATGGGCGAAACGTTGCATTGAATTTGACAAGTGTTCATGGTGTGCTCGATTGTCCAAAGAAGAATCAAGCTATTACCTACCCAGCATGCCTAATAACTTCCACGAAAGTATTCCCACTATAATACCTGGAACCTATTGATAGACCAAACAACACTCTGCATGCCACAATTATAGTGCTCTTATAATGTGATAATGTTATGGGCATGTACATTACTGTTTTATTAGTACTTCATCTGTTGACTATCCGTATTGCATCGATCATCACATCATGATTACAATGTAAGTAGTTAATCAGTCACCACACAACTCATTCTGCAGCAGCTGATAGAGATATCCCTTTGGTCATTTGTAATGCCAGCATATGTCTATAGTTACACTGAATAAACTTTGCCAATCAGACAGCATGATATAGTGCTGTCTATGTTGGGGTGGCAGTGGTTGTTTGTACGTATGCTGTAATACAAACAAAAAGTAGCGCTATTATTACTGTTTAGGGCTAAAAACTGGCAAAAAGGGCTACCCATGAGGAAGTGTCAATGTACGTAGGACTATAAAGTGCAACATTCTTGCATGTAAGGACCATGGTGATGTTTCACTGTGTAACAGCCTTTACTTGTTTCTCCCCATTTTATGCCATCCCTACATCCTTATTGTTGAAAATGTTCACTATATATATAGCTATATAAGTATATGCTATCTGCAATAGCATCAGAAGATATGTGCTAGTATTAGTATCTATCAGTCTAGTGTTTTCAGGTTTTTGCTGCAAAGCCAAGTTATTAATCAGCTGCAGTGGTAGTGCCAACCTCATTGCTAGCTCATGAAGTCTCGAGCCCAGCTGAATGTGTGATGTATCACACCATTGGTGATCTCGAGCATGAGTGCTTAATGATTTGACTGTCAAACTGCATTGTTAACAATGTTTGTGTCTGTTTTGGGCAGAGCTGGTTGGGAATGTATACAGATTGGAAGATGGAGGAGGTCTGTTGTACTGCATGTTGGGAGTCCAGGGTATGCAGTAGTGTTGGGGATGGAGGGGATCTGTTGAATAATAATGAGCATAGTATGTACATACATGCATAGCGACATTGAAGAAAGAAGGACCTCCTCCTTGCCTTTGTGTGTACATTCCTTTGCCAACTTAATGCACAACAGATCCCCTTCTTCTTCAATACTGCAATGTGCATATGTACATAACTGTTAACATTCAACAGATTCCTCCACATCCAATACTATCACACTCTCCTAGCTTTCAACATGCAACAAATATCTTCTATCTTCTGTCCTGTATACATTTTCCTGCTTATTGACTCAACACACAGAAGATCCTAGTCTCCTCCCAAGCTATATTATGTTCACACCTCTGTTTGTTAACATTCTACAGACCTTCTCCATCTCCAAAACTACTCCATTCCCCTCCCTTGCCAATTAACTCAGCACACAACACTCTGCTGGATGTTGTATAGGTGTTAGGGGAATGTCATATAGAGCATTGGAGATAAGCCAGAGATATGTTGAATATTGAACAGGCAGAGATATGTCATTATGCAAATGTATAGTACAGTAGCAGCATAGGAGAAGGGGATCTGTTAATTGTTAGCAATTGTTTCTGTTGGCTATATGTGGAGGTGGTAGTGTTATCATAATGTTGGTGGTTGTGGCCATATCATAGACATTGCACAAGGAAGTAACAAAACTCACTACTATAGTGTTGTGGCAGATCTAGAGGTGTGCTAGTTTCATGTGTAATTATCATACACTTCATATTCCTCAATCTAAGCATCATTTTGTATTGATCATCTTTAATATAGACCACCTGTGTGTCTTTGTGTCTTTATGTGTGATTGTGTGTGATTGCGTGTTTGTATGTAATAATGAGTAGCATAACAAGAATATCAATAAACTGCTACACACACACACACACACACACACACACACACACACACACACACACACACACACACACACACACACACACACACACACACACACACACACACACACACACTTGTACATATATTTGCAAACCACAGCCAAGACTTGGCTATGTGGACCCTCCGAATGGACTACAGTAGGGACATATTTGCAAGGATCAGCAAACATGCACGTCCACCCATCTCCCAATTGCCAGACCTAATCATGCATTGCTAAACTGTTCTTGTACCATTTCAATATAGCTAGTGCTATTAACAAGTGCTGACTAATAAAGAAATACATGAAATACACTACAATGCGCTTGAGTGTCATACATCATGAAAGGATGCCACAGTTAAACTACGTAAAGTGGCCATTGTTGTCTGCAATTCCACTTTCTATAGGGATATGCTACAGCATCTATAGTAGCATTAGATTATATTTATGTACTATAATGCTATGTAAATGTCTATCCGCTATCTGTGTTCAGTATTTTCTACATAGCTCAGGTTACATGGTAACATGATCAGCGGCGGGAAAGTGCACCACCACTTCCTCATCTCCGAACAGCGATGAAGTTGGCCGGTTGGCAGTGTGGTCAGCTTCATCCTGGTTAGGCCTTGAAGTTGGTCGGTTGGCAGTGTGGTCAGCTTCATCCTGGTTAGGCTCCGAAGTTTTCTTCATCTGTACACAGGAACACGGAAGGAAGACATAACATGCAATAAGTCGCTGTACATGTAGTGAGGCAGTAAAATCGCTCCTTCCACAATAGATACAATGTGCACGAGGAGTCTGGTTGTGGGCTGAATGTTTCACTTAGCCACAACTGTATAATTGTGACAGTGCCAGGGATGTGCACTTTTGCATGCTACCAAGTTGGAATTACATCATGGAAATGGTCTAGGGCAGAATTGAGGTTAGGTTACAATGCAGTGCCATGCAGGGCTGATATGTGAGTGTACAGTAAGAGTGCAGTAGTGATATTCATTAGGTGCTAAAACATCAAAGGAAATGTGTCAAAGTGGAGGGTTTGAATCTACCTAGCTAACTACCAACAAGGGGCTCCTGCAGGTTAGAGAGTATAAATACAGAGGGCATCACTAGACCTGCAACTGCTTGGTGGGCCAGTTAGCGTAGCAATGGGACGCACAGTATTGTGCAATAGTGATTGTGGCATAGCCAACCTTGAATGTGTCAAGGAGCACTTGCATCATATCCTTGAGATCTGCAATATCTTCCTTGGTGGTATCGTCTTCCTTCTTAAGGCAGCGGGCACGCAGGGTGGGGAAGAAAGCAGTGTTGTTAGCTTCAATCTGAAGAGAATAGAACAGAAGAAGTGAACTTAACAGTGGCATATACATACTACACACAAAGAGTGCAAGTTTCAGCTCCACACCACTGGAGGAGTGTTCCAGAGATACAATAGTAAATGGCTAGTGCATCAGTTACTGCTCTTGCTTAGTCCAATTACATGATATAGAACCTGTTGCCATGGTAACGTGCATCTAAACGCTGATTCTAAATCTCAGAGAAGCATTCCAATTGCTTCGCACATGATTCTAAATCCCATAATAGTACGTTATGTGCAGAACATGGCTGCTTAGAAATCCCACAAAAGCCTCTGCAGGCATTCTGCAGGGGCATTTATCATTATAATATGATGTCATTTAAGCGTACATTGTCAAGAAACAACAGGAGCATGAAATTATTGGATAATACACACATGCTATATATCAGACAGCGATGGCAGTGGCTGTTTGTATGCTGCAATGCAAACGAAAAGGAGCACTACTCTCATCTAGGGCTAAAACTTATGAAAAGGGCTACCAATGTTGAAGAGTCCATTGCATACCATGTAGGAATAATGTTTGAAGTGAGGGCTTCTCAGCTGGCTCAGGCATCAGAAAGGGTTGGTTCTCTAATACCAGCTTCACAACAGGGTTGAAAACCTTGCCAATGTTTCGACCAGATGCTCTGGTCTTCTTCTGTCATCTTCGCCCTGAAGAAGACCAGAGCATCTGGTTGAAACGTCGGCAAGGTTTTCAACCCTGTTGTGAAGCTGGTATTAGAGAACTAACCCTTTCTGAGGAATAATGTTACTTCCAAGCGAACTGCACCAGAAATGACCTCAATATCTTCCATGTTTCATGTTCTTATTATTTGTAATCTTCTTCTTCACTGACAGCAGTAGCGCACGAACCATATAATATATAAAGCAAGTAGAAGAAAATTTTTTCCACAGTGTTACAATGCTGTCCACTGACTTCCTTTGTAAGTTAGAAACCTACTTGATCAAGTTTCACAAATGGGGGTTCCAGGCCTTCGGGCGAAGTTGCAATGTGAGAGGAGCCATTTTATGACATAAGTGAACAGTTTGGCTACATTTGTTCACCTAGTCCTCCTTCAGATTTGCTTCAATAGCCTTGCAACACTGTTATATGTCTGCTTGGAATTGTGTACGTGGCCAGCTTCAGCTAAAGATAGATTGGACCCCGTTTCAAAGGACATCTGCGGTCATGCATATCTGAGCATTTTTAGTTACTGCACGGTTGGTTTTTAGTTGTTGTTTTGGCATTCGTTTTGGTGGATTAGCACGGAACCCAGGTATAAACTGACACCTTGTGCTCCAGAGTTACAGATAATAATGTCTAATACCTGTATGATCAATGTCCTATGGTTATGGGCTGTACGTAGCTATAGCTTAGCTAGCTACACACTATGAAAGTACATAATCTGAAACCATAAACAGTAATTTTCCATAAAATATTCAGTAAGTAGGGATGGCATAAAAGGGACAGAAACAAGTAAAGACTGTTACACAGTGGAGCAATAACCATAATCCCTACGTTCAAGGATATAGGACTATATACAGTGCGATATTCTTGCATGTAGGAATCATGGTTAATGCTCCACTGTGTAACAGCCTTTATTTGTTTCTGCTCTTTTTATGCCATTCCTACATCACTAATAATTATGTAGAATTTGTAATATATGTAGATCTTTTATATTTCAAATAATTATACATAGGCAAGCAACAGCTAGTGTGGAACTGACTATCAGCGAGATGCAAATGCGATGAACTACTCAAGACCAATGACCATGCCAGAGTATAATATTCTGAATAATGTCATCCTAGACATTTGCAACATACATTTATGAATACTGCTGACCTACAGGAGGCCCCTTTTATGATTGCAGTTTGTGAATGTTGCAAAATACAAGGGTGTATTCAGTTTAGATTGAATTTTGCATTATACATTTCATATTATGCAATAGCCTTATCAGTAGCCTTAATCTCTCCCTCAACCTATTATGTGTCTCACCTGCTCAAAGACATATTTCTGGATGGCATTCCGATTGCTGCTGTCAATCCTGTCTAGCTCAAGGCAGAGGTAGATATAGTCCCACATGTTGTGCTCATGCTTAGTATGGTGGTCAAAGCCCTGCACAAATGTGGAAGGAGGGAAGGTACTCAATGTGAATCCAAAGTGATGAGATGTTTGTGGAGATAGTCAGGGAGCACATAGAACATAATTAGAGATCTGCTGCACATGTTGGAGCACATGCACACACACACACACACACACATGTAAGAAGTAAAAATAGTACACTCTACATGAGTGCATTAATAGAGTCAGGTACTTGCCTCCGCATGTCTCTCAAACTCATGGGCCTCATTATGGCAGATAAAGCAGTATCCTGTTTGGTCCTCCATAGTCTTGTACTGTAGAGCAGGGTAGGCATGAGGCAAAACTAATGCACATTGACTCAACCTTAAACAACTAGTTATTCGAACTGTGGTAGCACATCTAGATGTTCCTACAAGCACACTTGTATAGACCGCACACACACACACACACACACACACACACACACACACACACACACACAGCTCCAGTTCGTCTACCAAATGCACCAACATACCCTCTCGTCCCTGAGCTCAGAGAAGGTGTCCACAATGATACCAAACACGATGTTCAGGCCAATTGTTGTCACAATGATGAAGAAGGTCAGGTCAAAGAGGGTTCGTGGGATGTACAAGCCAAAATCATCCAGTAGTTCTGTATTACTCTCCCTGAAGATACCATTTTCATTCTACATAGAAACATGCAGAAATAACAAGTACATGCATATGAATGTACAGCTGAACAAGTACTGCAAAGTTACAAATGTTACGACCCCTCAGTTAAGTAAAGTGGGTATGACAGGCTAGGGCTCAATACAGATTACCTATATGCATATAATCAGGCAATCACTATGAGGAACAAAGTCATATGATACGTATGCTACAGATCGATAGTTGATGCAGCTTCTCACTGTTCAGCACGTGCAGCATGTGTGGGGACTGAAGCCACTAGTAGCATGAACTGTTAGTAGTGAAGGGGTTTAGCTCTGATTAGACTAACCAAGTCATTCAACTATTCACTTACAGTTGCTAAGGCACCGTTGAGTAGGCCCAGACGGAACACAGACACAACACATTCAAAGAGTGTCTTGCAGTGCGAGCCATTGGCGGAGTCGTCAAAGTAGATCTGGTAGCCAGCATATGCAACGACAGCATAGATATATATCACAACTGAGATCAAAGCAGCAACCCAGAGGAGCGACTTTCCTGTGTGGTAGAAGAAAAGTTTAGTTTCCTGATTGCATGAGTCTTGAAGGTACATATGTATATGTACTGTACTGTAGCTGCATTGACCACAGCATCAATGCTATAACATATAGCAAGTGCTCATTGTAAAATAACAGTACCCACCAATGCAGTGACTAACTACCTAAATGCTCGGTAATGTGAGTGCACAGATGCACATAATATTTGGCCATAACGCACCATTCTTAGTGACAGATCTGAGCACTCTCTGCAAGAGGTCATTGTTGACCACAATGTGCAAGAGGCAGATGGAGTAGAAGTAGCCCCAGAAACAGAGGGAGAGTATGGAACAGGACAGAAAGACCTACACAAGAGAGAGGTCAAGGCACCTAGGTCACAGTCATTGAGCACAAGCAATAAACTATACAAACTGTAGAGTGCCAAAAAAGTGGAGGAAAACCAATCTGTGAACATTTAAGTAATATACAGTATGAGAGATTACTGAAGTGACGTACAGCATTAGCTGCTCAGCCAAACAGAGGTTTACTGGCCACAAGGAAAGTTTAAGGAATATGTGAGGCAGTCAGGAGGTGGGGTAAAAGGGGAATAAATAAATAATAAGAGTACTGAGTGATGGATGCACATATGACCTTGCAGATAAGTCTTGCTTGTATGGTGTACTAAATAAACAAAAGAGATTGTCTGTGTGAATATGGCTTAATGAATAGGATTACAATATATGTGTCATAATTGCATAGAATGAACTTCACTTTATCTTCTAACGATTGTTGGCAAAAATAGTTTGTCACTGAGTTACAATGACTTAAAAAGCTGTTGAAAAGTATAAAGCATTTCACAAAATTCAGACATCTCAGAGACACTTATTAATGCAATTATTCTTACATTACTACAGCAGTACTCAGTACATACGTGTATATGCATGGGACCTACCAGGTAGTACAGTGTTCTCAAACCAAAGAGAGGGACATCAGAACAAGAGGGATCCCCGTGCAGTGTTCTCAAACCCAAGAAAGTTCCATCAGAGGAAGAGGGCTCCTTTTGTTTGCGCTTACACACGAACAGATACCTACATACAAGGGTTAATTTGGAATTAGTATCTCCATCATTATTGTCTACTTCACTTAAGCATTGGGAACACTCAGTGGTGCCCACTGTTACTACAAGTCAGCGTTGAGATTATCCCATGAAGTGCCAGCCACACCTCCCCAGCCCTGTTAATTGCTGGCACAGTATAACCTGGTTCATCTCACCTCAAATAGCATACAAATTGTGGTACATGTATGTAGAAGTTGGGCCAGTTGACCAGGAAGTACGCAATGACCTGTATGATAGTCATGACAAGGTGGACAGCCCCCAGGATGAAGAGTGCAAAGAAGCCAAACCACACCTCCACCAGCGGAATGGTAGGCAGGCGCTGGGCCGTCTGCTCAGTGAGGCTAGTGACATTGTTCACAGAGTTCAGTTGAACTGTGCGTGTCTCAAAGCTAAGGGCAAGAGAGTAAGAGAACAATTAGAGAGTTACAATTGCAATGACATGTACACAGCACTTCCCTTGGTATTAAGGTAATATGTATACAGTAATGGGAATTTGTTAACTGCGACCACCTCAGGGCCACTTATGCAATTGGAGAATGGCCGCCACTTTGTGTGCACTATGCAGGCAATGCATTTTGCTGAAATAATCTTCAGATGATAAGTACTATTTGAATGAGCTACAAATGGTCATGTTCTACACTCAATATATAATAATTATATAACTGCCATGTTTGATTTTCTCTGCTTAGTTAATTTCCAAGAATCTCCAATCACTGAGGTCAAACTTCTGGTATTTTTGCAGTGAATCTGTTAGTTAAGAACCTAATTTGGGTTGTGTATGTGCTTGTGCACACGCAAAGTGAACAGCACAACTCAATGCAAGGACCAAACCACACCACATGTTGGAGTATACTCCTATAGTATATAAATATAAGTATATCTGATTTCTAGTGACTCAAGCATCATGACAGGCACTGTGCATGTGTGTCAACTGGAGCATAGCAGGATCAACTCACTTTCCTGTTTCAAGTTCTTCAGCACCTCTCCAGGATATCAGCACCAAGACATTGAGCAAGAGAGTCAGTAACACAAGGGCCCAGTGCTGGTAGGACCTGAATGAAGAATGCAATATGCACAATAAACTGTATTTACTAGTGAAGTATAAATTAAATGCACCATACAGTCCAGGGGTCAATGAATCAGTAGTCATGCTACTACACCAGACTGTATGAGAGAGTAACTGGAGACAACCTTTACTGGACACTACACGCTTTGAACTCCTGTCATGGAGACTTACGCTTTGTAGATGAAAATGCGTGTGAACCAAAATTCTCTCAATCTCTTCTGCAGGGACAGAGGGAGATGGATAAAGAGGGAGAGGTGACAAATAGTGATGGGCCGGGGAGGAGAAGAGATGGAGGAAAGGAGGCAGATGACGAGGAGGAGAATAGGAGAGTAAAGGGAAAGGAGGGACATGAATAGGTATATAGTAATTAGAGGGAACAGTGACAGTACGGGAAATAGAAGAAGGGGGTCAAGCAGTGGGAGGGAGAGCAGCAAATGATGCCATTCAATACTGCACAGTATCAGCTCATCACATACTTAGTCTAGTGATGATATAGGCATATGTAGACTGTAACATATGCAATTGCTACACATCCCCAATAGCTTAATTCAAGCTGTACTGATAATACTCCAAGTATCATTCAGTAGAACCGGTGTAAGGAGCACCATGAGCTACTTCCTCTCAAGATATATAGGTTCTCAGCTAAGAAAGGTTTCTCTTGCAATGTGGACTTCAGATATAGCCTGCATTGACAGGTGACTTTCAGTACAAGTATTACGGTGCATATAATGGAAAGTTTGGCTGTACTAGACTATCCAAAGGAAGAAGAGTATCACACTTACAGTATCACTGTACTTAATGACCAGTTGTCACCTACGTACCCCACCAACTCACCACATGGGTGACCTCCTTTTTGACAGCCTTCATCCATTCCAGGTAGTCGCGTACCTTGCTCTCTGCAGAGTCTCTGCTCACACTCCACTTCACCTTATCAATGATCTCCTCTGGCAGCTCATCCTATACAGGAGGCATGAATTGGGTATATACCATAGGGAGACGACTGCTTTTAAGGAAAATAGAAATATAGGAATTGGGCTTTATTGATAGGATGTACATTTTTTGGGAGAGGAAATAAAAGACAGAAAGCAGTAGCATATAGTAGTAGGAAAATTTGAATTTTAGGCCCTCTGTAAAATGAGAAGTAAAAGCACACTGCTCCCAAATTTTATGCAAATATTGGCAAACATTCTTTTCTGGGGGGAAGCTGGAGTGTTTGGAGGGGAAGCTTCCCCTCCACCGCAGCAGATGGAACCCTTAGGAGAGTCTTTATACAGTCTACAGTCCTCTTAGTATACAAGCCCAGTGTATCAAAGGCAACTGTTCAGCATTAATTATCTCAGCATTCAACTATTCAGTAGCCCAGAATACATTTTAATCTTGTGAGCTTCGGGACAGAGCCAAACAGACAATCGATCACACCACATTGCAACACATTCTAGTCAAGATTCAATTAACAGTATATAGATGCTGAACATCAAGTTATCCATGATGGCAGGTCAATGCCTGACATGAAGTGAACTACACATGAACAGAATTGTGTATTTTGTACGACTGGCTGCTCTTTTTAGACACTACATTGACAAACACTGATGCAGCTGTGAATAGCTATAAAGAGATATTTTTGTCAGCCTTTAGGAGACAGACTCACATCAGGCTGGTAGCGGAAGTGCAGGCGTGAGAGGACTTTCCCTCCCTCTCGATCTTTGTAGAGAACCTCCACTGACCTGGAGCGACCCATGCAGTATGTCCATGCTTCAGACGGTTTCTCTTTAGTGTCTTCTGTAAGGGGTAGGGAAGAGGATGAGATTGAGGGATGAGAGGGAATGAGGAAGTGGAGGAGAAATGATTGAAGGGAGGGAGAGGAGGGGACTCCAAGGGCAGATGAGAATAAAGTGGGAAGTGGGAGCGATTAAGCAAAACAATAGGAGTGGATGCATGTTAATGGAAAAGTAAGAGAGGGAATGATTGATACAGCAAGTACAGTAACAGACACAGCAGCTAGTTTGATATGGTGCCAGTGTGTGCTGTTTTACATTATGTAAGTCCAAATACCAATGAATTGTATCTGTTCTGCCCTTCTAGATGCATAACAGTAATTAATTGTCAGGTCAACCTTTCTAACCACTCACCAAATTTCTCTTTGGAAATGCCATCAAAATCACCTAAATGCCTCAGCACATGGAACACTCTGAACATAGCACGCTCAGCATCATCATCCTTCTTAGCTTTTTTCTGTGTTCAAGAAAAGTTACAACTAAACCTGTGTGCATATTGAAGCTATGCTGTGTATATGCAGACATGTGTACATATGTACTAATGTACAATATATATGTACTTACCAGATCAAGGTCGTCCCTCAGCCCATGGAAGTACACCAGTGTGGAATGCATGACAGGGACACTGAGAGCTGCCCCGACATTCTGCAAAATAATGGTTGACCATGTAATCTTTCAACTTGCGCGTGCAGACTGTCCTAGCTGAAGTTAGTATATCAAGGAATTTTCAGTCCATTTCAGCACTCCTTTACTATGACTTCATGCAAGTTCAGTCCACCTCAACCTTTCACCAATGTGCACGTACCTTGGCCAGCTCAGGTGTATTCTTGTGAGTTTCTTCCAACATCACTTCTAGCAGTTCAACTGCAGATGCCTTCAACTGCATCACCTGCAAATGAGGTTGTGTAGAACAAAGCACCTACTTAGATAGTCATAACACAATCCACTTGCATCACATGACAAGTTGAGGCCCGTAGGCAAGAGGGTTGGGGAGTTCGGAAGCCCCCCCCCCCCCCCCCCCCACAGCACTGGATAAGTTCCACCTACCACTAAAACTCTACATTATAGTCCACACAAACTTGTCATCCTACGTTAACTTCTAACACCTAGGCTTGTACGTAGTAATGGCTCAACTGAACACTGCTCAGCATCACTCATAGTATTGCACTGTGTTCCACTTTGGCTGAACAAGAACCCCACATTTTCTGACCAGGCTACAGGCCTGAAGTTGTTGTGAATGCGAGCTGTAATGCATGTAAATTACATCTTCCGTCTTGCATTCTGAAAAAGCAGTGGTCTGGAGGATATGGTTGATGATGTGCACAATGTGACAGTCAAAGATGGTCAACTGGTTGCTATAGTTACCCTATCAAGAAGAAGAATTAAGAAGATAGCACACAGTAAAGCACAAAGCACATTTGAACAAACAACACACATATACATAGACGTACACAGAGTCATACACATGTCTTGCAGGTTTTTGTCTACAGTGCATGCAACTCACCACGCACAGCTCCACCAGTGTCTGCATGATGCGGTTGACTAGTTCAATGTTGCCTTCATTAACATCACTATAGAAGTGCAGTAGAAAGTGAGCCACCTCTGCCACAAGGTTCACATTGTTGAAGTTCTCAGGTTGCTCACGGAGGTAGTTCTGGAACAGAAGATAATACCATGTATTCATTCAATTACATGTATAATATGCACACATTCCATACAAATACAGTATATAGTTCTGATACGGACGGTAGTTACTTGTGAGTGCTATTCCTAGACGCTGGCTACAAATGTATTAGTTGCACATCTGTGTGTCATACATCCTCACCTGCAGATCCCAGTTCTGCCCATCACACATCAGCCCCAGCACTCGCAAGGCCAGTTCCACATAGTTTGAGTCCTGGAACTGCAGTTTGCCCTTCTCAGCCCCTTCTGCTGCTGGCGGCTTAGTAGCAGCAAATGTGTGCTTAATACGAGTACTATGCCGAATGGTTGCATCCCTGAGTAAAGAGTTTGTAAATGTGCCATATGCAGTGCTACCTGGTTCCTCCTCCTCTCCAAATGTTGTCATCTCGTAAGCATTGCCTTCATTCATCTTATGTGTGACTGCAGGTCTTGTGTATGCTGGTATTTGCTTCGCTGCAGCAGCTATAGGAGCGCCCCCCACAGCACGGCCTTGGGACATTCTATGTGACTGAAGGGGAACAGCAACAGGGTTGCAGCAACCATTAGCAACGAGCAAGCATTCATTACTTTCCAAGTTACTGAAAGATATACACATGTGCAGAATCTGATTTGCATGACATGTCAGAATTAGAATGGCCAAACATGTACATAATGCCAATGACATCTCTTGCTAACTCTTTTCTTGTAACAGTGACAAGGCAGAGGAAGCACACTTGGCCAAAGGAGAACATTAAATATTTCACTTGCTGTGACATATATACTCAGGTTGAACTGCATAGTTCATAAACCATTGTCTCCGGTATAACAGCCCACATAATATTATACATTATTGCCTATCATCTGATAGGCTGAGTAAGCACTGTACTCACAACTATAAACTGTTTACACAATTGATTCAGTGTGGCTGAATAATTATTATAAACACGTGTGTATCAGGTTAACATGGACAGTTGTATTACAGTAACACAATCAAAATCTGCACCAGTACAATTTCAGAGTGCTGCATGTGCAACTGCCTTGGACTACATCTTGACAGTCATAACTTAGCTGCAAATATCACTATAGGATTGAGTATCTGTGATGTCACTCATGCACTTCTCAATATCATGAGGCATAAGGCACTTCACTTATGGTAGACACGGCAGTAACAGTACCTTTTTCAATGTATGTAAGTTGCAGTATCTGATGCTGGCATATTGTAGAAAGAGTCCATGTCCTTACAGAGCACATGCATTTGTGAGGGTAACACTGTGAATAATGCAGCTTGGCTGTATAGCCAATGCTAAAATATGTACTGTTTATGGTGACTCACCTACTGTGCATGTTTCATCTGCCATTTCTACTGTATACAGAGTCTAACCAGGTCTATGAATTTGTCACCATGCAATGGAGACATGCATGCCAGCATCAAAGTACTGTGGTGCAAGTGTACTGTATGTGTGCTTGATCATACTGACCATTTTGCCTGCTTTTCGGCCCCGATAGGTACTTTCCTACAAATGGAGGGAGACAATATCACACATGCACACACGTGTACACACACACACACACACACACACACACACACACACACACACAGACACACACACACACACACACACACACACACACACACACACACACACACATACACACACACACACACACACACACACACACACACAGTGTTCACAATGTGTATACATACATTAATGAGTTGCTGCTCATAACACAGTGTACTTACCAACTTGAGCTTCTCATTGTCAGCCCGCTTCAGTAGCAAGTTAAACTCCAGCGAACGCCTGTGGCATACATAAATATACCAGCAATATATTATGTATCTGCATGCAAGTATGTAGGGATATATGTTCTGTACGGTTGTGCAACTGTTGCCCTGTTGCATAACCGATTGCCCCATTACATAACTGAGCAATCATACCAAACCCTGCTTTTTGGATATTGGATTTGCTAGCATAGCTTACGTCTATAATTAGGTTTCCAATCACCATGCACTCTTGGTTCAAGATTGTCATACACAATACCTAGAAACATATGTAGCTACATACAGTTAAACAGAGTTTATACCATACCTCTCTGTGTCAAGGGCCATGTAGTTGTGTAGCCTCTTTCGGATGTTGACAAAGAACCGTTCCTCTCTGGTATTGGCCAAAAACCCAAAACCATTCTGGACAGGGGGTGTGCATGTATGATTTAATGATGCATGAGTGTACAGTATGACGTGTGCATGAGTGTACAGTATGATGTGTGCATGAGTGTACAGTATGACGTGTGCATGAATGAATGTATCAGGGAATAGGTATCAGTATGTACGTATCGGGGTGTAGGTGTGTGTACAGGAACAGCGTATATGTATATTATAGAGTAGACACTGAGTAAATAATGATGATTGAATGATATGGACACTTCTAACCCTAAACACCACACCCTACTGCATTCCTTTCACCTCACCTGCACCACCACATTGCCATCGTACAGGAAGACAGACAGGAAGGCGAGTGCCTCAGCAGCCGTGGTGTCATTGTGGTGGGCCAAAACAGGTACAATCTGAAAGGAACAGGTGGTTTATCATAGGTGGATAAGTAGCAACTGGCGGATGTGTAGTAACTAGTTACAGTTGCTACATACATACCAGGGTGCACCGCATTAGAGCACCATACAAATGTTCCACAAGCTTGCATGTTATGAATCAGAATAGATTTCAACAAAAATATACCATATAGTGGGAAAATTTCGCAGAAGAAAATTGCATAAAATTTTTCTTTAAACTACTGTTGGGTAAGACATCGATCAAATTTGGTATCATACAAGTGTCAAAACATGCCAGTAACAGGAATAGATCTAAGCCACTCACACTTGCTACTGGGTTGCTTCCAAGCTTTTGAATTTCATCCTGCATTTGCTTGATACTCTCTGCCAGCCTGCACATATAATACATACAAACCATCATGTAAGGACACAATAGATTATATGCATGTATGCTGAACTGACCAGTGGGTGAGGGGGCAAGTGTGCATGTGCATGGCCCTGTGCGTCTGTTTGCAAGAGCATGTTTGTGTGCATATGTGTGTGTGTGTGTGCACGGGTGTGTGTTTGTGTGTGTGTGTGTGTGTGTGTGTGTGTGTGTGTGTGTGTGTGTGTGTGTGTGTGTGTGTGTGTGTGTGTGTGTGTGTGTGTGTGTGTGTGTGTGTTTGTGTGTGTGTGTGTGTGTGTTGTGTGTGTGTTGTGTGTGTGTGTGTTTGTGTGTGTTTGTGTGTGTGAGATGCCAAATGAGGAGGCAGAGAGGTGAAGTTACCTGCGATACTTCTCTGGCTCATTCTCCTTCAGTTCTGGATCAATTTGCTTTATCTGATTGTGGATCATTGCTCTCAGGACCTATACAACACATACACACATACATTCACTTAAGAACAGTTACGCACACAATAATTATGGAAGAATGGCTAATTGTGTACAATCCAATTGGGTGTATGTACTTCACCACTAGCTGCTATCATCATAGACATACCACTGATATGTATACTGTACCTATCCACACACTACCTTGAATCAGCATTCAGCTATACTATACCTGCAAGCACTTGGCATCCAAGAGGTCTTGCCTCAAACGTTCTGCCTCAGTTCGCACCTTCACATGATTCAAGGAAACACTGTAGAGTGGGAGCAAACACAAGGTGGTGGTGTACATGCCTACCTGGCAGGGACCAATTTGGCAAGACAGTGATTTGCACAGTACATGGCACCAACAGTGAGTATTGCTCATACACAGTGCAGTGCTCTGTGCAGATGAGCAAAACTGCATGTTTCAATGCAGCTAGCCAGTTGCACACATTTGTATGTACATAGCTAAGAGCTGGGGCCATGCCTGCAGATCCCTACGACTAGGGAGCACTCTGAGGTTACAGGTAAAATGAAGCCCAGATTCTGATGAGGGTAACACATAGTTCTTCAACTATATACGTATATCAAGTAGACCACCAACCCTAGACGACTACTTTTCAAACTAATTACTTTTAATGTAGTTATTACATTATTACTTTAGTAATCTACTATTTGGCTTAATTTATTCTATGCATCCCATTTGCTGTCACTTCCTCCTGATTTTTCACCATTTCACTTCCCTTATTATTATATTGGAGTGAGTCTCTTTTGACTTCATTCGTTCAGTCTTGGCTAGTGAAGTTCGGTGATAGATGACATTAATACTACATGGTTGCTGGATACATTGTCAGCTACCCATTATAAACATGACTTCACCTGATGACCACCTGCCTGCTGCCCCTAATCATAGTTCTAGTGCATCATGATTTAGATGCATTTGTTGCTGCATACTACCCACACATATACTGAGAGACAGTATATGTACAAGGTTTGGTGTCCCAGCTTACTCTAACAGTCGTATGAGGTGCCTTGCCTTGGTGACCTCCACCTTGCCACCTTCACTGAATAATAGGAGAAAGGGTAGGAAATACATTGCTTCACAGTTAAGTACAGTGCAATGTAATACACCAACTAGTTACTGGTACCTGCACCTTGCATGTGTGTGTACATGGCTATGTGTTTGTGGGCTACATTTCATGAAATGGTAGTACAAATGACAACAAACTATAGTAAATATTTGTTGGCGTATGATCAACATTTAGCCATTATTCACTGCATCAGTTCATGAAACTTGTGTTTAGGCCAGGCTACGCCACCCCACTACAGCCAAAGCACAGCCTCTGGCAACCCATCAAGTATATCGGTGTCACGCTCTGTAATGTATGTGGTTGTGACTGAGTGCATGACAATTAGTGCTATATAGCTGTACTCCTTGTTGGCTAATCCAATAGCTGTGATACAGTGCTATTAAGGATTTGGCTACCTTTATACATGCAGTATGCATAATTTATTATTAAATGTATAACTCTAATGGACAGCAGGTGATATCTTTTGAAGGCCTGTGCCACATGTATATGTGTGTGTGCCTGCTTGCCTGGTGAAGCAGGAGACAAAGGCCTGGAAACTGGGTCCAAGTGGGAGGTACTCGTCACCTCTCTCATTCTTCTCTTCATCAAATTCAGTGTAAGCTGGAGAGCACAATACAAGACATGTGTGCACATGGGGGAGGGAATATAGGTGAGGAAGGTTGGGAGGGAACACAACACACAGTATGGCAATGCAGGGATGATGGAATAAGAGGATGACAAAGGGAGAGGAGTAAGGGCTATGTGGCATTGGTTGTACATGTATACAGTAGATGCAAATTGCATCTGTATGAATGTGTGCTCAAAGTATCATGGCATGCTGCAGTTACACCAACAAGTGCACATTTCATCCCTGCAACTGATTAACAAGGACGTCTACAGTGTCAATGTGTGCTGCTACATATGTATGTAGGTAAAATACAGAACTAACGTTCATCTAGGAATTCGCCTCTCCTGAGACCCAGGGCCAGCTGGTGGCGGATTTTGTTGGGGCCATTGTAGGCATGCTCATAGCCATGCACATATGCATTGAACTCTTCATTCAGCTTTACCTCTGTGTGATACCTTCCCTCATACTCCTGCAGGAAGTGATTTAACAACAGCCTTTATTCAGTGACCCTTAACGTGTTTCCATGCAAGCAAAGGCAGGAAATCTACTAGCGAAACAACACTACCTATGTACCTTTTATACACATGATATATCTGACCTACCTACAGTATAATATATACCAGATCTACAGTAAACACAGTTTTATGACCTATGTACCTATATACACGGTATGTATGACTGTATGCACAGTAAGTACCTCCATGGCTTTAGTCTTAATACTTTCTTTCTGGATGAAATCTTCACACCTACTAAGTTGAACCTGTGGACAGACAAGATATAGAGTAGATATAGAAGGGTGACCCTCAAATATTGTGTTGCATCACATATGCTTGTTTTACTGATACAGAGATCAATGTGTCAAACATCATTGTAGCATCCCTAATACAGTACGTACAGGGTCACACGTGTATATTTTCCCCTCACCCCCACTGGGACCTTCAGGTACTCATCAATGATTTGAGAGCTGGTGAGCTGAAGGATGCAGTCCCTCAGCAGGACAGCTTGGTCTGAGTTGCTTAGGAAACAGTCGATCACCCCAACCAAGCCCTGGGTATAAAGGGAAGACATGTCAAGTCAACTGGTTGATGACTACCCACAACTGAGTGGGTGTTCAAATATTAAAACACACTGTAATGAGTACTTATGCTTTCAACACTAATGTACGTATATGTACATTATATATGTATATTATATTATATTATATTATATATGTATATTATATTATATATACGTATATGTACATGCATTTTGCTATGCAAAGGTATGTGCCAGGTGTACATGTCACTGAGCTTGTGTGTGTGTGTGTGTGTGTGTGTGTGTGTGTGTGTGTGTGTGTGTGTGTGTGTGTGTGTGTGTGTGTGCATGTGTGTGTGTGTGTGGGTCAGTCTGTTGGCATGTCATGTGTGTGCATATATGCATATGTGTGATGGACCCATGTACCATAATTTCTGTATACATATTTCTTCACTAACCATTAGAACTTGGGCAGCCTCAGCTATCAGTTTCAGTATTGTATCATCAGAAGTGTGCGGAACCACAAGAAACTGCTGGTAGAAAACCTAAAACAGCCAGGTGAGGAAGAGGTAGGCATGTAAGGAATCACAGGCTATTGTACAGATCCTGGATTAAGAGCACATGCAGTTATAACTGTAAGCAGTATATTGAGCAACACAGTGGGGCATTGTTGAACGTTAGTAACTGCTCAATTAGACATTAGTTAGTGGTGAATGCTAACTGTACCTATGAATTAAGAACCTATGCATTCTACATACTGTAATTATTATAGGAATCTAATTGCTTCTACCCTCCCATGCATGCCCAGCCTGTTCAAATTGCCCCTGCCCTTGGATCTCCCCCTCAGAGCTCATGATCAACATCCTCTTCAGTGCCAACCCCACTACATACAGTCACCACTTCCATTACCTTCAATAGGGGTAGGATGCCATGCATGAAATACGGTAGCATTTCCTTAGCCAGCTCCTCAGGTGTGCTGGTCACAGCTGCCACAGCATCGCTTTGCTTGCTTGGTGGGCTTGAGAAAGTCCTGTTGAATTGAGCCAAGAGCAAGGGAGAAAGAGATAGAGAATGCTTCTTATGTGCTATGTTACTGTTGTCAATACTGTATCATAGAAAATTGACCAGGGAATGGACTCAAGTACAAATTAAACACAAGAGTTGCATGCTGCCCAGGCATTAGAACATATCCAATGGATGGCAGAGAAGACTGAGATGTCTTGTGCACAAGTTAGTGTACTTGAATTTTTCAATTGTATTCTTTATTGCTCTTGCTCTGCTTTACCCACTGCACCTGTTACAATGTTATACTGTCTATGCATGTGATCACTGCAAGTGCCCAGTCCTACTGTAGTGTATCAATTGCAATCATACAAGACGTTCACTGGCTGTGACAGATTTACCTTGGTCTTGGCCAGCTCTTCATATCTGCTGCATAGCTCCTGCACCGTCTAAGTTGCCGGCGCACAGCGGCAAACTTGTCAGCAGGTACAGCACGCAGGTAATTCTCCAGTTCCTGCATCATTGCTATGCACTGTCCCAAGTAGGAGTGCATCTTCTCATTACTGAAGACGGATGGAGATGAATGAATATATGTAAAGGTAGTGAGAGTGTAGACAGAAGGTGAATGCAGTCAGGCTCTTGGCTATGAAAGTTTTGAGCATATACAATGAATGCATTCAAATGAGCAGAATGTGCTAGAAAGGTAACAACACATTATGGCACTTTGCAAGTAGCTATGGGGGAATACAGTATATGTGCAGATTCATAGCTGTTCATAAACATTATTACAGTCTGAAAATATTATTGAACTTAAAACACTCACGTTGAGTACAAGTTCAGCTGCACAGCTGCTTCCGAGTTGGTGCTCAAGTAGACCCAGACAAGGAACCTGCAGAATGGTCTCTTCCTCTCAGGTGTAATGTCGTCATTACAAAGGTACTGGTTGGACAGGGTGTGGATAGAGAGAGTGCACATCACATCACAAACTCTACATCTACCACTTTCCATCTCCATCTCACATCCATACCATCCACTCCTCCAACAACTAACCACTACATTTTCTTACAAAGGCCTACACACCCACTCTCCATCTACATCCTCACCATTCACTATCCCAAGTGTGCCTACTATCCACTCTCCCTTACATCCCAACTGGTAGCTGTGTTTATAAATTTTTCAATGTTGTGGGGGCAACTGCAGGGCTTCTACATTACTGCATGTAAGGGGGGGCAAAGCTCCCCCCTCTCCCAAATAGAGGCTGAGTGACACACTTTCACACATACTGTACCTCCAACAGTTCTTCCACAGAGAAAATGGTCTGGCAGACAGATTGAACGGAGGGGGTTGCTCCTTCACAACAGGAAGCCAGCACATCTGTGGTGTTCACCAGGAGCAAGAGGTCATCACAATCTTGGCTGGCTGTCAGCAGCTCCAGTCTGTGGCAACAAGAGTGGAGTTGGATGCTTAATGCAAATTATAAGTAGACTTCTGCAAGGCATACTCAGAGGCTGAAAATAGCACCACAAAGTCATGACAATCAAGTTGATATGCACCAATCTCCTTCCCATGGAGTCGCCCACTCCCTTCTCCCACCACTCCTCGTGCACCTTCTCCCACCTCTTTTTCTTAGTGTCCTCCTTCTGTCCTAAGACACTTTCAAACACGCCTCTGCTCTTGCTGTACCACTTAATGATGAAGGCTTGGTTCCGCTGAATTGGGAGGTAGATCTCATCCACCTGCACGGGATAGCAGATACATGTACAGTGTGTAACCGCAGGGCATGCATGCTGGTGGAACCTCGCACTTTGGAACATACTGTAACCGCGTAAGGGAGCTCATCTGAGCCAACTCAAATCAGGCAACACCACACTGCAACTAACAAAGATCATCTAGTAGTGAGGTGTTAGACCAGTCACAACCAGTCAGAGGCAGTTACAAGTAAGTTACTCGCACTAAGAAACACAGACTGTTACCTGGTGCATGGTGCTTGAGGTAATACAGTTAGGAGTTCACACAAGTCTGACCACTATTACAAGTGTAACATGTGACAAGTGCACACACACACACACACACACACACACACACACACACACACACACACACATACACACACACTCCACCTACTTTAGTGCTGGTGAGTGCCCTGAGCATCTGCAGCAGCTCAGCCTGTGCAGTCCCATTGACCCGGGGAATGATACTGAACACCTTCTCAATCTGACTTTCCTCCACTCGCAGGCACAAATCCTTGAAGTTGCTGAATACCTGCAGATTGGATAAATTGTTCACGTACAGAGGTTCATGCAAAGAGTGGGAGCAGTCACTAAATACAATGAACCTTCAAGCACACAGACACACACATGTAATGTTGTGTTACCTCATAGAGTAGTTTGGCCATTTCAGGTACTGCTAGGCCGAGAGACAACAGAGAGTCCATTCGGTTGAACAAGTGTTCTTTGACAACATGGTTGCCCCTGGAGACCGTGGACAGCAGCAAATGCATTAAGCAAACCATTGCACTATGCAAGCAAACATATGCATTAACCCTACTGCCAAGTAGGTATTCAAGTGCTACATACGTATACAGTTAGAAAGTGGCAGTATATATTCACAACATGATGAGAATGACAGTGCTGATATGTTCTCATTTCTGTAAACATGACCATATTAATCTTCAGGCTTCACAAAATTCCTAAACATAGCCCTGTTGCACTGTTGTGGAAATGCAATGTTAGCTCTCCCTATTCGCACCTTGCCAGAGCCACTAGGAACTTGAAGCATCCAGCGAATAGCATCTCCAAACACCTAAAGTCTTCCCCACACTCCTGTACCCCTGCTTCTTCAGCCACGGGCACACCCCCTGTGGCAACAGCAGATTTATCCTTTTGAAAAGCTTCCACTCGGCTGTCCAGGTGGTCAAAAATAAGGTTGAGTACATCTGAGAGGACTCCTACAAAGCACAGAGAAAGGGAGTACAGGATAAGCCTTAGGAGTGGTTCATTCTCACGGTAACCAAAAGAACAGGTCACACAGCATCAGTACACAAGCTAAGACTGACCTAAGTACATAGGCACATACGTGCAATTGTGGGCATGAGAAAATGTGAGTGAATGCATGTTCATGGTAATTTCAGAATGAATGAAGTCTATTCTATAATGACACAGAGTGCAGCCAATGACCAGTCTTGCTCCTGGATAGCATGGTAAGTGTGTATAGGAACCGTGGAGGAGCAGCCATAGGGGAGCTAACCATGATTGTACAGGATCCTCTGGTTTTGTGGATGGGGCTCCTCCAGATACGAGTCTAGGATGCATAGCCTGCAGGTACCACAAACAACAGATGTAACACACACATACACATCAGTACAGTCAAACATTACAGTGACACAAGTACACACTACGTACATACAAAACATATACGTACATACAGTGCACACTAATTCTATGAAATAGTAATAGGGACATTGCATTGTACATCGATCATGATTGCTAGAGAATATTTTATTACCTTGGTGTGCGCACATTCAAACCACTGACAGCCTTTAGCATACAGCATGTAAGTGGCATGTCTGTGGAGTGTGCCATTATCATGCAAGATACAAGGTGTATCTTAGGACAGAGTGCAGTGACTGATCTGTATCTTCTGTGTGTTCAGTCACTAGCATGCCCCTACCTTGTCATTTCTTCTAGAATGCGACTCAGGTCTGTCATGTGATCCTTATCCAGGTCATGCAGGCATATTTGACGGAAGCGGGCAACTTTCTTCTCTACCTCCTTTTGAGTGTCAACAGATTCAGGAAGCTCGAGGAGCTGTGGTTAGGAACAGTGGGAAAAAAGCATGAGGTAAAGCAGGAGAAAATGGGAGTAGCAGGCAATAAGAGAGTGGTTAAAGTATGCTACACATATTAGTTATACAGATGTATGTGAGTACAGGTGCTCACTTGAGACTCAGCTGCCTTTGTGAATAGATCTGACTCCATGGAGAAGTATCGGTTGAGAAGGTGGAGAGCCAACACAAGAAGGTCGTTGTCCTCATAGTCTGCAATTTCCTGCAGGTGCACAGATACAGTATATGCACATTCATTATGTACAACCACTATGATATATGCACAGCCTTGCATTCAACCCCTAATTTCCACCTGTAAATTCATTGTACAGTTCATGTTGTGAAGAATGGGGTATGGTCAGACTTGACAATTTTTCAGCACAGTAGTACGTACATTTTCTATACAAATTCCTGCAGAAATATACATACTAGCGTAATATTTATCAAGGAGACCAATCAGATTGCCAGATCCAAATACAGTTTCCCCCTATCTAGAGACCCCTCTGGTGAAGTACCACCTCGTGTATTAATTAAACTGGCTTTGCTAGCCACGAATGCATACGTACAGTACACATGTACCAGACACCTCCTTTAAGAGACCACCCCTTTAGAAAGACATTCTTAGACTGGTCTCTAAGGGTGGTCTCTCAAAAGAGGGGCTACTGTAGGCGTTTTCAGATGGTCATGCAGTGCAATAGTGTAAATGCTTGAACTGCCAACAGTCACTCTTATTTAGGACACAAAGCGAAACAAGAAAGCAGCAGCAACATTGACACCCTTCAGAGGGCGCACATTGGTTGGGGGATCTTGACTAAATACATACACAATGAACAGAGAGGCAAACAGCAGATATTGTGCATAAAAGGCATGCACAAAGAGTATATGGGAGCTGTAAGTGTCACTGACCATTGCACACAAAATCCATTGGAAATGGACAAAGTCAAATGGATTTTGCAATAATCAAAGAAATGTATACAGTATTACAATTGACACAAACTCACCAAGAGAGTCTTGACAAACTCATGCTTCCGTGGGTCAGGGTCTTTGTCCCCAAAAAAAGCTGTTTGCTCGAAGATGTGCTTCAGACGCTCCCGGGCAACATTCATAAGCCTACATACATACATGAAGAATAGGTGGTTGCAACCCTCCAGGGACCATGTACAGTGAGTAAGCAAACATCTTCAGTACAATGCATTATACCAGAATATACTGCTCCCGCAAAGGTCAGAGCTACAATACTGCACATGAAAGACAATAATCCTTATTGGACTTGAATGCCACAGAGTCAGAAATAATTAAGTAATAACTTGCTTACCGGTAGTGGTTCATCCTAGTTACTTTGAACTTAGTATACGTAGCATTCTACTCCATAACCTCAATTATTAAATGTGTGAAGGTTCAGAATTGTGTAATACGCTACCTAGTCTCTCATGAAATTGGCTAAATCACTGGATGTTACAGTATGTCGACCAGCCTTCTACACCAGAGATGTTATAGGAAGCTGGGGGACCATAGCCCTATTTGGTAGAGCTAGTGATCACCTTCCCCTTAGTCTCTCATCACTGACTGCAGAGGTGGAGTCAGTCAGAGCGGTGTCAGTCAGTCAAAATGGTGGTCAGCTATACAGTACAAGGCTACACGTCAGCTTTTGGTTTGATAATTTCAAAAAGAGAACTTTACTACCAATATTCATAACATTACCCTTCTGACACTCCAGTACCAATAGAACTGTATTTACAGCTATCAGGAGAGAATTGCAATTGATCACTCATTCACCATTCATCTTTTTCTGCTTTCCAGTCACGTTTTCTCAGGTCCAGCAACTCTGTGGGGGGATGCCTGTGGCTCTGAGCAACAAAGAGGAATGCAGCAAGCAAGATGTGAAAGAAGAGGGTATTTGTAAGTGAAGAACATTACAATAGTGAGGGATACGTATGAAACTAAGTAAGAGTTGAGAAAACAATGTGCATATAATATGGAAGAGAGAAGTGTGAGTGTTCAGATTAGGGTGTAGAGGTTATATTAGAAATACAAAGTTTACTCTGCATACTCTGATTTGGACAACAGAATAGCAGAGCTAAGCAAATATATTTAGTTCTTTCTACTGCAATTCATTTGCACTGGGCATGCAGACACCGAACATCTTGACATTGTGTCTGTGCAGAACATGCGTAGACTAACACAACTCACCACTATGTGACCAATTGGCCATCTTAACTGCCTCCTTTCCATCTGATGGGGCTCATGGCTGTTAGGGCTGGCCATTATGACAGTATCACCAGACTGCTCCATATTAATGTGTATTTCATGTTCCCAAGGCCCACTGTTCCCAGTGTCATCCTTGAGGCAGCGGAAGTCATAAGCAAAGCGCTACATGGAAAGTAAGAAGAGCTCATCAGACATGCACACACAGTATGTATTAATAGAACTCACAAACATAGAATAGGTGCATGCAACATTTCAGCATGCACTCTTTCTTTTTCTCATGCCTCATTCACATGCATGCATGCATGTACATGCACTAGAAGACACAATGCCCGAAGGAATGCAAAATTTAACTCACTTGGAGCCTCAGATAGAATTGGTAGTTGAAGAACAGGTCACACACCTCCAATATTCTGCAGTGTGGAGAAAGCAGTAAAATGGTTTAAACTATATTCTGTAACATGGCAGAACATGACTCATAGATACAAGCATACGTTTGTGCCAATAACAGGGTACTGTTACTGACTGAGAGATATAGTAAAATATATATAATCTCACTTCTTCTTCACTTCAAACATTGCCCTCCCAGCCAGTGTGGTCTTGACTTCAGCTGTCACAGTGCTTTTACCTGTAGCTGCTACAGAAAGTATGCAATGCATCAGCCATGTAAGGGATGCATGGGGCGCACTGTGACAGTATGTATATACTGTAGCAATATATTCGTTTACATTCTATGTATATACACATACATACATCCCTATGCAAGTAATCTGTCTGATCAGAATACAAACATGTGCTGTAAATGTAACATGCAGCATGCACAATGAATGACACTTACGATCAACTGGGCCAGGCTCTTTCAATCTTGCAAGGAGGTTTTTAAGGAGAGGCCGAATGTCTTCAGGGTCATCATAGTAGCCATACTTGACCAGGAGCCCCAACACACCAAGGATCTGCATGGATTGAGGAGTTTGCAGGGGATTAAAAATGCACAGACATCCATGATAAATTAGAAATCCACTGCAGCAGCTAAATCAGCCCATGAAGGTCATGCCAACTTGTTTCATGCATACAAACATATCCACTATTCATTATTCAATCAATCAGGACGTCAGCAACCCAGGAATTTACTAGTACATGCTACTCACCTGAGCCAGGAGATGATTCTCCTCAATGTGGTCATCATTGTACACAACAGGCTTGCCTGTGACATTCAAGAACCATTTCTTCAATTCACCAAAGTACTGGTTTGCCTCTCCTGTGAGGGCAACAGCCTCTTGAGTGTCTGTCCCTTCAAAGGGGTTCTCCTTGAGATCACTGTACACCTGCAGTACACAGAATGCAGGTGTATATGTGTACATATGTGCAGTGCATACATACATGTATAATATACAATGATAACAAATACAAGCCCTAGCTGAGACTGTCTAATGACATGCTAAATGAATGCCTTGCAATACAGTGCAAGACATTGTGTACACTACATTAATTCAGCAAGTACAATATCTTCGGTCTGCATGGATAAGTCCATTTGGACTGCAGCCAGGAGGACTTGAAACACACTTTACCATTGCTTGCTGCATGCCATCTGATACCATCTCGTGAGCCAGACTGTTAACCTGCCTCTGTGTTCTCAGATTACATCATTGCTTGGCAAAGTAGCAATGATGTAACCTTAAAAAAAGGAGGCAAGGTTGCTGTATGGCTAGCAAGACTAGCCAGAATCAAGAAGTTAATTCTGACTAGTCTTGCTGGCCATTCAGCAACCTTGTAGTGTAGTCTTCAAACATGTACGTACTTAGATAATCAGTGTAATCTGAAAACTACACTCATTAATGAGTAACACAATGAAACATCTGCTGGCTCATGGTTAACTGTTCATTGCAATTAATGGAAGCTGTAAACAGCAAGCAATGCGTGCCCTATAAGATATTAGCAGGGCGGTATATACGTAGCTAATGTACAGTATTAAACAGTACAAACTACACCAGAGAGTCAGTTGCATTAAGTCAGTGAAAGAAGTATTGCACTGTTATTTACAAGGCACTACTCACAAATGAATTTGGCAGGATTTCCAGGAAGGCTCTGTTATTGCCCACCTCCACAAACAGAACTACACAGAAAGCAAAATGAGAGTCAATGTACATTATAACACAAGTACAGTCATCTTACATATAAAACTTGCAAGCATAGCAAGCACTAGTGTGATGGTGAGGGTGCAAAAGTGACGACAGTTCTATTGTGACGGGGAGGGTTCTAGTGTGCTTGGGCTTGGTGTGTTGGTATGTTGGAACTAGAGGACTAGGTGTATGCAACATTCCAGAACCAGCACTCTTTCTCTTTCTCATGCCGCATTCCCACGCCCAGCAGCCCTTCAGATACTTGCATGGGAAGGGACTGGTGAGTGAGGGGGGAGAATTTAGGCTGCTTTGGGTTGTTCATGCAGTGAGTGCATTGGGGTGTATACTGTATGTACAGTACAATGGCATATTACAATGGTGTCTGTCCTAACATTCCACACTGTATGTGTGACTAACCTCTGATGAGCTCCACATATTTGGACCGGATGGTAGGATGGACGTCTGCATCATTGGCAGCCACAAGGGCCCCTTTGAAAGTGACAAACTGCAGACAAGTGGAGTGGATGAGGAATGTACATACAGGAACACTTACTGTGCAATAATAATAATAACAATACACTTGTTTGTGTTGATGGCTGGTGTGTGCATAGTGAATGTATAGTTCCAAGTCTTCAACTGTTACAGTACATTGGAACAGTCATCTTCACTTTGGTCCTAGGGATCAGATCTAGAGGTCTCTTCTATCATGTCTCTCCACTCTTCTCTGGTCTGTGCTCTGGTTCACAGTGCCTCAAGATTGGCTAGAGTTTGGTGCTGGGCATTTGTAGCTACACTTGAAGTCTTCATTCCAAACTACGAGAAGTGCAGTTCTTAATCTTCATTGTAGAAGACACCAATCAACGTGAAGACTTTGAAGATTGGATGAAAAGTTTCTACTCTATTAATTGGCTTCACTGCACCGGCCACTATACATTAACCACTTGCATCTGTGGCAGAGGTATCCAACTTTGCAGCTTGAAAGGAAAGGATCTGATAAGAGGGCCATTGTGCCCAAGGCCTGACTCGCCTGTAGTTAATATACAAGTCCAAGGGAAGTGAAAGGTTGCAGCCAAAATTGGCGGCTCAATGGCTGACACTGATACAGTGTAGGTCCAAGGATTGGTGGCTGAAATTTTGTGATGAGGTGTAGTTCTTGGGTTCAGCTGAAATTCCACTATAGAGCATGTATCCTACGTACATTCAGGCATCAGTCATGGCTAGATTTCTTCCTCTCGTCATGTCCTTCCTGAATGAAGTAAGGGTTTCTCAGCTGGCTTAGGCTTTAAAAACTGGCAGTTCTCCAAATACTGTTGCAGAGGAAAGCTGTCATTGAAGTAGCCAGTCAATGAGGGCCTGATCATTCTTATTCTGAGTGCCTTTACCATGCACCCCATACAGTCCTTAACCGTAGATCTATGGCTGTACATACCTTAACAACACAAGAGAACTATACTTACAACTGGCACTTCATTGTTTACTTATTACTGCCTTTTTTATGAAAACGGACCCATATTCATAAAAATAGGTTGAGAAAGTTGAAGGGTACATGCGTACATACACTGTGGTATACTTTTGAGAACAGAAAACAGGTTACTTGCACAGTGGAACTTGTGTGCTATGCATATTGCTTGGGGTATAAGAGTGGATGATAGGAGGATGTGCACAGTGTACGGTGACTATCACAGGGACACTCCTGTGAAAACCCAATACATAGTACATACTAGGTGCACAAACCAGATGCATCTTTCCTTCTTCAACTGACCTTTGTGACTGCATCGATGGCTTTCGCATTGTTTCCCTGAAAGGAAGAAACAGAAGAAAATGTACTAACCATCACATGCAGGTACTTCATGCATGTGCAACACATCAATTCTAGGACTGTGTATTCAGCACTCATAGTAAGCAGAAACATATACAGTGTATGTACCTTTGCAAGCTTTCCAAACAGGTCCAACTGAGATTCCAACCAGCGGTAGTTGGAAGTACACTTCTCTTCTTCTGGGTTAATGCCCTGCCAAGGACACACACACACACACACACATGAACCATCATGCGACTATTAACAATTCAGTCTACATGTGCAGTAGCTAGTAAGGGTGACCATGTGGTCCCATGATTGCAAGCCTCACCTCGGATGGCAAGTGTCCGAGTGAAATGTGTCTGCCTGTCTTGTCCAGGTGGACCACTTTGTTGCCACGGGTCACAGCCACTTCTGTTCTAAAGAACAGGTCCTGCAGAAAGTGAGAAGTGGGCCGAGGAGATTAGCAAACAACTTAAAGCCTAGCAGAACCATTATTCAACTTACACTACCATTCATAAGTATGAAAATACTGTACTCAGTATCTACGTATACTTGAACAAGGCTAAGGACAACACAGTCCTGTATTCTTCACAGGTAGGCGTTGACGCTTCATACCCAAACTGTCTTACCTGTCCATGGCCCTGCAGGAGCCGTTCTACAATGTGATCTGTAAAGGAAACAATTGTTGAAATACAGTTACATAGGCATAGTAATATATGGGAGTTGTAATGAAGCACAGTGCAGTATACATACATGATAGTCCATTGCATGTACAGTAGGTATAAGCAGACAACTCTATATGTAGTTGTACATGTACCAAGCCCAAGACACCTGTACGTACATTGTTTGACTGCGATAATGCATAATATATAGTGTTGATGCCCCTAGATTATGTCTCCTGCATTGGCTTACCCTGGCTGGGCACGGCTGCCTTGCCCTCACACACACAGACAACTCCAAGGTAGTCAAGCATTCTGTGGTCCTGGAGGTCCAGGAGGAGATAATACATCGTAAACCAAATACTAATCTTCACCTCATCCTCTACACTGCTGTATGCTTGCTACATGAATTTCTATTTCTCACTGTATAGGTACAGCATATTATGTACATGCATATACACCATGAATTTCATTGTTCTAATTAGATATCTCTGCATCTTGCTTTTTGCCCACTGCTAACCACTCTTCGTGCCCCTTTTTCTGTTTTAAGCTGAGGCCATGAGTCTGCCAACACTTAATTCTACCCTCCATTGCTCCCTCTCTCACCTACAACACACTCCACTCCCCCTCACCCCTGCTATGACCCACTTCCCTCCCTCTCAGCTGCCCCTTCCCCTCCCTGTCTCTTTCCTTCCTCTCATGATCACCACTCATCCCATTCACCTTGTCTTTCATCTCCACAATTTGGTCCACAATCGTGTCAATCTGCTCTGTACTGAAGTGTAGCACAATGTTCCTAGCAAATACAAATACATAAAAGTCAGTAGAACAATTGAGTAATCAATCGATCATCAAGCAACATTGATGGAACCAGACACAGACTTCCATATAACATTCTCAATACTAGTAAAGCAATAGTCTGTAAATTCCAAAGTTCAAGGAGTAGGCTTTGTACATCAGCCATCTGGGCCTCTGAACTGTTCAAATGCTAGGGTTAAGTCTTTTGCAAAGCATGCTTTTCAGAGTCAAAGATGTACAGTATCCATATGAAAATGCAACACAATTATGCCCCCAACATTGGCACCACATGACACTCAGCATTCATGTCCTCTGATATTGATGTATTACTGCTAAGCTTGCAGCCGCTGCTGCACTTACGGGTTGTCTCTGACCAGTTCAATCAGCATGTCTTCAGCATTCAAACCCAATTGCATCTGTAGCGGGAGGAATACAAGTTGGTTTCATGATTGCATAAAACTCCGAGAAAGCAAATTACTCTTCCACTCCAAAGGAAAACAGCAAATGACTTACTTGCCCTTCAAAGAATGGAACAAAACGAGAGACATAGAGCTCATTCTTTCTACTGTCTCCTTGCAAGAACACCTCAATGATACTGTAGCATGCCATGCACACTTTTCTCTGGAGACTGCAGGTTAGATCAAATGATGTGCTCAAGTGGTAGATGCTATGTATACCTATGGTGGACACAGTAAGCTACACACCATCCACTGATACATACAGTGGGTGGTGTGTTAGCAGTTAACAGACATACCCAGCATCTGCAGCCTCTGATTTGTATGCCTTCAAGAATGCCACCAACTGCTCAAGTATCTAAATGTACAGTGCATACAGTAGGTGGTGCAACAGGCAAGAGGGGAAAGGTGAACAGGTCCCGTTCATATATGCATGCATGTACGCACAAACTCACCCTCAGATTTCTAACCAGCTTCTGATGATCTTTCTGTCGTGCATTTGGATCCTGCATGAATTTGGATAGCTCCCCAAGTGCCTGCGGCAACAGCAAAGAGGAAATACAGTAGAACAGACAGTTTGACAGTGTCCGGTCAGTAACAAATTGTACTGCTCATACCTTGGCTGTCATTTCAGCTTTCTTGCTGGTGAGGGTCCGTTCATTTCTTCTCTGATGAGGAAAAGAGGATGAGGATGAATGAGTAGGGAGAGGGAGCATTAAATTTTCTACTCCAACACAGTTAGCAGACAGCTACAAAGTAATGACTTACATCTTCCATGTACTCCTTCAGCACAGGTACATAACCAGCCACTAGGTTGAACTTCTGCACCAGTTTGTCCTCCACCTGAAGTACAGTAAAGGGTGAGCAAGTAGATGAATGGGATAACCCAACATTCACATTGCACCCCAATTACACATGTACACGCACATACGTATATGTAAGCCATACCTCCATCAGTGTGAAGGCATCATCATAGGCCATCACAGATTTAGCAGAAGCCTTGAACAGTTCAGCATCATCCCACCTCAGTCCTCGCAGTCCTGTGGCATTTTCATCAGAGAACATTCTCTGATATGGTTCTCCTGAGTAATGCAGAAGGACATGCAGGGGAGAGCAGCAGGATCTTCACTTTGACACAGGTCTACGCATGTATTCACCTTGGTCAGAACAATTGTATCAGATGTGTACACAGATACATACCATGTTTACCCCAAAGCTATAACACTGACACAGCTCCCTCCTTCACAGAAGTATACATATCATGACCAGAACTCCATGCTCCATACCCATCTCACCTACCACCCACCTTTGCCTGCATGCAGCCAGGTCCTTGTTTGTGGGTGGTTGATTCTAGCATAGGTGCCATACTTGATCTCATCTTCTCCTGAGATTACAGGGAAAAGTCTGAAAGTGGTGCAGGTGTCTTGGTCTAATTCTGACACAGTGACTGCTTTTTCTTCCTTGAGAGTAAGGACACACTGCCCATCCCTTCTTTCCACTGCAAGGTACTGCTGGGTCAATAGATGCTTAATGCGACACCTCTCGTACCACAGGATAGGTTCACCTGGAGGAGGTGGTGGAGGTTGCATGAGATGAAAACAGCAAGGGGTGCAGGAGGAGGAGCATACGTAGGCATAATGGAAGAGTGAAGAGTGCATAACATGGTGAAGATGTGAAGTAGAAGGCAAACACAAAGATAAGGAAATACAAACAATTAATTCAGTGCTATGACAGCATACTTGTCTATTCATAGGGGTATGCAGAAATCTCACCACTGAGAGGATTCTTCTTCTTCTCAATAGTCCAGTAGGTGATGGCAGAGGTGGATGGGGGCTTGAGTTTGCCATGGTCTGACTTCCTCTTGCGCAGGTGAACATTCTCCGTTATTTGCTCACCTGGCACTTCTGCGAAGGACCCTTCAGCAACCAGGTAGCTCTCTATCTCACGGTGGAAGAGACGGATGGTGCCTCCAGCCTGCAGTTGACGGGAGAACAGCAACAGTACATACAAGTGGCATATGCTCCATGCAATTCGATCTGTCTGTGGTATCACCAGGTTTGTGCACCACATGTGTGCATGTGTGTCTGTGCATGCATGGACATTGTCTATTTACATACCCTTAGAACTTTGGCCTCTGGCATAGGATGGCTGTGAAGGCACACAGTGAAGGCTGACTCAGAGGCTGAGAGGTTCAACTCTTTACTATAAGAGAGAAGGGTAGTGAGGATGAGGGCAGGGAGGAGAGGGGAGGAGGTGGGTGGGAAGTAGATAGAATAGCAGGAAAGGTGGAGAAAGGAGAGATTGGAGAGTATGATGAAGGAAGGGAGAAGACAAGTAAAGAAAGTGGAGAGTTAAGGAATGGGAGACATAGTTAGAAAGACACAGCTTGGAATTACTTGTAGTGGTACAGTTCACTTCACAGCTCTTACCCAGCATGATACCTCACTCCACCCTACACTCACCACTGACTGTGGAGGTTCTGACTGATATGTCCAAAGCATAGTGCACTGCAATGGAGGAACTGGCCCTCGGACATGACACTCTCAAACATTACCTGTTCATACGTGCGGACCTGTGACAAAATGACAGAGCACATGAAAAAGCAATGCATGCATTTTGCGTCACATATGCACCAGGAGATGGTAACAGAACTGTTCAGTCTGGAAAAAACACTATCATGTGCTACTGACTAAGCATAATAATTATTGGTCTACACAGCAAAATATCAGACTGTGTGACTGTATTTGGAGCTAGCCAAAAACTGTGCAGATCTACTGAATACATTGAATGGTAACAAGAGTAGATAAGAGATGAGAGTATGCAACCACGTATCCCTGCGTGTATAACAGCATTTCCTAAAATGACGTAGCAACATGTCACACGTGGGCATGGTAATGCTACTTAATATTCTGATGTAATGGATGAATACCATCTCAATCCTCCAGTCTGTATGTACTCGGCATCGATTGCACAGCTCTTCAGTTTGTTAGTCGGGAGTTTCAATGATGTCCAGGACTAGCTGGTTGACACCATTCTCTTCACTGGATAGATCAAGCCTAGAACTTAATGCGTAGCCACCGTGAAACTCCGAGGAGAGCGCTGTGGAGCCGTGGTAATCACTCAGTATTATGCCAAACCTACCAATTACACCAGTATTGGTGTCTCAGTTGGTAGGGGGGCACGAAGCCCTATTGACTTGGCAACCAGTGATTACCTCCCAGATGGAAGAGCCACAGACAGCTGCTTCACCCTGATTGGGGCTCATCAGTGTGGCATACTGATGGTTGATGGTGGATGACTGGCTGTTTCTGTATCCACCACAAGTTAAACACTTGTGGTTTCAACCATCTTCCATCTTTTGTTAGATGACTGGAGGAGGTGATCACTGGTTGCCAACTCAATAGGGCTTCGTGCCCTCCTACCAATTGAGACACCAATACTGGTGTAGTTGGTACGTAGGTTTGGCATAATATCCAGTGATTACCATTCAATCTATTGCCTCTGCAGTGGCTAACTGCAAGCAAACATCTGCTTTCATCTATTGAATAGTACTGTCAAACTTTCATCAGCTATGCATGCTGCCACCATTATCAGTGGCACAATTACAACCAAAAACAGAAAAGAACTGCCAGACTACAAATTTGCGGTAATTGTGCCATTATTAATGATCGCTGTTTACTTGTCAAACCATTTGGGTTTTCCTGTTCAGTTCCTGGCTATATAGAGGAGGTCATGAAGTAAATCTTGTCTACCCAATAGAAATATACAAGGCTACATAATTATAAATACCCATCTCCTTGTTTGCACCTACGTATGTAACTGAACTGGCTCGTTCACAGGATTTTTGAACAATGAAAGCATGCAAAATGCTGAAAGTCCCTGATTGCACAAAGCCCATAGACCTCCTTGCTACACCCTCACCCTTTACTTGAGCACTAACCTCATCTCCTACTGATCGCACTTTGTACCTTGGAAGGATTCTGAGAATGCAGCTGGGCGAGTTCTGACTGGTCAACTCCGTCTGGAGGGAGAGGGAGGGAGGTGTACGTATGTATGTGTACACATTTGCTCACACAGATGCACACCAGTTAGGGAGTAAAGGATGACCAAGAGTTGCAGTGCTTAGAACACGAAACTAACACTATCATCTTTGGTCAGTAGATTGGTTATTAGTGCTTCGAAGTAGAGACATTGGCCAGCATCTCTCCCCCTTCCTGCAACACTCTCCTCTATTCCTTCCCCTACTATCTATTCACACTTTTCACCCTCTGCTTGCCCTCACACCCTCCATTTCCCCCTCCCTTACCTCCCTTCCCTCTCATTCCCTCCTCATATGCCCTTACCCTGAGGTTGGTGCTCTCCAAGAGGGAGGTAGCAGAGGGGTTGATGGACAAGTACCGGCCTGTGAAGACATGCTGCAGCTGGACTGTATTCCCATATAGCACCTCTTGTCCCTCAAGGCGCTTCTGGTGTAACTCATTGTCTGCAATCTCGGCAGCAGCAATGCTCTGAGGAGTAAGGGAATGAAGGCAAAATATGCTGGCTTGTGTGTCGCATAACATGCATGTGCACACACCCATGCACACACGCACATGCACACATGCACACACAAACACACACACACACGCACGCACACACACACACACACACAAAATCATGTCCTAACAATGGTAGGCTCCATTTGTTTCCACAACAATGGGATCAGGATCACGAAAGATTAGTAGATATAAGCATCTTAAGCTTGACCAAAGAAATAAAAGGCTGAAATTGCAGTGGCTTTCTCACACATTCAATTTCAGCAGATTTTATACATTCAGTTCAGTTGTTACATTTAAGAGCGAACACCACATGGCTCTCAACATGCAACTTGCAAGTATAATGATATTATAGTAATTTGACCTACTTCTGCTCTTTTCCTTTCTTCATCTATCTGCTCATCATCCACCAATGGTTTCTTCAAACTTTTTGCTTGTTGAATGCACTCCTTTAGCTCCTCCAGGCGTTTCTGGGCTTTGTACTTGTTGGCAGCAAGTACTCTGTAGCATGCACCTGTGTGAAAAGGGGGTAATGAGGAAAAGAGAGTTGGAGGGGATGAGGAGGGGAAGAAAGGGGAGAAGAGGTGGACATAAGGGGAGACCCATTTGGGGATAGAGAAAGGTGATGAGGAGATGGAGAGAAGGGCGAGATATAGAGAGTTTGGGAAGTGGCCACAGGAAGAGAGAATACAGGGAGATGAGGGAGTGGTAAGGAAGGGTAACTAAACAAACTCACAAGGGGATACATTGCTTGTACAGATTTCTACTAAGCATTTTGCCCCAAGCTGCACTGGTACTTACAGTGAATGTTTGGCAAAGCGTGAGGATCTGTCCAATGGTAGTCATCTCCCACTGGGTGAACTACTACACTTTGGATTGCCTTGCTGTAAGGTAGGAATGGGAAGAGGAGGACAGGTGAAGCTTTGGAAACATTAACCCTCGAGCAGAAGACACATATGACTCATGTACACTCACACCCGCTGTGCATAACTGCACTCAAGTGTGCGTGTGCATGTGTGGGGGGGGGGGGGAGATATCAAGCTCAGACTCTACTCACACATCATACATGTACATGTGCCCACTACCTACATAGCAGCATACATGCCCACTGCTGTAAGCTAGTGCATCTAAAATGTGGGAAGGGCTGAAGTTTTGGCATATGTATGTATGAAACCAAAATACACAAAAAGGAATGCATTTAACTACAGCAGTCAAGTATGTGCACAAGTGTGCATACATTCATGAATGACACCCTGACAAATTACTGCAATAGACTGCCTCTAATGTCTGACTAGTACAGCACCTCTGGAAAGTGATGAGGCTCTCAGATGCTATAAATCTAAAGCAGGCCTGCTTACAATAACATTCTCCAAGACAAGTCTAGTTGATAAACCAGAACACCAACTCTATTGCACACTAGGGCTGAGGTCACAAGCCAAGGATAGAGACACCTTGGGGAAGCATATTGAGAGCCTGTTGCTTAATAGATGCAGACCATATTGTCATAAATCTGCATGTTTTCATCGCCATTTAGAAACCACATAGGGAGAAAGGATTTTTTTTCTTTTCCTCCTACATTTCCTCACTGATCAGATTTCATGAGCAGCAGTGCACACAGGGCCTCTGACAGCTAGCCTCTATCTTAAGGTTATTAATTTTAGCAAATAGCACAAAAACGTTGTACCTGCAAGTCTTGTTTTATAGGCAACATTTTACACAAATTTTTGAAAATTGCTAAAGCTTGTACCCTCCAAACCCTGGACTCTTCAAAAATTAATGCTATACTTAGTTGCCACTAAACTTTGTAGTACAAGTGATGGAGGAACACTTCCAGGACATAATAGGGGTAAAGATCAGACTCCCAGACAGGGAGATGCCTTGGGGCAGCATTGAAATCCAGGGCTTGCACCGAGTACTTTGTTCAAGGAAAAGTCAGAGAAGATGGTTGCAGAGGTTTTAGGACAAATACAGGAAGTGTGCCTATGTATTTCAGTGTCTGAGTACTCTATTGCAGGCTTTATGAAACAGCTAGTCCTCCACAAATATGTGCTACAGGAGACTTGAGCACGAGAACACAGTGTATGTGTGATCGGGTTTCAAGGTTGAGCATGGCGGGATAGATCTCTGATCCTATCAACCAGTGAGGATGGTCACTACTTGCAATACATTCAAACACTGGGGTGACCATCATACAGTTAATCAGATGCGAGGTTTCCTATCATATCGTTGATGCACATCATTCTGCTTGCAGGCCCAGATTAACTTTTCATGCTCCTGCAAAATTGGTGCACCTCTCTAGTCACCACCTGGGCCTCATCTGTAACCACACAGTACGTGGTGCAACATGCGATGCAGTATATGTGCCAGTTGTACCAGAATAGAGACCACCAGCACAACTTGCAGAGGGTAAGGAGTAAGTAGAGCGAGTGCGCTAGTTGATGGAAGGAAAACACCACACTAGCTACTCGCTGGTCATAATACCTAACATGCAAGTACAGTGCAAGCTGCTAATATCGTAACATAAAAAGAAGCTAGTCAGATTCGATCGCAGTGTTATTCCCACCTGGACACATCAGAGTAAACGAAACCCTGTCCCTCCTGGGAGAACAGCAGAATGGTGTCGCCGATCCGTAGCGTGCTTTGCACTTGCTCACGCACCCTCTCTGGAGCTCCAATCGCGGGCACGACCAAGGAACTGCCTCGCTTCGTCCCAATGGATGAAGGAGGACGTGATCCTGAGTCGCTCATGGCTGTTGTTGGTCGCCTCTGGCGACGCGCGTATTCTCGCAAGCAACAACAGCACAAGTCCTGGATCAAGAACAGCTGTGCACCCGGCCATGGTGCTTTTATAGGGCGACCCATCTCGAGTGGATTGCTAATTGTCTTCCGTCCCACTCGAGATCGCGCGAGGCCATTTGCGCCACGAGGGGATTCCTGGAGTCCACTGTGCACAGACTATGAAACTATGCAGAACATAGAGTCAAATACTATCAGGCTTTGTTGGGGTTGACACTTGTAGATCATCACTTTGACACTGATAGATGAGCACACTATATGTTGCAATTGCTAGATAGATTAGCTAAACATTTCCTTGTCTGATTTGTATTCTAGTACACTACTAGCTATTGCCACTGCTTTGCTTCCTTTCTACAAATTATGCAGTTGTTTGCATGTCATTTACAACAAATACATTGAAGGACAACATACATGGTAAGGAAAGAGGGGGAAGGGGAAAATGGCAGTGAACTGGACCAGCACTGGCAACCTCTAGATCTATAGCCAACACTTTAGCAGCTGGGTCACTGGTCACCACCAACAGCCACTGATCCATTCCCTTCTTATACACCGATGTGGGTGGGCTCTATCCAGAGCCTCCTTTGAACTCCCACACTGGGCACCGACAAATCAGTGACATTATCAGAAATGCTAATTGACTGCCATTTTCCCCTTCCCCCTTGTTTCCTTACCATGTGTAGCTCCAAATGTTGTCTTTCATTCGCGTCACCATGGTACATAGAGCAAATTGACATTATTTTGCATTGTCAGTGTATGCTTGAAGCATAGTCTATGTATGAAGCCACATATTGCATGTGATTCTAGCTATCTGTCTATCGTGCCACATGCATCATACTATACATTCTGGCATCAACAGGCTGGCATCGATCACCTGCAGCTATGATGGTTGGTCCTACCAACTGGCATACACACACTGGTGTGAGCCACATTGCTGATGCCAGACCACTGTGGACTTGCCATCATTGGGACGCCTGAGCAGGGAAGCCTGCCAAAGGCAGGATTTCCTACTAACATAATATAATATTCTATAATAGATAGACAATATAATATAATATATTATATCTGTAGTGAGTCTTTATTCAGTGCCATAGTGAAGCCTACGTATAAAAAGAGAAGGGAGAGGATTCTTTCCTACATCTCCCATGGCTTTAAACTGATTGATGTCATGAGCAACAGTGCACACAGAGATTCTGCTAGTCAAAACAGAGCATTGAATGGTAATCACTGGGTATTATGCCTGACCTACCAACTACACCAGTATTGGTGTCTCAGTTGGCAGGGGGGCACAAAACCCAATTGGGTTGGCAACCAGTGATCGGCTCCCCCCAGTGATCCAACAAAGATGGAAGAGCTACAGACAGCTGTTTCACCCTGATTGGGGCTCGAGATCAACAGTGTTGCGTACTGATGGTAGATGTTGGAAAACTGGCTGCTTCTGTATCCACCACAAGTTAAACACTTGCATGTGGTTTCAACAGAAATGGCCAAGGGAGGATACAGTCATCACAAATGAAGCATTGCCAAAAAGGGGCGATTGCTTGCAGTTAGCCACTGCAGAGACAATAGATTCAATGGTAATCACTGAAACCACAAGTGCTCAACTCGTGGATTCAGAAGCATTAAGTCATCCAACATCAACCATCAGTACGCCACACTGTTAATCTCGAGCTCCAATCAAGGTAAACAGCTGTCTGTGGCTCTTGCATTGTTTGTTGGATGACTGGGGGGGGGAGGCGATCACTGGTTGCCAACCCAATAGGGCTTTGTGCCCCCCTACCAACTGAGACACCAATACTGGTGTAATTGGTAGGTTTGTCATTCAATCTATTGCCTCTGCAGTGGCTAACTGCAAGCAGTCACCCCCCTTTCAGAACAAAACATCTAATACATATACGTATGTACGTTCCATACATACACACAAGGCATTTGTCATGACTGTTGCAGCATACGCCTCTCTGTAAGAGATGCTCTGTAGCATGTTAGATAATCTACAGTTCCTTGCTAGAAATGTGGGATTTTACCATAAGTGATTGTAATGAAATTGATTGTTCAGATTTTAGTTTGTTTATGATAATCATATGTTGACAAATTGACTGTTTGCATTAAATAGACGTCATGAGCGTGACATCTGATAAGCTGCTGGAGGCAGATAGAAAAGCAGATGTGTTGTGGTTAGCACAGCTACTATAGTTCAAACCTGACTTCCTTGTTTCCTATTTCCTAGAAGCAGTTGAGGGGTTTCTGTAGCACACTTGCTGCAATGATTTCTAATAACTGCTTCCCTCTGGGAAGGCTTCCAGACTTTCATCAGCTGCTTGTGGTATAGCAAGGCGTCTGGTTTGCTATATCTCAAGGCCAAATCATGTATACTTTTAACGCCTGGAATTGAAGGCATGTAAAGTAGGAAACACCTTCCTATTCCTGTAAACACTAGCGTGTACTCAAAGCTGTGGTTCAATTGTATCTAATTGTTGTACAAATTGTACACTCTGTACTTATGTACCTCCTGTACGTTACAGTGTGCATTAGGAACAGCTACAAATGACACAGTATGGACAGCTACAGCAAGCCACGTTACCATAAAGATTAAATTAGTGGAATAATTCCTTGTTTGGCATTTTCTCTATGATGTGCTGCAACACACAGCTACTCTCAGATCAAGCAGCATAACATGAAGGGTGAGTGCTCTAGTGAAGGCAATCACTTTTTCAAGATGAAACTGCCCTGACTGCACTCTCTGTGAGAATGGCATGCAAGTTGGAGGGAGACCATATTTGAGGTGTCTTGTGGGTTTGTGCAGTTACGTAGTTCAAAGCTGACTTCATGCATGCAAGGGGAATCCTGCAACTTGTCAGATGTTAATATAGGTTTTCATTCTAATGTATCTCTATTGACCACCATTGTGAAGCCTATAGGGGAGGCGAGGAATGATTGGTTCCTACTTCTCCATGACCACAAACTGACTGGCGTCATTAGCAGCAGTGCTCACATGAATTCAGCCAGCTAGCCTCCAAGTTAGAACAGAACATCATATACGTATATATTCCATACACACACAAGACATTTGTCATGACTGTTGCAACATACAGTTCTCTGTAAGAGACGCTCTGTAGCATGGTAGATAACCTACATTGCCTTAGTGTAATAGAAATGTGGCACACTGCCATAATTTATGCCAGATTGTAACTACAACTGATAATGTAGATTTGCAGTTATATGGTAATGATATGTCAGGAATTCAACTGCTCACAGGAGCAACCCTTTGCCTCAGTGTTCACAATCCTATTATCCAATCAACCACTCCACACCCCTTTCTCTCCATTACATTTACCTCTATTGTTTGTCCATATCTCAGTTTTCTATCTACAGTAAACCAGTACCATTCTCACCTCTTAGTACTCTGTACCTTATCACCTTCCCTCAGTTCTTCACTGTGTGTGCTTTACCACTACTGTCACTATTGATAAAACTATTTACATAAGTACAATTACCAGATATGCCCTTAGATTGGAAACACCTAGATTGGAGTCAAAATGACATACGTATACACTGGCACTTATCCAGTTCGGTGTAACCAATGAACTGCAGGTGACTAGAATGTGCATGGTGGGCGAGTTCATATCATATTTCCTCTGTGGCTGGACACCAGAAGGTGTCGTACAACTTGTCATGTATACAAGCTGGAGACCTCTAGAGCAACAATGGGTTTGTGGGTGCACAAGTAGTTCAAACATTTCCTATTTCCTAGTTGAGGTCTGGGCTTCTCAGCTGTTGTAGGCATGAGAAAGGGCTTAGTTCTCCAATTAGCAGCTTATCAAACAGGGTTTGAAAACCTAGCCAACGTTTCAACCAGATGCTCTGGTCTTCTTCGGGGCAAAAGTGAAAAGGAATTATAAACTCGCCCACCATTCTAGTCACCCGAAGAAGACCAGAGCATCTGATCAAAATGTCAGCAAGGTTTTCAAATCCTGTTTGATAAGCTGATAGCTGAAGAACTAACCATGCCCAGCAGAACAGCCCAGGCTTCCCAGGCCATGGCCTGATCAGATTTTCAGGCCTGGCCTTTCTTTTATATAGCAAAGATACTTGCTGGCCTGTGCATGTGACCATCTAGGTATGATTGTCTTGGTGTGGCCTGACCACCTTTAAAGTGCTTCTTCCGGGCCTGCTGACCCCTTTTATATTTCTTAGTTGCAGGTGATAGATTTGCAAAGCATAAATGCTGCAATGATTTCTAATATGTATGTACGGAATTTTCTTCCCTCCTAGGCAAGGCTTCCACATGTTCATCACTGCCAGTGGTAACCGAAGTAAGGTCAGGTCTCAGTGGCCACCTCAGGGCCGCGCAAGTACCTCGCTTAGGCCTGGAATTGTGGGCATGTAGGGTAGGAAAACACCTTACTATTTCTGCAACTGCTAATAATAGCATGGTAGTTTCTTGTTCAGCAGTCCAAGCTTTATTAGAGACATTTGTGTCCATCTGCTGTACAAATTTTATACTTTAACCAGTTATAGTGTGTACAAGAAACAGCTGCAAATAATTCAAACCATGTACAGCAAAGGAATAAGATTACGTTTAACACAGTAACAGCAGAGGCAGGTAGCAGGGGATTCACAACCAGTAATATATGGAATCCTCCTTCCTACTTCTTCTTAAACTTCCACACATCATGCATGATTACAGTACAGTGCTGGTAGGGCTTCTACCAACCTCAAAGTTGCAATAAAATGTACACATTTCAAGCATGCACCAGAGAACACAGCTTCAATATACTATTGATATATATATATAGATATAGATTATTGATGCAGTCAGAGTTAACATTGCCAACATATATAACATAATGTATATACCACATCACTTTGAAACATCTTGCAATCTGACTGCAATTTAAGTACAGTTTATGCATTCTTGACATGCACAAGATAAAGTACTAGCCAACCACAGTATGCAGTCAAGTATAGCTACATACACTCTATGCCAGTTTGCAAGGACACTTCATTTTCTAGCTCCCTTCATTTTGTTCTTGTTCCTGTCATTTCCTTGTCTGTCGCCTTGTCTGCTCTTGATCAATTAGCCATCATAAACTTCTGAATCGTCAACAAGCACACACACACACACACACACACACACACACACACACACACACACACACACACACACACACACACACACACACACGCACACACACACACGCACACACACTGACATACAGTACAAAGGGATAAACCCACTTGTTGATCCCCTAACTAGGCAGATGAAAACTGATAAGACAGGGGAGGAGCAGCATCAATCGGGGCCACAATTCTTCTCACTCACTTGTCTTAGACTACCTACATGAGCATCCAAACATAAATTACAATGCAAGTTGATATTTCAATGCTTAACTGGCAGAATGGGGTTCACAACATTATGATGGATAGAATGACACCAGGCATTGTTGGAACTGTAGAACATTTGTAGTTGATAACCCATCACTATCCGTATATAACAGATGAGCACGCTATTCTGCCAGATGGAGAAAATGATTGCATAGCATTATGTTGGTGTGTTCTGAATGAATTGCTGTCAATCTTAGACTGTGCACACTGCATAAATGTAAGGGTAAGTGCTATACTGAGGGCAACATTTGGTCATTGACAAGATGAGCGCTCCTGGACTGGTGCATTCTCCATGGGAATGGCATGCAGATTGGAGGGAGGCAAGGAGGTTTGAAGGTGGGCTAGTTGTTTTGCCCAGCTAGTTCAAAGCTAACTTCATGCATGCATGGGAATCCTGCTTCTCACTGTAGGCCTTTCATCTAGTGTACAGTGCAAGTACATACGTATCTATTACGTATTTATGTGAATTGTATCTGTAGTGAATCTCTATTGCACCATAGTGAAGCCTACTAGCTATAGGGAGAAGGGATTCTTTCCTACTTCTTCCATGGCTTCAAACTTCTTGGTGTCATTAACAGGTGTACACTGGGACTCTGCTATATATAGCTACAGCCTTTGAAAGTCAAAATAGTATATTAAATTCATTCCATACATGCACACAGTGGCACAAGGCACACTGCTCTCTGCATTTAAGAGACCATCTGCATCATTTTGGATATCTCTCAGTGCCTTGCTGAATTTTTCATTGTGGGATACTGTCATACATGATTGTACATATAGCATATATCTAGTATAGCACATGACTGTTAGTGATCATGATTTGCTGGAAATTGACTATTTGCAGGCAGGCCTTTTGCATCAATGCCTAGACTCATAATATACGTAGCCCAGACCCTTTCCTCCATTGCCACAATGCTATTGAATGGAAGAAGTGGTCTGAGCCACATGAGACTAATCAATGTCTACCCCCATCATCCACCCAATCAGTCTGTGCCCCTAATCCTCCAATGCATTCATAGGCAGACAGAGAAATTCTGCAGCACAGTCAGTTCAGGGCTCTTCTCCTCTTGACGTACACAAGATACAACATCCACCAATTAAGAGCATGCAATCAATTACGTATATATACGTACCAGTGTTTCCATGGAAACATGGGTACAGCGTATACATACTTGAACAGAAGTGAGCCTGCAAGTTTGGTTCTCTTTGTAATACATCTCCCCTGCTCTTGACTTTAGTCTGTTATTCTCCACACCCGCTGCCTAGCCTGCTCTTGGTCAAGTATCTCTTTTCATTCACACATGAAGGCACACATATACACACACAAAGTGATGAAAAGCTGTTAAATTCTATTGATCCTGTAACTAGATCTACCATGGCATCAACATAGCTTAGACCCAGTTGGATAGCTACCAGATGAGACTTGACAGGGAAGGGGAAGAGCAGAATTGATCTGAGCCAAGTGTCTTCTCACTCACTTCGCTTCCTACCAGATTGAGCGTCCAAACGTCAACAATGTCAATAACTGGCAAAAAAGCAGTTCATATAGTTATGTTCAGTAAGCGCATTCACCATAATGCACCCTATACACAAAATTACCCCACCCATTTTCAATCGGTCACAGATTACCACCGAACCCTCTCCTTTTCCTCTCCTTCACTCAACTTTAGCCAGCACAGCATCCAGACTGTACTCTGCTACTCCAGTAAGTCATCTCATGCAGATTGGACCCACCCACCACCCACTATATGCACCCATCCAAGCATAGGGAAGGCACCATCAGTGATATGAAGCCTGTATGGTAATTCCTGTAGGAAAGCTGATGATTCAGGTATACTATCATGTCAGGGACTAGAGCAACTTCATGTATGCTCCTTTTCCTTCAACTTTGTACTTCCCAGAGCAAGTATAGGAAAGAGACCTGTGCAGGACTTAAATCAAGCAGGCAAAGTATAGGAAGTAAGGTCACAGGTGGTCAGAGGGAATGTAACAGCTTCAGGTGAACTAATTGTACTCTTTTGAGATACTAGCAGCCTTGAAGTACTGTCCTGTTGGTTGTGATTGTAATTTCTGGAACAAGCCATGCCGATGATAAAGCCCCACTGTGGGAAACACATCTGCTCTTGAAGCGGGACACGTGAGATCTAGAGGATCAGTTATCAAACTAGTTCGTACATTCCATGCAACTTGTAGCTAGCTACACATTACACAGAGTGTAAGTTGCCCTGCATTCATTACTGACTGGGGCCAATTTTCCTTTCCCTGCCTATCTTTCTTTGAGGTGTGACTGCCATTAGAATTGTACCAGTTAGTGGTTACAAAGTTATATAGAGTAGTGGAAAGATAATCCAACAACTAAGTATCTTCTGGATGTGTTATAATGTGAATTTTAGTGTAGAAAGATGGTGGGGAAAAGGACTAGGCTGCATGGAAGACGTTTACTGAGTACCTCGCTATAGAAGGTAGAGTGAGTGTAGGTGAGGTGGGGGTATGCAGGTTATTATAGCCAGAATCTTTCATGTAAACTCCTGAAAGGCTCTGGCACAATCAGTACTGTCAAGGGTACATCTCGTATGTACTTTTGGTACTGGCGAAGGGCTGCAGCAGAGGTGTGGCGAAGCACAGGCAGCTGCCGTACATGGTTGGACAGGTGCAACTGTGAGCTTGCAGGAATTTCCTAGTGGTAGGCAGGTTATTACATTATACATTCCATGCATGCACCTCCAGTGCCACACTGCCACAAAGATACTGTAGGCAGACACATAGAAAGTGTGAAGTACAAATGATCAGAGTCAATAGGGACACAGTCAGAGCCCTATGTAGCTAGACTGTTGTTTAAGAGCTTCCACATACCATAATTTGATTAATAGCACGGGCCATATCAATGGTGTACACTGTTGATGATATAATACCAATGATGCTTGACACACTGAACCTCAAGGGCCATCATACAGGGTTTCTCAAGCCATGGTACAGACGGACAGACAGCATCATGTGTTCGTGGGTTGCACAGCCAGGTGAATCCTGGCTTTTGGGTACCCAAGGGGAGGTTTCTTGTTTCCTAGTAGCAGGGAAGGAATTCCCACATCACAGCAATCAAGAAGGTCTGGGTTCCCTCTATCTTCTTTTCAAGGCAATGCTTCCGTGATAACCAGATGTCACTGGCAAGCAGGGGGGCTTCTGCTACCCTTAAAGCATAACACATTTGAAGCCTGCCAACAGACATGTGAAGTACAACATTATAAGAGCCACATGTCACACAGAACACATAGGATAGTCTATAGGCAAGTATTCAGGGCTTAGCCTAAAACAATCTGATTCAGAGCCACCGATGGCCAGATTGCTGTTTTAGAGTGCATCTGTTCAGTGCTGTAATCTGCTAAAATACTGTATTATATCTGCTGCAGCATATTAATAATGTTATATTTGCAATCCAAACTGTGGGTTACCTACAGCTGTTTCTTCATTGTGCACAAATTAATTAAAAGAACACATTGTAACAACAAATCATGTACAATTGGTACAAATGGTACAACTAACAGTGACAAAAGACCCATAGGCTTGACAGCTGCAGCTGCTCCAATGTATCAGATGACACAATAGCACATTGCACATCAAAGGCTTTCATATACATATTCTTCTCAAATGACATTGCCATGGATAGGTAGCAACAACACGTGGCATACATTATGGTACCTATGCTGCAGACAGACAGACAAATAACAGGCTTGAATGGGTTACACAGCCAGTTCACACCTGACTTCAGTGCACATGGGGAAGACCAAAGTCTTGTTTCAGGGAAGGAATTTTTGTATCATAGCAGTTATGTAGGTTTGAATTCCCTCAATCTTCTCTTCAGGGCAAGTCTTCCATGATAACCTAATGCCAATAGCAAACAGGGTTTCTGCCACCCTTAAAGCCACAGCCTAATAGCTACAAGCCTGACATTATAGGCATGTAAAGTCAAATACAGCACCACAGTGCATTCATTAGCTTGATGGTATCATATCAAAGGCATACTCAGATATCAATGCTGCGCTTCAATATATCAAACGGCACAGAACTATTGTCACTCTGCATTTCAATGTCCATCATGGTTTCTCAGCTCATGTAATTGCAATGGACAGCAACTACATGGTGAGTGTATGGTGCATGAGTACAGAAGCATGGACTGTAATGGCAGCACTCCTGCTAGTGCAGTATAACATACTCAATATGTTTAAAATCAGAACCTTTCCTAGTTCTTGCATATCATTGAAATCATTTACTGGCACTAAAAACGACAGGAAAAGTTTGGCAAGTACTGTGTTTGTAAAGTAGAAGTAACAAGGCTTAGCTATACATATTATGTATTATGTATTACTGTGTGTACATTTAGTAATTAAAATCCACCCTGCATGCATGTGTGATATCCCCCCCTCCCCCCCCCCCCAATCTTTCCACCTCTTTTCTCCTTTCTTTTGTGACCAGTAAGCCATGTACCCGCTGTGCAGTCTCTGATTACATGCTGCTGTCACTTTAATAATAAGAACTATATGGGCTCTGGGCATAACTGTACTGGCCTGTCATGCCTATGTGCAAAAGTACTCTCTTCAACTTGCACTGGTCCTGCATGACCTTCTGTCTGAAAGTAATGCCAAACCCCAGCTGCAAGTACTTGTCTGTACTATTAACCATCACAGACCGTCCACTAGCTGACACTCATGACAGTCACCCTAGGCCTCAAGAACTTGTGCTACGTAGTTAGGGGAGGCTTCTATACAAAATAGTTTAATATTAGGCAAATCTTATAATGGACCAGGCTCAGATGCCCACTGCCTGTGAAGGTGTAGATACCTGTATCTCCTTCACCCATCGTGTGACCTTTACCATAACAAATTCCTAAGGCTTGATAAACGTGCTAGCATCGTGATCTTTAAGGAGAGGGAAGTAAGCTCCAATCTGCAAGTGACCGAGATGAGGGTGTTGAGGAAGATTGCAGGTGTGACCAGGATGTATACCATGTTATATAAGAATGACATGACTGTGAGGGAGGGACTGAGACAGAACAGTACTAAAGAAGCTGGAGAGGAGAGAATGCTGGAAGGAGAAGGCACAGAACAGTAAGGGGAGTATGGCAGAGAAAGTGTTGACTGGTGGAGAGAGGAGACCTAGAGGGTGACCCAGAAAGAGCTATAGCTACATGGAATGACCTCTTCTGAGCTAGGATGCAAAGTTGCATAAAGTGCCTCTGGTACTGCCATAACTAACACACTAGCTATATAGCAGAAATCATAACATAATGTGTTAATTGCTATACAACATGAATGCCATACACATCAGCTATGTAGGTGCAAACCAATATCCATAGCTCCATAGGCAGCAATACATCTGGATGTGACCACAGTTCAAGGAGCCTCACTCACCTGTCTCCCCGGTAGCCAGCCACATTGCTAGTGCACAATTTCAATACTAGATAGTACTATTAATAAAGACTAGCCAAAACTACATACATCAAAATAATACAATGCTATGTCCACTCAAGGTTCATAGAAGAATTCTACTATTCTAGTCTTGTTGCCTAGATACAATTCAACTAAGCAGATTTTTATCCTTTAGGTATGTACTTTCTACAGTATCAACAGAATGTTCTACTACTAATGTCTATCAATACACTGAGTTCAATACTTGCTGTAAAGCCCAGGTTACACATCAGCTGCAGTGGGAGTGCCAACCTCATCTCTGACTGATGAAGTCTCCCAGTTGGATGAGTGGTCATCTTCATCTTGGTCAAGCCCTGGAGTTCTCTTCTCCTGCACAAGGGCAAAGGTAAATGAGCAAAAGAGAAGTTTTAAGGTCAGCCAGTCAAATCTTTCTATATGCAGGGATAGAGAAGCACAGTAGCAGGACTGATGCAATTAGTCATGGCTGAAGGCTTTTCCCTAATTTCATAGTGCCTAGGAGGCCAATCATAAGCATGTTCCAAACTTGTTTCAAAGGCAACAGCATACTGACCTGTTAGGTATCTTCAAAGCTTACTCGCAGTACTAATAGTAATTACTAGGAACTACGCCGTCATAAGCTGCATGTGAAGTAGGGTTCAAACCAACTAGTTACTTACATGATGCTTTTATAGGCTAGATTAGAGATCAAATACATGTAATGCCAACACTATAAACCCTCTTGGAATGCAGTGAATTCTTGATTACTTCATGTAGCAGAGATCAGTAACCAACAGGAGGTTTCAGCAACAGAGCCCTTTTCATTTGCTACACAGCACAAACAAGAGGCCACTTGAGTACTCAGCTTCTTCTCTCAGGGTAACAATTGGACAAAACTCTGGTTATTGAACTATGCTCTCTGAATTGCTCGAGTATTGCATCACTTCAAGTATTCTGATGTAGTTATGAGCCACTACAACATCACACAATTTCTCAGTGGCTAGGTACCACAGATACTAGAAAGGCTACGTTACTAGAGAGCAAGGCCAACCTTGAGCTTGTCAAGGATCTTGAGCATCATGTCCTTGAGTTCTGCAATCTCTTCTTTGGTGGTATCTTCTTCCTCCTTCAGGCAGCGGGCACGCAGGGTGGGGAAGAAACTGGTGCTGTCATCTTCGATCTGAAGAGAGAACCAGTATAACTTTAGCTAATAGCATGTTACAGCATAATGGTAGTATACTATCTCGCACATCAAAGGAAATCATTATTACATTACCATTCAGCAACTATCATATAATAATTGTCATCATCATGATTATGATCATCATGATTATCCTCATTATTATCATCATCACCATCGGCATTAATCATTGCCATTGTTGTCATCACCAAAATCATCATCAGCACCATCAGTGAATGTATCTCTACTACTAGGGGTCTCTCTACATCCTAGTAGATCAAGACATGCCAAAACACCTATACCCAAGGGTTCAGCACATGTCTGAATTGCAACACAGTTTTAGTTAGCCTCCAGGTGTTCCCCCTCTGAGATGAGTCTATAGACTTACTACGTTTCAACTTCCTCACACTGAGCACTGTAGCTATTCTGATATTACCACCGCAGGTTATCAGCGAAAATAGGCAGACTCACATAAGTTACTTGTGGCAAGTACCATACACTCATCAGTGCTCCTCCTTATCCCTCTATTCAAGTACCTCACCTGCTGATAGACAAACTGCTGGATGGCATTCTGATCACTGCTGTCAATCCTGTCCAGCTCAAGGCAGAGGTAGATATAGTCCCACATGTTGTGCTCATGCTTAGTATGATGGTCAAAACCCTGCATAGCAGCAATAGAAGTGTGGGTACAAGAACAATAGAGAACAGAGCAAACAACAGCCATTTTGGTACAGCTCATAGAAAAAGGTAACAATAATACCATTTATCATTTAACAGCTCATCTAGTTTGTCTGATATGTTAACTGTTAATGGTTAACCAATATCCAACAACAGTTGGCCGATGATGCCATCCAACAAAATGGCTGGCCGTAGAAGTCGATCAATGCATAGTCTATTGTTCTTCTTTCCTGCACAGTTAAATGCCAGATAAGAAGAATACAGGAGGCATTGCTCAACCTCTCAGTCCTGATATATATACTGGAGGACAGCAGTGAAGCAAAGAATAGAAGAAATGGAGCAAAGGGGAGTAGAAATGCAGCACACGCTCCTGAAGAAGCTTCAGTGATGTTCAATGGTTTCGGTGTCTCTAGGTCAGCTACGCACACCTCTCCCCATTGAAAATCATACTTTGAACTTGAGTGCTCTTTATACACAACACTTTAGGGCCAACCATAAAACAATAAGATTTCAGCTAACTGTTAACAGGAAAACGGTGTATGGTACAGTCACCATTACATTTTAGGGGCTGCCTTCCAAGTGTGCGTGTGTGTGTGGGGGGGGCGCACGCGTGTATGTGTGTGCATGCGTGCGTGTGTGTGCGTGTGTGTGTAATAATATTACTGTCACTAGAAAATGCTATCACATAAAGTGCTGAGGTGACTGAGGTGCCTGACACAATGTCATGCTTACCTATGGTGAGTGACTGAGTAGTGACCGAAGGGAGCAAGTATTTTGAGTTGGGGTGGCAGCCCCACCAGTTTTAACTCGAAATACTTGATTCTATGAACCGTACCATACCTGGTACCAAACAGTAGATGGGTGTCATATTGGAGCAAGAATGTGTAAAGTATATGGAAACATAACATAATATAGCAGTGTGCTCTATATGTGTGTACTCTACATTATCGCTGCTTACATCAGCACGTCTCTCAAACTCATACGCTGCAATGTGACAGATAAAGCAGAATCCTCTCTTGTCAGCTTCAGTTTGGTACTGCAGAGTACGGAGGGACAATATACACATTGACCCATACTCCAGAATTGATTGTTCAAACTGGTGTACACATACACACAAGCCCACTGTTGACTTCACAGTCATTTACATACAACACACATCACAACATACTACATTCATATACTGTAAATGCACCTACATATACATACCCTCTCGTCCCTGAGCTCAGAGAAGGTGTCCACAATGATACCAAACACGATGTTCAAGCCAACTGTTGTCACAATGATGAAGAAGGTTAGGTCAAAGAGGGTTCGTGGGATGTACAAGCCAAAATTCGCTATCAGATCTTCATTTCCTTCCCTGAAGATACCACCTGTATTCTACATAGAAAAGTGCAGAAAATAACAAGTACATGCATATGAATGTACAGCTGAACAAGTACTGCAAAGCTACAAATGTTACAACCACTGAGTTAGGTAAAGTGGGTATGACAGGCTAGGGCTCAATACAGATTACCTACATGCATATAGTCAGGCAATCATTATGAGGAACAAAGTCATATGCTACAGATAGTTGATACAGCTTCTCACTGTTCGCACCCTACATTGGAACAAATTAAGCATCAAGTAAATGCATAGAGTAGTCCCTCTTTCGAGAGACCACCCTGGTGAAGGACCACCCTGTGTATAAGATCAGCTTTGCTAGTAACGAATGCACATAGTACACATGTACCAGACACCTCCTTTGAGAGACCACCCCTTTTGAAAGACCATCTTAGAGAGCTCCCTATGGGGGATCTCACAAAAGAGGGACTACTGTATATGCAGTCACATCTGCAGCCAAACAAGTACAGCAAAGCAGTAATGCCTGGTTAGTACTTAATGCACATCATGTAGTCAAGCAATCATTGTGAGGTATCACATAAAAGCCAAATACACATAGTATATACTGCTACTAACAGTCCCCTATATTTAGACCTTGTGCAATCTGCAAAAGGACTGGAATGTCATTTCTTATGACACAGTACATGTATTAATTTATGTAGGATTGTGTCCAATTAGATTAATCAAATCAGTCAACTGTTCACTTACAGTTGTTAAGGCACCGTTGAGTAGGCCCAGACGGAATACAGACACAACACATTCAAAGAGTGTCTTGCAGTGCGAGCCATTGTCGGGGTCTTCAAAGTAGATCTGGTAGCCAGCATATGCTAAGACAGCGTAGATGTACAGTACAACTGAGATCAAAGCTGCAACCCAAAGGAGCGACTTGCCTGTGTGGTAGGAGAAACATTTAGTATCTTCAGTCTTCCATGTATGTAGCTGCACTTTACCACAGCACCAACACTAGCAAGTGTGCATTGCAAACAAATAGTATATACCTATCAAGTAATTAACTATCTAAAGGCACAGCAATGTGAATGCATCAGTCTGGCCATAACGCACCATTCTTAGTGACAGATCTGAGGACCCTCTGCAAGAGGTCATTGTTGACCACAATGTGCAAGAGGCAGATGGAGTAGAAGTAGCCCCAGAAACAGATTGACAGTATGGAGCAGGACAGAAAGACCTACACAAGAGAGAGGTCAAGGCATGGTCACATTCACTGAACACAAGCTATGTAACTTTATGAGAGCTTCATACTGTAAGTGGAAAAACACTTGATTTACTCAATACACAACCAAATTCACATAAACATTTCAAATGTATGTCTCAAACATCACACACCTAAGTGATAAAGCACTTCTCTATTGTGCACTTTACAGTAATATACAATAACTATTTACATCAACACAGCAATACTGTTTTTAAATGTACACATTTTCATGGGATTTACATAGTCCTATATCAAGGATGAGTATTCAGTATGTGTACTGTATATACATGGGACATACCAAGTAGTACAGTGTTCTCAATCCAAAGAAAGGGACATCAGAGTAAGAGGAGTTTGGCCTCTCTTTACCCCTACACAAGAAGATACAAAATGAAACAGTGAGTCATATCTCCAGGATTGATTCTTGTTTACTGAAACTTTTCAACGGTGCCCATTGTCAGTAACTCTGGGCTAATGTTGAGATCACACTTCTCCATGCCTGTTGAATGCTTGCACAATAAAATCTGTTCCACCTCACCTGATACTGTACACAAACTCGGGTATGTAGTAGAAGTTGGGCCAGTTGACCAGGAAGTGTGCAATGACCTGCATGATAGTCATGACAAGGTGGACAGCCCCCAGAATGAAGAGAGCAAAGAAGCCAAACCACACCTCCACCAGCGGAATGGTAGGCAGGCGCTGGGCCGTCTGCTCAGCGAGGTTAGTGACATTGTTCACAGAGTTCAGTTGAACTGTGCGTGGTTCAAACGCAAGGCTGTGGGCAGGAGTAAGAGAACAGGGCTTAGAATGACGTACACTAACTATAGTAATGATAAGAACATGGGCACTTGCTTAGAAAAGGTGATTCAGTCTGGTACCGGCAGACAGAAAAGCATCTCATAATGCATGCCACTGACACATCTGAAGTGGCCATTAGTGCTTACACACTATTGATTCCATGACCACTTCAGATGACATTCACGCTCAAATGTTGATCACTATTAGGTATGTAGCTACCAACATATAGATCCCGTTGCCATGGTGATGGGCATCTAAGCGATGATTCAAAATCTCTGAGAAGCATGCCAAGTGCTTCGTGCGTCATTCTAAATCCCATAGACGTACATGGCAGGCAGAGTATGCGTAAAGTTTATATGATGTCATCACATCCATTTTGCATTTGTTGTATTTTGCCCTTGTAGCTGCAAACTATTCCCTCATTTCTTGTTGAATGGCCTTCCCTACAAAGTAGTATTAAGGACAGATGGCGAAGGAGTGTAACAAGAAGGTTTATGGGTGCCGGAGAGTTCTTCTATTGGGTGCCTGCATCGTCGTTGGATGCTAGTGACGCGGACATTGTCAAGAGAAGATAGGGGAGACAATTTTGATTGGATTAGAGAACAGTTTTGGATCTTTATTACTAAATAAATGCCGCCCAATCATGTGTCTGCGAAGATTTAGACCACTCAACACTCGAGCGCTTCATGTCCTCGAGCTTCGTGCTCTAAACCTCGCAGACACCTCTTGGGCAGGATTTAACTATTACATACCTTTTCCTCAAATCTATCGACACACCAACACATGTTTATCATTACCTTTCTATGCATTGTACCAAACTAACATAAAGTGAAAACACTCAAGTGAAACTCCTTCTATGCAACAAAGTTACAGCATATGCACATAGATAGACTTGCAAACTGGCATGAACTGACCTTAGTCCAAGGGAAGCAGGACCCTTCCAGGAAATGAGCACCAAGACATTGAGCAGGAGGGTCAGGAACACTAGAGCCCAGTGCTGGTATTGTCTACATAAAGAAAAATGGGCATTTGCATTGCAAAAATAAAAAAAACTCATGAAATACACCAATGATATACACACATTAATTTGCAAGACTGAAATAATACAACTACGTACAATGCAGCACTTGGCTATTAGGTTAATGTAGATGCCCCGCTACTGAGACTTACGCCTTGTAGATGAACATGTGTGTGAACCAACGTTCTCTCAGTTTGTTCTAAAGAGAAAAAAGCGAGATGATATATATTGGGAGGGCAGAGAAGAGAACAGAAAGGGAAATAAAAGAGTGCATTGAAAGGAGGGGGAAGGAAAGAAAAAGACAGGAAGGAGGTAGGGAGACGGTTGAGGGCAGCAGAAAGAGAGAGGAAGGTGAGGCCAAACAGCACGTAGAAGGGAGAGGGATAAATAAACTAAAGCATCAAATTCAAGACTTTACATACAGTAGCATCACAACCAGTGGTACAAATGCTTCAAAACATTCAACGGAAACTGAAGAGACTCGCTTAGCTCTGAGCAGTACTTGGTCCATTTCAAATACATACGTACCATTTTAATTTTATAATGGAAAGTCAATCAATGCCTTCAGATGACCTGCATTGACAGGTATCCTTCAGACCACATTGCATTGTACATACTGAACAGTTGCCCACTTCTCACCAACTCACCACATGGATGACCTCCCTCTTGACAGCCTTCATCCAGGACAGATAGTCGCGTACCTTGTCCTCTGCAGAGTCTCTGTTCACACTCCACTTTACCTTCTCAATGATCTCCTCAGGCAGCTCATCCTGAACAGGTAGGGGGAAGTGGGTACATACAGTCTTGATTTTACAGATACTTTACATATTATCAGACAGCACGGTAGTGCTGTCTATGTAGGGATGGTGGTGGTTGTTTGTATGCTGTAATACAAACGAAAAGTCGCGCTACTCCTGAACAGAAGTAAGAGCCGGCGAAAGAAACCGTCTATGAAGAAGGGAGGCTGTACAGTATTCAGAGCTAACCTTATTTCCAAGCGCAAGCGCGCCATCGAGTAGAAATCGTCGTTGTCATTTTCCGTGTTTCGTCGTCTTCTTCTTCTTCTTCTTCTTTTTCTTCTTCTCCATCAGCTGTACCTCACGAACGACAAAGATTAAGACAACAATTCATTCGCAGTTCTTCTCGCCCCCTACCTGGCTAGTGCCTTTTGTAGGTTAGGGAATGCTGCGACGTAGTATGGCATGTGGCGATTCTCCGGGCTAAGGTGCCCATAGCTACGGGTCGCCATTTTTCCATGACGTAATTGGCAACCGGTTGCAACCGGCCTGCATTCTTTGTTTCTTCGGCCGCCTAATCCTTTCAGTTGCGTTGCAATCATTAGTTCCACAACGCGGTAAGATGTTCCAGGGTGCATACAGGACATGTTTCGACCGCCATTCGCCCGCGTACCATTTCGAAGGTTCTCCGCAGTTGTGCCATTTGGAAGCCATTTTCACTTGTTACGCGATTGCTTCCTGCCGCCATTTCCACGTTCGTTTGGCGGTGCAGAGCTAGCTGTCACTTCCGGTTTCACTCCGCAAGCATCCTGCATTCAAGGATGTAGGTACAGTGCAGCTCTTTTGTATGCCGCCTGTGGTGTGGGTATATACGTAGTCAGAGTGGCAGCAAAATATGATTGAGATTGTGGGTGTTACTCCATGACCAAGCCAGTCTTCCCTATCACCACGATTTCCTGAAGCAAGTAATTTTTGGGGGGCTACAGCCCCCCAGCCCCCCCCCCCCCCCCCCGTTCTGTCGTCTTAGCCTTATCACAGCTAACTCTGCAACATGATAGCCTATCAAAACAGAAGTAATACATCTTGCACTCATGATCACCCACAACAGTTTACCCTAGGTTGCCCACCCAGCCACATCCCACAATGTGCTACACACCCTAGGCCTGTCATGCATTCGGGGCACATTGATTCCTTTGTTGCCACTGTTGTTTGGAAGCCTTTCAAGTAGACCAGCCGTTGCCCATCTGAAATTTGCATTCCATAAAAAGTCAAGAAACAAGAGTGTGTAAAAATGTTTCCTCCAAAAACAAGGGCAGATGTAGGGATGGTGCAGTGTGTTGCTGAAGGGCATGGCAAACCACCTGGCAGAAAAACCGTAGGAACAAGGAGGAGGGCCGGTCCATGCAAAGAGGAGGGCCAGCCTGTCCATGCAAAACCCAGATCATTAACATTCGCTGACTTTGAATACATTCAGTGCACCATCCCTACATCTGGCAACATTTTGCGGTGCTTGCGGTCTTGCTACCACCCTCTTTTTCTCTACCTGCATATTGTTATGCAATTATGAGTGTGCAATAACAAGCTAAAGGGCTACTACACGCGACAAAAATTGTATGTCAATTCCAGCTATGCATGTCCCCATGTACACATCACCAAGCTGCATGCATACACCCAAGCATGTACATGAATAAAGCAATGATGACAAAAGGTTGTACAGCTATATAGCAATTGCAGAATCTGGTACACAGTGACACATACATATGTACAAGTGTGTATACTGTAAGACACTAGCTATCTGGATATATGTATTATGAAGGTTGGACTTTACAAACGTTGGCAGTGAAGTGAACAATGTTTGTGCTGGCCTAGAGCTAAACAGTGTGGGCATGAAAGTGGGTGTGGTGGTTTGCAGACAGCGATGTATAGCGAACAGCTATGGTAAGCATTGACACTGCAGGTGATCTTAGTGGTTTGCTGGGGTCTCATGGCAGAGCGAGATGGCTACATAAGAGATGAATTAATCCAAAGAATATGGAGCCTGCAACTGATACTTAATGGAAACACATAAAGAATTGGAAGAGAAGGAGGTCCTAGATTCTAGAGCACAGTAAAGTAGATTGAGTAGCAAGCAATTTGCAGGGACCACCTGGTGGAAAGAGAAGATAGTGCACAGCAAAGCAGAGAGATGGGCAAATTGTAAGGCTGTACCTGTAGGCGTAAAGGGGAAGCTGAACAGTCAGAATGGTTACGCAGTAACTATTAGGAGGTGCAGCAAAATGTTGCCAGATGTAGGGATGGTGCACTGAATGTATTCAAAGTCAGCGAATGTTAATGATCTGGGTTTTGCATGGACAGGCTGGCCATGGACCGGCCCTCCTCCTTGTTCCTACGGTTTTTCTGCCAGGTGGTTTGCCATGCCCTTCAGCAACACACTGCACCATCCCTACATCTGCCCTTGTTTTTGGAGGAATGTTAAGTGAATTCAGTCCACAAGCCTGTGAGTGCATGCATTGGTAAATGTGTGGCTACACAGTGGAACCTGTCTAAGGTGGTCACTGTGTTAGGCAGCTACGTCTCTAAAGCAACAGCATCCTTGGCCCCAACTAGCACTAAAACATTGCAATCTACCTATGCAGAGTAGCCAACGTACCTCTGTACAGTAGCCACCTCTCTATAAAGGTACGTAAGCTAGAAGTGGCCCACAGGTAGTTGTCTTAGACAGGCTTTACTGCATTGCCAGTGGATACAATCCCACTAATGTGATACTGTTTAACTCACATCAGGCTGGTAGTGAAAGTGCAGGCGTGAAAGGATCTTCTCCCCGTCAAGGTTCTCGTAGAGTACCTCCACTGACTTGGAGCGATCCACACAGTATTTCCAGGCATCCCAAATGTCTTGCGCAGACTCCTGTTCCTCCTTTGTCGCACCATGCTTCAGCTTTACCTTTGTGGCCTCTGCAAGGTGAAAAAGGGATGGCATGTGAAAGAATTCAGCAGATAATGTTGGGAAGTCAACAATGCAAGACAAAACAGAGGAGGGAGCAAGGCATGGCTAGGATGGAGTGTAGGAGGGAACATGGGTGAGGGAATGATTTTGTATAGGAAGAGACTGTACAGCATCCTCTGGGTGCCTAGAATAGCCCTTTGGTCTAAAGGCCTCCCCAGGTAAAATAAGATAGACTGATAGCATGGTTACGAACAGCAACATGGTCCTCTGTAGCAAATAGGGATGAAAACACTCAATTTTGTGTACCAGCTGTTGCATCACTCACCAACTTTCTCCCTGGAAACGCCTTCAAAATCACCTAAATGCCTCAGCACATGGAACACTCTGAACATCGCACGCTCGGCATCATCATCCTTTTGTTGAGATTTCTGCATTAACAAAACATATAAGCTTGCTTGCCAAGCTCACAATGCATAAATCATGGTTGCATGCACACGTGTCTTATACTTTCACACAGACATGCACAAAGGCACATGTACTCACACACACATACACATAACCATGCACACGCTTACCAGGTATGGGTCATCCCTCAGCCTGTAGAAGTACACCATGGTGCGAAATGTGGCAGCAATATCTAGAGCTTTCTCGACATTCTGTAACCAATGAAGTTTTGGAATGGAGTATTTCACCTTATGCATACACAGCGATTCCTTAATTATGTATAGACATTGGATTTTGTGTGTGCCTATTGCCAATTACTGTTTACTGCAACTTAAACAGGGTCCACCTCAACCTTTTTTCTCACCTTGGCCAGCTCAGGTGTTTTCTTGTGAGTGTCTTCCAACATCACTTCCAGCAGTTCAACTGCAGATGCCTTCAACTGCATCGCCTGAGCAGTATAAAGTAAACAGCCATATGAACTGCACACATGCACAATGTACGTACAATGGGTTGGTGTAGAAGTGAGCAGTTTGAATTACATACATCAGCGATCTTGCATCCTGGGAACACACTAGTCTGGAGGATGCGATTGACAATGTCAACAATCTGACGATCAAAGATCACATCCTGGTTGTAGTAGTTACCCTGTCAAGAGAGGGAGGTAACACAGCTTATTACAGAAGCAAAAGCTGCACTAACAGACAGCACATGCAACAGACAGACAGCACATGCAAAAGTACTCACAAGTACTGTACATGTAAACAGCATGCCCAGTTTGCCAACAGCATCACTCACCACGCATAGCTCCACAAGTGTCTGCATGATGCGGTTGACCAGTTCAATATTGTCTTTGTTAATGTCACTGTAGAAGTGCTGCAGAAACAGAGCCACCTCTGCCACAAGGTTCACATTGTTGATGTTGTCAGGCTGCTCACGAAGGTAGTTCTGAGAATGGAAAGTAATCAGGTCATACTCAAGTTTACCATATCAAACACAACAATACCTCTGCTGCTACCACTAGATGGACTTGCACACAATTGCACAGTTGTACACACACGACTGCACACATCATGAACAAACACGTAGCAGGCGTCTGCTGACAGCGATGAACCATGGATACAGGTTAGCTTCTACCTAAAACTGCCTAAACCACCAAATGCCTACTACATACCTATGAACAAGCAATGGGGTATGAATCTCAACCACAAAACTGTCAATGAGCATTTTTGTGTGCATGTAGATGCAAATTCACTGGGATTTGATTAGAATTTAACTATAATGTCCAGCTATATGCCATTTGTTGTCCTCCCAAAGCCTGTAATAGCCTGAAACAGCTAGTTTAGCAAGAGTGTATGAGAAAGCTAGGTTCTCTATCATTAGCGAACTTCTGTACAGCGTTATGCACACTAGCTAGGTGCAGCATAGCTTCTTCGCTGGTTAACCATTTTGAATACAATACAACCACTTAACAAGTGCTTAACCAGCAGTAATAAACCAACAATGGGAACTGGTTGTTAGCTGAATTAGCAAACTGCAACAACATCAAGTGACTACTTAGTTCCGGTCAATGACTTAAGTTGCTTGCATGTAAAGTGATGTCTGCTCTTGTGTAAGTCCATCTTTCAAACAATTAAATCTTTGATTTGGACTATATTCACAAATGTACAACAGCAATTGCAAAAGCACCTTTGACAGTCAATCCATTACTTATTGTTTTCTTGGAGAAAAAAGCTAACAGTTGTGTGCTGTACATTCAACATGTTAATGCCTACACACAGATGTCATCCCCCAATCACCCACACAATAATGCTCCTATGTATATCATGCAGTGGCATGCATCTCACCTGCAGAGTCCTGTTCTGCCCATCACACATCAGACCGAGCACCCTCAGAGCCAGCTCCACGTAGGTGGAGTCCTGGAACCGCAGCTCATCTGAGTCAGCGCCCTTGCTTCTCTTGCTTTCAGCAGCTGCCTTCTCTGCCTCCTCAGCCAAGTCAGCCTATGAGACAGAGTACAAACCAACAGAAAGATCAGCTAGTTGCTACACCAAGCCACATGTACATGAAGAAAGCATCCAGAAAGTGGCAAGCACAGTACTTCCCTCTACAGAGTGGCCAAAAGGAGTGAAACAACTAAATACTACATTAGACTGTAGTCTTAGCAACAGTGCTCATGAAAGATTACATGTCTTGCCAACCAAACTGAACACAGATATTCTATTATAATGTACATATGTAGTGGTTCTGGAAAAATTCCCTTCAATTCTCAATGAACAACTGCCAAAACTGGTAGGAATACAAGGAGCTGTTGCAAGAGTGACATAGCAAGGTCTAAATTTAGTTGTCAGTGACACGGCAAGGCCTATATTTGGTTGTTCGGGTAAAGATTGTTGTTTTCTACCAATCCACACCAAAGGTAGCAGACTTCATCATGGCCATCTGGGGAGTGACCTAAATTGGTTTGGCATCTATGTCACTGGTCTCTTTTAGACAAAAAGAATCAACATAATGCTGTGCTCACAGAGATTGATGGAGTCATACAGAATAGGCAATTAAAATACACAGTTTGAAAGGCTAAATGTGTAACATTGAGGACCACAGCAACAAACAATATACTTACCTGTACTTCTTGTACCTTCTGCCTATAAATGTCACTCAGGACCCAACGATCTGGGTCCTTGCCTACCACCGACTCTGTTGGTGAAGGCATGGTGCCCCGCCGTATAGTGGCATCTTTGAGGAGAGCAGCAGTACTCTTATCCAGTGTAGGGCTTTCAAGCTCATCCTCTTCCTCTCCATATGCCTCCATCTCAAATGCCTCTCCTTCTTCCTCTGCTTCTGGGACTGCAGCCAACACATCTGTTGATCTTTGTGTCTCTCCACCGATCATGAAAGTAGTCTCCGCAGTTACAGATGCTCCACGTGACTAAATGGGAATAAATACATGGTTGAAAGGAAACAGCCTAATACTGTAATGTGTAGAAAGGCCAGTACAGACTGGTTCACTTTGTACATATTCAGCAATGTCTCAGAAGTGCACTGAGTGCAGATAGTATGCTGACCTTTCTGTGCATTCCAGTTCGGGTCTTGTAGGCTCTGAGCTAAAGGGGAGGGAGATACAGTGGTTCGCACACAGCATTCACAGCATATGCCTGAGACATACTGTACAACTGGTCGACTGCTCTTATGCACCTTGATACATGCTACTTAAGCCTGGCCTTACCAGCTTCTCATTGTCAGCCTGCTTCGTCTGCAACTGAGACACCAATGCACGCCTGCAGCATACATAAAAATACAATCAGCATACTGTATTGTCTGCTTGCATGCTAGTATGCAGGGTATCAGGTGCTTTAGGAATGCTAGTAGAAGATTGAATGTTAAACTCAAATTACCAGTTTCACTGCAGCAAAATATAAAATAGATGTACTAGTACAATGCACATGGCACACTTCTGTTAAACAAGCTAGACAGCATACCTCTCTGTGTCAATGGCAACAGCATGGTCAAGTCTCTTCCGGATGTTGATAAAGAACCGTTCCTCTCTGGTTTGAGTCAAGAATGCAAAGCCAGCCTGTGCATGCATGGATGAGTGCACATACACACATACATATGAGTAGTTCATGTGTACGTGTGCATACATTAGTGTATGCATGGTTGTATGGCATGCATAATGTAGCAGAGGCTCATACCACAGCATTCAGACAGGAATAGGATGGGTCTTCATCAGATAGTGATTGCTCAAGAAAAATCATATGTATTCTTGTCCAGGCATGAGACATTACAGACACAGAGTGTACAAGGATGAACAGCACAGTGATCCATACCCTCATCACTCACTCCAACCCCTGCCCATTTCTGTGTACACATGTGAACACACATCATCCACCTCACCTGCACTGTTTCGTTGCCGTCATAGAGGAAGACAGACAGGAAAGCAAGAACCTCAGCAGCCGTGATGTCATTGTGGTGAGCCAACATGGGCACAATCTAAAAGGAAAGGTGGTCAGCACTACCGGTACATGTGCTGCAGCTAATATGAAGGCACTAAAGTGCTAAACCCTCGGCCAAATAAGCCAACTATATAGAAAGTTTCAGTCATCCCAATATAAATGTTAATTAGAAGATATAGCTCAATATTTAGAGCTGGTATTAAGTGAGAAGTACTGCATGGGAGAATGACCCATATGCACATGCGCTAGGTATATAATGACGCGCAAACACAAAGGCAAAGCTGGCAACTAAAACACGTAATATCATGTTCAACATACTGGCTAAAGGCAGCATGTGCATGGTGGTGATTCATGTATGTACTGAGGATGAGGCTGTGTACCGATATGGTGTATAGCTATGTAGATTGTCTGTCTGAAAGAGCATTGGAAAATTCCTTAAATTAGTCACATTGGCATGCACTGACGCCAACAGGAAGTGACGTCACATTCTTGTGGCGGAATAATATACCGTACGTTGTCAAGTGCTGCAAGAGTGGTCAAAAATGGCATCTGGGCCCGCCAAAAGAAGGGAAGCGCGCTCTCCGGCTGCAGGGCAGCTAGGTGGCCGGCACCCCTCTAAGTTCGCATCCCCCACTCTCTTAACTGGCATGGCGTGCATCAAGTCCGCCAATGACCGGGAGTGAAAGGGCCGGTTGATAAATGTAAAAATGGCGTGTCGGCCCACGGAGACCGAACGAAGGACATCTCGCTTTTCGGCCGCAAGGCAGCTAGGCGAACGGCACCACTCTAAGAACCTGGCCCCTGAGTCCCTCAACTGGCACTGAGCGTCTCGAGCCGATTCCCTGCAAAATGCCGATTTTATAAGGTAACAAACAAACATAAAAATCCGAGATTTGGTGCATTATAGTAAGATGCTCGTATGCTAGCCAGGGCAAACAAAATGGCTGATGGTGTGCTAGTAGCTTCGAAGCGAATCTGTAGCTTTGTGAAGAGGCTGTTTTACAAAAACCTGCTCGTTTTAATTGAGTCTCTTGCAGCACTGAGGCGATCCGTAAGTCTTCTTGTCCATTCGTTACTGTATGGAAAATTCGAACCAAACACACACATACACACACACACACACACACACACACACACACACACACACACACACACACACACATACACACCCAACTATTGTAACCATGCGGCACGCATGAGAGTTAATGAGGACCTGTACAGAACAATAGAATACTGCACAAATAGTACACAAGCAATACTTATATGTATAGCAATAAACTAGGCCAACTCACACTTGCTATTGGGTTGTCCCCAAGCTCTTGAATTGTATTCTGCACACACTCAATGTTGGCTGCCAACCTGCACACCAGTAACAACCATGCATGTACTAGACAGTGTATACGCATGGCTTGTTAGCAGATAGAGATGGAGGTGTGCAAGTGCTTAGCCCTGTGAATGTGTATCTGTGTCTGTGTGCAAGTGTGCATGTAACAATTGCTGAATGAGCCAGCAATGAGGTGAAGTTACCTGCGATACTTCTCTGGCTCATTCTCCTTCAGTTCTGGGTCAATACGCTTTATCTCATTGTGGATCATTGCTCTCAGAAGCTGTACACATATGTACATACACATACAAGTACACAGACAGACACACGCACAATGCAACCAGATTAAATATACTGTATGGCCGGAAATTTTGGCGGGAATCTATTTTGGCGGATTGCTGAAATTTCTGTATTGGCGGAATTTACTTTCGCGGTTGGGCAAAGCCTGTGCCATAATGATATTCATAGCAAAATGGCTAATCCGGGCGAAAAGAGCAGATTGGTGAAGAGTATCTGTCTGAGGAGTACACGCGCTGTTGTTTAACCATAATTGAATTATTTTCGTTCCAATCCTTAGCTTTTCCCACGAATGCTGCAGCGTACAAAGGCTTTCAAGCTTCCTTCTGGCAGATCTGCTGACGCTCGCCTGCAGCCTGACCTCGCACACAATCGTACCGCTCCAACGCAGAAACAGAGAACAGGCTGCCGAAATCTGCCGCAGTAAGTTCCGACAATGATCTCAACGTCAGTCTTCACAGTGGCTGCATATAAGATGCCGTTCGGATTGCCTCGGCTTCCTCGCTCTCTTCTACCACCTCCGGTGTGCAAAACTCTTTGGAAACGTAGTGTCCTTGCGCTGCTGTCAGTTGTGAACTCCATGCTGACGATTAATCTATAGGCCTGGCACAACCAGGCTTGTTAAGCGGAAAACCATATGATAGCACAAATTTTGGCGGAAGAAATATTGGCGGATTGCTCTCAAAACTGTCAATCTGCCAAAATAAATTCCCCGCCAAAATTTCCGGCAATACGGTATACAACCCAAACTTGATGCTTTACCATTGGTCCAACACACCAGTCTACACACAATCTGGAATTAAAGCACTCAGGTATACTATACCTGCAAGCACTTGGCATCCAAGAGGTCCTGCCTCACACGTTCTGCTTCAGTCTGGACCTCCAAATGATTGAAGGAAATGCTATAAAACAGAAGCATATACAACAATGATCTAGCCAACCTCATAGTGACCTGCACATGTGCATGGTTCCTAAGAACATGAATATAGAGCAGCACACCACCAATAGCATCATATAAAGATGGCACGTTGTTGCAAGATAGCAGTGTTTTGTGTAGGGTAAGGCACCGTCACTGAGTTCAGCTCTATGGTCACACAGCACAGCTCAAACAGTACAGATCATGTTTGCTGAAACTACAGCTGTGGCAGATAGCAGGGTTGCATAATGAAACTGAGAAATGGGCCACAATGACCTGGCAATGAAATAATATGATGTGAAACTCTACAAGTTACTTTGAAGCTACATGTCTGCTGTCAACCCAGATTAGAGGAACAGCTGTGTTTGATCACACTGGCACCCATGCATCCATCTAGCCACAGCCCCAAGTCCTGGTGTATGTCTATAGGTGAGGTTGTCGCCGCACGTCTATCTGCATGAGTCATGATGTCATGCACGGCTTGCTGTGCCAGCTTACTCCAAAAGTCGTATGAGGTGCCTTGTGCAGCAGAGGACCTTTGGCTGGGAGCCTTCACGACTGCACAGTAGGGATAGAGTACCCGAATAAATTTACAGTTGAGACAAAGTTACACTGGTAAGCATCTGAATACTGCACAGCCTTGTACATACATATGTTCTGTATATGTATATATATGTTCTGTATATGTGTACACGTTTGTATGTGTGTATGTGGTGCATGCATGCATGTGGGAATACATGTGAGTCATATAAATAGAAAACACAAATGACAATTGGTACCTGTTCCTGGTTTATCTTTAGTTGCTACACATTATGTGCTATGCAGCAGTAATGGATTTTTCAAATACTCCTAACCAGCAATCATCAATTTAGGATGAATACCACATGTTTGTGTGTGTGTCTGCTTACTTGACGAAGCAGGAGACAAAGCCCTGGAAACTGGGTCCAAGTGGGAGGTACTCGTCACCTCTCACACTCATGTCTGTATCGAGGAACTCACTGTAGTCTAGAGTACATTACAGCAAGGTAATAAGAGTGTGTAAGGGGAGAGGGGGAGACAGGTGGTTAGGTGAGAGAGATTAGGTGGAAGAGACAACAGGTTGTTGGCAAGGAAAGGAGAGAAGGAAAACAATGACAAAGCAGAGTAAAATGGAAGGGTACGGTTAATGTGACTACGGCAGTACACACCAATCATATCATGTGAATTGTCTAGGCAAGATGTCCAAAGTATGCTATCAACCTTCACATTTAGTCTGGAAATCTGATCACTTCTGTTGGCAAACACATGCTCAGTGCAGTACAGAACTCACCATCATCCAAGAATTCACCTCCCCGGAGACCCAGTTGGTGGCGAATGGTGTTGGGGCCATTGTAGGCAAGCTCATAACCACGCACATAAGCATTGAAATCTGCATTCAGCTTCACCTCGGCTTTATAGTTTCTCTCATATTTCTGCACGAGGTTGTGCATCAGCAACCTTTATTCACTCAGTCATAAAATGCATATCAGCTTTAATGCACAGTAATCAGTAACTACTGAATCAACACTACTCTTTATGTGCATACCTTCATGGCTTCACTCTTTGTTCCTGTAGCGTCCAGTACAAACCCCTGACACTTCTGTTGAACCTGTAGACAGACAAGGGAAAATGGATGGAGGAAGTAGCATTTAGGGGAGGAGGGTGTAGAAAGATGAAGCAGGGAAGAGTGGAGACTATGCATGCATTCGTGCTATGAAGAATAGTGGTATGTATTTTTCCAATAAACTCTACTAATAGCAAAGGCCTGGTCTAGATGTCACCAAACTAGTATTTTGTGTTTTAAAAGAAACTTGTGGGGCACCGGGAGCCCCTAAACTACTTGCTGGCAATTTCCCATGACTGTATGTTCAATAGTTCAAATAGTGGGGAATACAGCATTGCTGATGGCCTGAAAGATACATCAAAATGCCACACACTGTTGGGTTCGCAAGAGTTTCGACAAGGTTTTCAGAGTGGTCACTGACAACGACTCTAATGTGAAGAATGCCTTCTATTTTTCTGAGCTTGTGATTGAAGGAGACAGTGATAATGAAGATGGAGACATCGAGGAGGAAGGAGATGTTGAAGACGAAGGTAGAGATACAGACGAGGAAGGTGATGATTTTGTTGATTCCAGTGAGGGTGACAGTGTTGATGAGAAATTGAGCTTACCTCAGCGGGTCTCATGCTTTGCACACACTCTGCAACTCTGTGTGAAAAGATGGTTTGAAAACCTCTTCACCGATTTCTGTAGTTCTATGCAAGGCCAGTCACAACATTAGCCATTGTCGGAAATCAATATCAACTACCTACTGATGGAAATTGACACCAATAAAATTGTATACAAGATGGAGCTCCATTTGAATGCATATGAAAAGGTAGTTCTTCAGGAGTTTGAGGTTTTGAACCATACGAAGAAGCAACTGACATAATTCAAAGAGACAAATACAACTCAATCGGCTTGATAATCCCTTTGGTCGAAAAGGCCATCTCTCTCAGCTCAGCACAAGGCACAGCTCACAGATTGTAGAGGGAATGCAGACATCCCTTAATCGCAAGTTGGGAAATGTACTAGATGAGCCTTTGCATGTGTGTGGTGTCATTCTAGATCCTTGGTTCAAACTAACATGGTCCAAGGACATTAAAAATATGTGATACAGGCTGAAGTATTAAAGCTCACAATGAAAGATGATGCCAAGAGCTGTTCTCTTTTATGGCTGTGTCACACTCATCTCAAAAAAAGAAAATGAACTATGAGCAAGAGTTCCAATTGTATCTGAGTGATGCATACCACTGGGAGTGTCCATTAGACTTCTGGAGGGTAAGATCTATGGACTACCCTACACTAGCAAGCCTAGCACAGAAGGTATTTTCAGTACCGGCTACATCTGCTCTGGTTGAGTGTGTTCTAGCCAGGATTGAAGATTTTAAATCCCCTGTGACGTCGTATGATTCCAAGGAACTTTGAAGTACAGTTATTCTTGAAAATGAACTCCCAGTTTATGTAACCACCTTAATGTAATTGTAATCATAATTGTACTTGCTGTCAAGTATGTACGTAGCTGTAATGGGAATTAATTACTTGTAATATCAGAGCAGTGGTAATCGTAATTGCGTCTTTATTCAGCCAAGTAATTGTAATCGTAATAAAAGCCGTAGGTCCAGCACTACACAAGGTGCTACAAGAAAGAAATCATAAGAGCTGCTACAGCAATAGAGTACTTTGTGTGGGCACACAACTTATTTCTGTTGTAATGATCCCTTTATTTGAGCTGTAGCTGCTGTTACAAGGAACATCTGAGCCATTCCTGTTGGCAGCCACAATTATAGTTTCATGTCTGCTTAAGTAGTTGACGATTGATACAAAGATGCATCTACATACGTAATCAGGTATCCCTAATGCACAGGATATACAATGAGGATGAGGGGTTTATTAGATATACATGCCAAGGGGAAGCCCAAGGGTGAGTATATTCGATCACCCTGAATCCAAGTTACATAACTGGCTTGTACCAGTATACCAAGTGAAAAAGTCATGGTTGCTGAGGAGCACTTCCTTTGTCGCAGTTGTCACTGTAATTATAACTTCGAAATTCATTAGTTTCACAATTTCCTTTGCTGTTCTTTAAGCACAGTCCTTTCCAGAAGCTTCTCCACTGACGCTACCACCCAGCTATCATACAAGCCTTCCTTGCTAGCATATTCATCATTACCGCTGTTTTACCTTTGATGCCACTATGTCTACTTCCAATAACCCTCTTTCTCTTACATCATTGCTACCATTTCTGCTGCCATTGAATACTCTGTTTTCCATCGTTGCCCTCGTGCATTGATTTCAAGTGAAAGTGAGGACACAGAGACCACTAGTAAGACAACTGCAAGCAATGGCCTTGCAGCGAGGTGTCTTAGATATATACACACCTAACCACAACATAGGAAACACCCATTAGGCACAAGCATAATTATCCCTCACCTTCGCTGAAACCACCAGGTACTTGTCAATGATTGGAGAGCTGGTGAGCTGAAGGATGCAGTCCCTCAGCTGGACAGCTTGGTCTGAGTTGCTCAAGAAAGGGCCAATCGCCTCAACCAGGGTCTGGGTGAATAGAAAGAGGACTTGTCACTCTTGTGGGTAGCAAACACCTAACAGATTAACTGCTAGGAGGGAGAAGACAACTTAGCCAAGCTACCATGCAGAATGAGAGTAACAGTTTTAATAATAATGCAAAAGAGCACAGCAGCAAAGCACACTACATGATCATGCACACTGTGCAGGGGCAATGGGATTTGTGTATAGCATGTACAGTACTATACAAGTGTGGGTGTGCACAATGCACCATGATGTTTGTATACATGTCCAATGTACTACTTCACTGACCATCAATCCACCAGCAACCTCCCCCATCAGATGCAGCATGCTATCATCATCAGTACGGCGGTGGACCACAAGGAACTGCTGGTAGAATATCTACAGTAGCCATGCAGTGATGAAAGTGAAAAATATCACACACATGGGCAGTGCATACACGGCATAAGTGGCTCAAATTTCATGTGGCAATACATCACATGATCAACACAGTCTGATATACACTACACAACTGCTGCTGAAACAGCTACAAGCAGCAACATCTAGCTAGAAAGTATTTTGAGTGAAAACTTGTGATGCTGCTGCCCTAACTAGAAATACACACATATGCACACACACGCGCACATGCACGCGCACGCGCGCGCACACACACACACACACACACTTCTTGACTCCTTGCTTGCTGCAGACATAGGGGAGGTCCCAGGCCTAGGCCTGGGACCTATCTTTGTAGTCAAGGTTTTTCAACAGGTGTGGTGGCTAATCTCACGCTGGACTACCCTGGGTTGCGGGTATTCTGGGCACCTGGCCGTCGATGGCCGTGTTGGTTACCGGTCCACTGGCCAAGCCACATGGGGATTGGTTTAGGCTCTCCTGTCACCATACTGTAGTACAGTTGTTTAAGCTATTTATAGATTGAAACAACTTTGCTTGAGAGTCTGCAACAGTCAATTTATGCAATAATTGGCCATTGGATGTATACCCCTAACAGCAACCTGGACAACTTGCGAAAAGCATATCCAATGGTGGAGATGAGAAGTCATGCGTGAATACCTTCTAATCCAATATGCAGTGCAGATTGTAGCCAAAAATGTTGATTGTATGTTAACAATCAGCACTTGTCTCTGAAATTGAAAACCTAACAACTTTAAAGCATCGCCTTTTGGCTACATTTCGGTCTTATGTAATTTGCACAGGGAAGTAGTGATTAACTTCAAATGACGGGGGTGCACATTACGCACCTTAATCAACAACTCAGTGCAGGTCTGATCTTCACACGTTAGTGCTACAGACAGTTGGTAAAACTTAGCATGCACAATTCATGGTACCCACAAAGTTCCATGTCACTTCTGTCACTGGTTTTAAATAGCGGACTAAAACGCCTTCATAGCAGGCACCGTGATTGAAGACAACGTGGGAACCAAGCCGATGACTTGCTGGGTGTTATATACACCATCGATCTCTTTAAGCCTGGTGACCACAAGCGCTATGGTAGCCTGTTCCACTGTTTGCATAGGCACAAGATGCCTGTATGCCACACTGAGCAATACTTGAAAGCAGGTTTCATAAGACCTTGCCTTTGTGAGAGAGTCAAATAAAAAGGCTGACCACATTCCTTATATGGAATACTTGTGCCAATACTTTACAATATAAATGTAAGCACAGTTATTCAACCGCAGGTTACTAAATAAACTCATACTGCTTGTCCAAATGGAGGCCTAGGCCTCTTCCTTTCTGAGGATTTGTCCCAGCCTCTATTTAAGCCCAGCATCAATTCAAGCCTGGCTTCTATTAAAATTTGTACAAATGAACTGATTCCTAGCCATGTTCTAAGCAGTCGTCACACCCTCCATTCAGTCTGGTCCAGCAGTGCCATCTCCCTCAAAAGCAGCTTCTTTCTGCTTCAATTCGAGCCCCAGCCTCTTTTTGATCCTGGTTTCTATATGGACAACTAATAATTCTTGTAATCATTATATATATCCAATACGAAGCCATATGATGGAAATTCAACACAAAAACAATGTAGGAGCTGCCGCACACTGTCTCTAATTTGTCTTCATATGCAGCTGCCTCCCATTCAGTTACCTTGTCGTCACACACTGTTCTTCTCTCTCCCAATGTTATAAGCTTCCCTTCCATACCCATCCCATCCATTGCATACAGTCACTGCTCCCATTACCTTCAGCAAGGGTAGCATGCCATCCATGAAGTATGGTAGGATCCCTGGAGACAGCTCCCCTGTAGCACTTGTTACACGTAGCACATCACGAGCTGAAGATTTCACTCTTTCCCTGTTGGAAGGGCCGAGAAAGAGAGAGAGAGAGAGAGAGAGAGAGAGAGAGAGGGGGGGGGAGGGAGGGAGGGAGGGAGGGAGGGAGAGAGAGAGAGAGAGGGGGGAGGGAGGGGGGAGGGAGGGAGGGAGGGAGGGAGGAAGGGAGAGAGAGAGAGGGAGGGAGGGAGGGAGAGAGAGAGAATGAGAGAAAGCTTACTTGCTTGCTTACTTTTTCACACTACGTATTAATAACACCAAGTGGTGGAATTTACATGTGCAATGCAGCAGCTTCAACACACTGCATGTATACAATATATTATGTGCTAGGGAGTGGGAGGAGGCAGCTACACTCACAGAATTACAATACCTGCTATTCACTCGGTGCCTATTGTTACTGCTATCATAAAAAGTGCCCACCTTTGGGTTGCTCTCCTTTTCCTGGGTGGACTTGAATCACTCCTGCTTCGTTTGAGCTGCCGCCGCACGGAGGCACGGTTATGAGAAGGAACACTGCTCAGGACATCTACCAGTCCACTCACTATCTGTGTGCATTGTGCCAGGAAGGTTATCATCTTCTCATTTCTGAGCACAAGTGGGAAAAGCATAATGACAACTATGAGTAAGAAGATGTTTGCAGCAAGATTTCTGGCCCAGAGTGGTTTGAGCATGTGCAATGTGGCCACGGTCATTGGAACAATTAAGGCCAATTGCAATGATTACAATGATTTCAATGTTTGCAATGCACAGTTTAATTTTAATATGACATGCATATGTGCACAGGAGGCTGTGCCCCTTATTTTGTATTACCTACTGTAAATGAATAGTTATGCTGTATTAATATTGCTGGAGGTATTTTACTTACCATTACACCTTTATAATATTATATTTATATCTTGTTGAATTAAAAAATTGAAATCCATAATTTGAATGAAAATGAAATCCATAGAGATTCAAAGGATGACTGGGAAGTTTTTAAAAGATCCAACAGTCTCACAGTTGGATCTTGCAAAACCTTCCCAGTCATCCTTTGAATCATATGGATTTCAATTTCTGGATGCTAACAACCGTCCTCTGTTGCATTTTGTGTTTTTTACAGACCACTTTCCTCTTCCTCAAATTTTGTTGATAACTTCTTTTCAGAAATTGAGGCAGTTATGGCGGTGAATAGACACATTGTAGTATGTGGAGACTTTAACATCAATCTTTTTATCAACTCACCTCTTACTACTAAATTCTATAACCACACCCAAATGTTAAATCTCCATCAGGTTGAATCACACCAACATCTGAATCTCTCTTGGACCTATGTATTGTTGGCAATCCCAACTCTGTTGTGAACACTGGTACTCTTGATTTTGGGATAAGTGACCACCTAATGTGTTTTGCCATCTTCAAATGGAAATCTGTCCCGTTGCAGAAGTTATCTACTGTCTACCGGAGATCAATGAAGAATTTCAATCAATCTGATTTCAACGCAGACCTTGAGATAGCACCATGGAGCAGTCTTGAAATGTTTGATGATCCATCTGATAAAACTGAAATCTACAATCTACTCCTGTCAGATATCCTTGATCTTCATGCCCCACTTAAGAAGGTCAAGACCCGGTGTCATTGTTTATTCCATCCCCCCTATTTTGAACTATTCTCTTTACACCAGGAGATATTACGACCTGAGTTAGGAGTGTCTCCCCCATCATACCTTAGGAATCTCTTAACAAATGTATCAGATATACACCAGTATCATACAAGAGGGGCTGCAAGAGGCCATCTGCACGTCAATCAAGTTCATAAGAAATACGGGAAGAAGGCGATCAGCAATAGATTAACCCATGTAAGGAACTCTTATTAATACACTATTATTATTAGCAAGGAAGCCCGCCTTTGGCAGGCTTCCCTGCTCTGGCGCCCCCACAACGGCGCTTCCACGGCGGCTACTCGTCGCCGGTCTGGCAACACCAGAGTGTGTGATGACAGTGTGCTAAAGTCATCTGGTAGCATGCATGCATATGCACTTAACAGAACAAAACAGGGATCAATAATTAATCACGTGGTCATGCACATGGTCTGATCAAAAATGAATCATGTAAGTCTCACAACAGAGCCAGTTAATGTCCATAACACGATGCTTGCTCTTGTCTTTGCTGTAGCAAGTGTTGACCTTGGTGGGATGTTCTTAAGAAGCACAGTCTCATTCGTGCAGCTTACCATGTTGTTGGGTGCAGAAGAGATGCAACCTAATGCGGTCATGTTCCCATCCAAATTGTTCCTACGCTGGTAAGGAGCTTCACTTTCCCCTCACTCTTTTTGCTGATCGTCTCATAGTCCCTATCCCCTCTGTAGCAACGCGTATCTTGTTGGTATGTGTGTACCAAATCATTCCGTGGCAAATGCGGTCAATGAGAAATGCTCTTCTGCTCTGCACTTGCTTTGCATGTAGTAGGTTTCGTTCGGCGGTTGCGACGATTCAATCGCTGAACTTGGGAGGCATTTTGCACCACAGTTGGCAATATAAAAATGACTTCAGTATCTGAGAAAAATGGCTGCTTCCCGGTATCTCCTTCCCTTTCTTCTCTGCGCCGGAGCCGAACGTTGCCGTTTTTGCGATCGCATTGTTCCGAACTGAAGTAGGACACAGTGCAGACATAAGGAGGCGGCCGAATGCGCAGGGCAAACCCCTAAACGCTGCTAAGAATACGAAACGCAGGCAAGAATACGGAATGCCCAAGAATACAGAAGAATACAAAGTCAGATACTCGGGCTTAGCTCCATTATATATAGTATGACTATATTCCAATTTCACCTTACTCTGAATATCCAGTTCTAATTATATTATTATTTCAACGTCACCCTAAAACTCTTCATTCTTCTTGTCCTGTGTCTTCATTAACTCATCCTTATTCCTGTTAAAATACATTGTACTATTTGCCACTTCACTGGGCTCCCTGGAAAGTAGCCATTTGGCTAAGTGGAGTTACCAGCATAGTAATGATTCGATACTGATACTGATACTAAAAAAAAAGGCAGGTGACAGGTGATGATATTTAGACAGCTGACCAAGAACTCCTAAATCAGTGCAAGGAGCATCTTCTCTAGGTTCTTTCTTGAGTTTGAGGAATGTCTGAAGTATTGTTAAAAGTATCTCAGCAATTCCATTAGCCAGCAGAATCAACAGAATTAACTGAATCAAAGGAATCAATTGTATTTAATTGAACCATCTGAATCTGTGGCATCAGCAAGTTTTTGACTTCCATAAACTGCTTTGCTTTCGTCCATAAAACAAAGATGGCCTCCCACAGTTAAGCATGGCAAAATGTCCAAAAACCTTCATTTTTCAAGCTTTTGCACATAACCCTGGCCTAGGACACCCTATGGCTAGCGCTCAGCAAGTTGAACCGTATCGACTGTGATTCCACCGCTCGGTTCCGAAGATTAGTGCAAACAAAAAATCGGCCTAGCTCCATTATGATAAGATGTTCAAAGTCCCATAATTGAATCCAGTAGTCTAAGTGAAGTGCACAAATACTAAAACAATCTTGAAACATTTAACACTTGATCCTCACGTTGAGTACAAGTTCAGCTGCACAGCTGCTTCCGAGTTGGTGCTCAAGTAGACCCAGACAAGGAACCTGCAGAATGGTCTCTTTCTCTCAGGTGTAATGTCGTCATTGCAAAGGTACTGGTGGGACAGGAAGAAAGTACATTCACTCATATGCTCCCTCTATTATCAATTTCAACCGCATGTAAAGCTTATCCATTACCCACAACCAACCACACATATCACCCCCACACATCTACTCTCCATATATACCACTCCCAAAACACTCCGCTCATCACCAACACGTTTACACACCTCCAACAGTTCCTCCACTGAGAAGATGGTCTGACAGATGGACTCAATGAAGGGGTTTGTTCCCTCACAACAGGAAGCCAGCACATCTGTGATGTTCAACAGCAGCAAGAGGTGTTCATCATCATCCTTGCCATCTACCAGCAGATCCAGTCTACAGCAAACAAATTTAAAAATGAAAATTATTCTTCAATCATAATAGGGTCACGTGCTTACTGTATACCATATAAGTGTTGTTGAAAACTACACATACATACTCGTGCATATGGCCAACCTATTATGCAAACACCATTGGAAAAAGAAAGGTGTCCTGGTTATAAGGGTGTCCACCTATCAGAGGTGTAGCACATACTGTATGCCCACATACTAAAACAATCACGTAGCATGTTGAACATAGTCACAGAAATTCGTAATAGTGGGGAAAGGAAGGAGGTGGTTCCCTTGAATACACTGCACACACAAATTTCTGAAGATGATTTTAAAGGGCCACTGACATGCTTGAATAATTTTTGCTATGTTGTAGAACATGAAAAACTATGGCACTTGATACCCATCTTATGATCATGCATGAGGTGGATGAATTCTAGTTCTAGTTCTAGTAGAATTCTAGATGAATTCTTCACCCTGAAGAAGACCAGAGCATCTGGTCGAAACATCGGCAAGGTTTTCAACCCTGTTGTGAAGCTGGTATTGGAGAACCAACCCTTTCTGAGTTATTTAGCATTCCAAAACTCGATACCACCTACATTTACCATTAGGCATACCATTTAAAGCACCACCCTCCCCAACTATACCTCTTCCTTCTCTCTCTCACCTTCTTTCCTTCCTTCCCTCTTCCTGCCCCAAGACTCGTTCAAAATGCTCTCTGTTTTTGCTGTAGAACTTGATGATGAAAGCTTGGTTTCGCTTCAGTGGGAGGTAGATCTCATTGACCTGCAATCGTTGGCAAACACATGTACAATGTATCATGTGACAAGTGCACATAATGAATAGCAATGTACTCTCCTCATAGTCTGCTAATTGTCTCTCTAGCCTTTAATAATACCCTGCTTTATACACAGCAGAAGATCCAAACACATGCAGTATGCACCCATACACACCCACATCCATCCACACATCCACCCCCACCCACCCTACACATTACACACACTACACACACTCCATCTACCTTGGTATTGGTGAGTGCCCTGAGCATCTGTAGCAGCTCAGCCTGTGCTGCCCCGTTGACTCGGGTAATGATACGAAACACCTCCTCAATTTGACTCTCTTCCACTCGCAAACACACTTCCTGGAAGTTGCTGAACACCTGCAGGGTGAGTAAGGTATTCACATATGAATGCCTTTCACATGGCAAATGTATTATACTGCTATGTCAACTATGTCACAAGGATGATATCCACATGGCCTAAAATGTTTCAAGGACAACAACATCTTATGGTATCATTTGTTTACCTATTTAGGTGCAAAGTACAGTGATAACAACACAGAGGGATGTGGATGTTGAAGGGGTATTCATTTAATAACAAGATAATTCTATCTGTCCGTACATAGGTCTTCATCAGTTATTACGAAACATAGTACATCTTGCATAACAGCCACTGTAAGAGCTCTTTTGGGGAGGGGGGTAGAGCGCCACCCAAGCCACCTGTTTCGTTGCCCTCGTGTACAAGTGTGCATGTGAACAGGCTGAAAAGTTGGCCAAGCGTAAGGGATAGCTTATCAAGTAAAGAGAGAGAACAACGTAAGAACATGCAAGCACACAGACAAGTGTACATCATGGTGTGTTACCTCAAACAGTAGTTTGGCCATGTCAGGTACTGCTAGACCAATAGCCAACAAGGAGTTCATTCGGTTGAACAAGTGTTCTTTGACAACACGGTTACCCCTGGAGACCAAGCAACGGTACACATAAGCACCAAATATCAAACACTACACTCCTACTACTAGATGCAAGGAACATGCAGCCACACTATATTATAAAAAGAATAAAAATTTTCTACAAAAACTGCTAGAGGTGTAGCATAAAAGGTACAGAAACAAGGAAAGGCTACTACACAATGGAGCATTCACCATTGTCCCGACATGCAAGAGTGTAGTACTGCAAGGTGCAACACTCTTGCGTGTCGGGACAATGGTGAATGCTCCATTGTGTAGTAGCCTTTCCTTGTTTCTGTACTTTTTATGCCAGCCCTACATCTTTAGTAGTTGTAGAAATTTTATACTTTCTTGCTTCTGCACTCTTTATGGAGTGTAAGCTCAGATATGATACAGTGCCACAACCTCAGGACAGCAATGCAGGTATTATGGCCCTCATGTTTTTATTCTAGAGCAAAACCGAAGTGGCAGCTAGAACCTAGGCATCGCACGAACTCAGAAACGTCCACCGGAAGCTACCTCACAGCAATTAAAATGGCGGCCACTGGCACAACCATTGTGGATGTCCTTCTAAACTGCGCGCCGGCTAACAGAGGCCAATGCTTGTCTCGTATGCACTTGCGAACGCTCATCCGACCACTTTGTGGGGCTATTGGCCCAAAACTTACAAGAGGACTAAGGAACCAACATGGTGCATATGCAATGATGTCATTGTACTGTAAAATGGCGTCTTGCGCCTAGCAACATTTCATGAAGGCTGGGAAACCTCCATTTGTGGGCTGGCTTGCAGAGCCATCTAACCTACGAAAGGCACGTACCTGCCAAAGGTGTCATAGAACTGTGGGTAATTCATCCTCCTACTCTCTATCATTCGGGAACTACAACTGACGGAGAAGACGACGACGAAACATAGGAAAAGGCATTGCTTGCAAAGGCATGCTTTCTACACGACGGCGCCCTGGCGCTTGAAGTAATGTTAGCTCTGTAAACTGTACAGCCTCCCTTCCTCACTGGCAGTTCCTTTTGTCGGTTTTTGCTTCTGTTCAGGAGTAGTGCTACTTTTCATTTGTATTACAGCATACAAACAACTATACATAGACAGCACTACCATGCTGTCTGATAAAACAACAGTGCAGCAAGGATATGAACCTATTCTGTTGGTCACACAGACTATTCATAGTCTCTCGTAGCCCAGACTTTTTCCTTCATTGTCACAATTACGCAATATTATGCAAAAGTCACATTGTAAACGGAAAATTGTTACAAATTGGCACAAGAGCAAGAAGGCGATGTGCATTAATTGGTAATGGTTGGGAGAGGAAGTGGCTGAATATGATAGCTGAAGATTATGCAAGGAGGACAGTAACCAAGAACTAAATACATCAGAGAAGTAAATTGTGAGCATCAGACATAGCAGATGGGTAGTAGACAATCGAGACAGGACGTTTCAGCCACGTAGGCCTTCCTCAGCTGTACATAAACTACATACATAAACTAAATACATTGTCAAAGAAATGAAGATGGTCAGTATTAGAGCAAATTTCAGGAGGAATTAATGGTATATGGAAGCACCCTACAGTACATAGACAACCATTTGCAGCTCACATGCAAACTTTGTAGGCAGTGAATGAAGCACTTGAGACAGTGAAGGTCATTAGATACGTACGTAGCATGCAAAAGTGATAATGAGGCTGAAACACAGAAAAACAGTCAATACACTAGGTATGATGCATGGTTGTTACACTTTGGGTTGCTATTACAATTCAAGGGATTGATTGCTACTTGTAAAATCACTACCAAACAATTACTTGCAATCCACCAATGTGACCAAAACCTCAGTATCGCAGCACATTTTGTTACAGTGTGACCAAAATCAAAATCAAGTGCTAGCTATCATACCACACCTTGCGAGGGCAACTAGAAACTGGAAGCATCGAGCAAATAGCCTTTCCAAAACAGCATCTTCTGACTCCTCGCCTTCCTCTGCATCTGCCGTGGCTTCACCCTCTGTGGCATCAGCAGATTCATCCAACTTAGAAGCTTCTGCTCGGCTGTCCAGGCGATCAAAGATGAGATTGAGTACATCAGAGAGGACTCCTGCAAAGCAGGGAGAGAAAGAGCAACACTGAAGCAATGCTATATATGTATGTGGTAAACCAAAGGAGCAGATTGCATAATGTCACTACACAGAGAAACCAATATTACACTAACGGTGTGCAGATGAATTGATGTACATGGAGTATGCAAATTGATGTTAATGTCAGAGTCTGAGTGAATGTAGCCCATTCTACAATGGCATAGGAGCCAGCCTTGCTCCTAGATGAGATAAATGTATACTAGTATAATAGCAACTTCCTTTAAACCATGTACAAAGACATTAGGAATGTCCAGTCTCCTCCACAGAAATGAGGTACGTCATAGTGTGTGGAGTAGCTATCATGGTTTCTATGCTTTTTATGCTGGCCGTTCCTAAATCCCTTTAATTTTAAAAGAAATTGTTATTATACTAGTTTGTACACTTTTTGCTTTTTCCAGCTTTCACTATAGCATATACACAAAATTCTATGGTTATAACAAGTTAATGTACACGGCGGCACTGGGGTATGTTAATACACGGAGCATAAACTTCGCTCACTGGCTCCAGCACTGTACTTACTGGATTGCCACTGTCGCTTAGTGTTGTGCGCTAGGAGCTCACAAAAATTCGGCAAGAAAGGAGAAAAACTATATGAAAAGGCAAAATGGGATAAGAGCAACCTACAGTGCATTTCACTATGTGTATTCCTGGCTGGCTTTAGCAGCACTGTTATCTCCAATACATTGTAAGAAGCCTATCCATGTCCTTCAATTGTTCTTCGCCGTTGCCGCTCGGCTACTTTCATCGAAGCGCACTAATACATTAAGATAGGAGTAGCTATTTTTATCGGGCGCATTCATAAACAGACGCCACATGCATCACATCTGATAGGGAACACAGAGAGGCAGGCACAAGGGCCCTCACCATGGTTGTACAGGATCTTCTGATTCTGTTGATGGGGCTCCTCCAGAACCTCGTCCAGCAGACACAGCCTGCAGCACCACATAAAGCACAGCAGAAAATCGTGCATGCAAGCACACATGCACACATGCATGCACACACGCACGCACGCACGCACACACACACGCATGCATGCACGCACGCACACACACACGCATGCATGCACGCACGCACACACACACGCATGCATGCACGCACGCACACACACACACACACATCAGTACAGTGAAACTCTTTGTGACAGACTTATGAACAATGTACACTCAGTACAATCACACCAATGCAATGGTGAAGACATTGCAACAGTGCTGCAGAGATACATACTGTATTAGGGTCGAAATTTGTACATTGAGCAACTTGCACACATCCACTGATCTGTAGTATGATGTTCAACTTTGCCCTAGTTAATGTATTGAGTCAGTTTGAACATATGTATCACAGTGACATTTCACACTGCTAAACTGTGCTTGAATGGCAATACATGCAAATTGTACAAGGGAACTAAATTTGTAGTGCCAATACACATCAGGACTCTTTACTCAGGTGTAATGGCTGGCATAATACATGGTGAAGTTTGTTTATCACTGATGCTCCACTGCACTTACAGTTCATGGCCACATTCACAGTTGGGCCATGGCTATACAGGAATGGGTGCTTAGGCTGCAGCCACACTACGTCAGAAATGACGTCACCATTACGGTCACATTTTGCCGGTCACACTACACATTATGAAATGTTAACGTCGACATAACAAAACGTGACGTGAACATTGCTTTGACAAGGGCTACCACGTTCGTCATTTCTGATGTAGTGCAACTACAGCCTTTAGGGTGTTTTAGCAACCAGCTCTAGCTACAGTATGCACGCAGACAAACCTTGACATGTCCACATGCAATTGAATACTCACTTAGTCAATTGTTCCAGAATCAGTTCCAGCTCTCTCATGTGAGGGACATCTAGGTCATGAAGGCATATCTGGCGGAATTTGGCCACTCTCTTCTCCACCAGATCTTGGATTTCAATTGATTTGGCAGTGGTCAGGAGCTGGGTTAGGGAGCAGTGAGGATAAGGTACAAAGGATGAGGAGGAGGAAGAGCCTGGTACATAAAATGTGCTGGAAGATTAAATGAGCCAAACACACGAGCATTATACATAGGTATATTACTACAGGTACTCACTTGAGATTCAGTTGCTTTCTCAAAGAGGTCTGACTCCATGGAGAAGTAACGGTTGAGAAGGTGGAGAGCCAACACAACAAGTTCATTGTCCTCATAGCCAGCAATGTCCTGCACAGTTGTACACAGATACACAATAATTACAGTGCGAACCACTATCATACACACTGTACCAGTGGTCATGTGTCTAACGTGGGTGCCACATTGCAATTATTCATCTGAAGCAATCAAAACAGCACACAAGAAAATTTCAAATTTGTACAGTAGGCACAAAAATATGTTTATCATTTCAAAGCCAATTGCATGCAAACTTTGGACTAACTCGTGTAACTTTGTGCTCACTTTGTATGAGTTTGGAGCCTCTTTAAGACTAATGGATGAATGAATGTTAACATTGTTGTATGGTCGTGGTTAACATCAAATGAAAGAAGTGGCCGTTGTTTCTTGTAACTGCACTCTTTTTGCCCTTTTCAGCCACAAGTGTGTTTATGTAAGTAATTGTCACCTACAAGAGCCTCTCTATCAAAACAATCACATCGAATCAATTTGAGAACTCAACTGGAAAGGGTAGATACTCCCAAAGCTTCTCCTTGTCATCTTGGCTGACTACCAATGTTTCTCACATACCAGCACCAACGGCCAAAGCGTGGAGCTTCCTGTAGTTTCCCATCACAGATGTTTTCCAGCAGGTGGAACTCTGGCTTGGCCAAAACATTAGAGACGATGCACTTCCATTTCTCGACCCACACATTAAAGTTTTATGTAACATTAAAATAGGTGCACAGTACCGGGTTGGTAAGTGGCAGCAGTTAACAGCCCGCATGTGGGACATGTGCATATGTAAACATATGGCTTCCGTGCGGGCCGATTTTGTCCTTTTGTATTCCCTTCCCTTTGTCTGCCAGATTGGGCCCGAATTGCGCAAACTTGGCATCAATCTGAACCCCTATCCTTGTACTACAAACGTGTGTTTACAAATAGTGAATTATCGTTCACTATTCCGAGATATAGCACCGTTAGTGACAACGGTAAAATAGCACAAATTGTCATTGTTGCAAGTGAGAAAGAGGCTGAATTAGAAACAGAGGGTATGGGCCAATACGCAATCAATCACTCTAACTTTTTCATGTGAGTGCTTTTCCTAACTAAATCCGCTGCAAAGTTACATCGATAAATGTAACCTCTCTTCCACCCCCCAAAAGTTGCGCACCTCATAACTCTTCACAGGAGCATCTGATTGAAATTGCTCACATGGAAAAGTTAGATCATTTTCTTGCCTTTTGCAATCAACCTTCGCCATGCGTCAGTGCCACAAGCTCACTTGTCACACAAAGATTTGCTGAGAAGACTTGTTGCCAGCTTCATGGGCAGCCATTGTCACATGAATTCCCCATGACACCCTGTTAAAATGTCGTAACACTTGGAGTGGAGCTTTGGGGAATGACAGTGTAACCGTATTAAAAGCCGCGCACGAATGTCTAGCTGCCAACAGGAGCGATTAGCTTTGCGATTGAAGCAGATTTGTGCTTCGATTCCCACGTTGTTGTACAATTCGTCTTGCAAATCACATGCACATCACACGCTGTCACATGCGTAACCATGGTAATGCCAAAGAATGTGATGAAACTGCATGGTTCACGCTAAAATAAACAAACTGAGCTAGCAGCAGACATGTCCCACATGCGCCCGCCCGTTCAGGTTAGTGGAACCTTGTCATCGTTTCGTACTGACATGTTGTACACAGGTTCTAAGTGGCAGCAGTTAGTGGTACACCTGCAAAGGTTAGTTGAGCCATTCCATCATTCGAAACTAGCCTATAAGGAGAGAACGGGCAAATTGTTCCGGCCTGGTTGGTTGTCTTGGGCTGCTGAAACCCTGCGTTAGGGCGTAAGTTGTCCTGGGTTCAGCTGCCAGCTGGTGCCAGTTTTCCCCTTCTTTCCAACATTTCTTTCGAGTCATGACTTTCATTAGACTCCACATATTAAAGGTTTTGAGACCACAAGACGTGAACTATTCTGCCTCTAGGCTACTGGAGGCATATTCACAGGCTGGAAAGGCTTGGATATGGCTCTCACCGGATCGCAAAGTCGTTGTCGTCTTTGTCGAAATGCCTTGATGGCAGATAGTTTTCCTGGTTTGGAGATCGTTTGGTAGCCATAGAGTTCCTCTGAAAGAGAAGCAGACTACGGCAGCCACTGAAAGACAAGTAACAAGCAACGTCCCACCAGAACTAAGCACAGATGGGCGCAAACAACAAGTAAGTTATTGTATGGTCAACTATGCATTGGCTCTTTATTGCACTTGCCTTTGGGTGCTTCATGCCTTTGGGACTCGAGCAATAAACAGCATAATTGACCATACAATAACTATTACTAATTTTTGCGGTTACCATAGCATGTAGGCTGTACATGCAAACAAGTACACAAGAAAAAACACTACACACACCGCACACACATGCAAGCACGCACGCACACACACACACACACACTCAAAGCCCACAGAAGGAAGACAGTGACACTGCTGATACTCACCAGAAGTGTCTTGACAAACTCGTGCTTTCGTGGGTCAGAGTCTGTGCCCTCAAAGAAGGCTGTTGGTTTGAAGATGTGCTTCATACGCTCCCGGGCAACTTTCATGAGCCTAAAGAAGGTGGTAAATGCATTGTATCATTAACATTAGCACTCTTCCAAGAATTATTGTAATGCAGCATAGTCAATAAACCTACAACTTAAAGTAGTGTACCATCTATTGATATATGAAGCAATTACCATGGCAAAGTTACAAGTACCTTGCAAAAGAAAGCCTTGCACAAGTGATAGCAGACTCACCATTCATCCTCATGCACCCTCAGATCAGCAATCTCCAGGAACTTCAAGTCTCCAGGGGGGGTGCACTGGTTCTGAGGCAACAAAGTTGGAATGCAAGTAAGAAACTATTAAGAGATACATATAAGTGAGATAAAAGAAGATGAATGTATGCGAGAGAGGGTGAATACAGTACATGCATGGGGTGAGGCACAACAGAAGAGTTCTACTCTTATACTGAAGGCTTTCAGGTCCTTCTACATTTGATAAAATGTAATGGACATGAAGTAAACAACTGTCTATGCAGGCCATGGCCACAACTAACCACTGTGAGAGCCACAGGCAGCCTTAACCGTCTCCCCCGCTCCCTCTGCTGATCTTCATAGCTAGATACACTGGCTGGTGAAGCAGCACGGTCCTCCACATCAATAGTGATTTCACCTTCCCTGCCATTCACTGCACCTCCATGTTCCACGTCACCCTTGAGACAGCGGTAGTCATAGGTAAATCGCTACAAGGGAAAGAAGAGGAGACTCTTACAAGTGGGCAGGTTACATAGCTAGCTTACAGCCATTGACCACATGTACGTATGCAACCATTCACTACCACCAATTACGTATACCATATATGCACATGTACACAAAGACACAGCACAAAAGAAGGTAAGACTCACTTGGAGTCTCAGATAGAAACGATAGTTGAAGAACAGGTCACACACTTCCATGATCCTGGGGTGGGCGTGGGAAAGAGCAAAGGAGAGTGAAATAATACAGACAACATCACAACAGAGCATGACAGAACACCACCAAGCTCTTGTGTCATCAACAACATTGACCGAGAGACCACTACACATATAGCCTTACTTCTTCTTTACTTCAAACGCAGCCCTGTTGGCTAGAGTATCCTGAAACCGTCCCAGTTCCTGAAAGGCCTTGACTGCAGCTGCGCTTTCATCTGTACAGAAAAGACAAAATATGCATCAGTCATTTGGGATCCACTGACAGCACCACTATTCCTATATGACACATCTCTTACAAGTGATGTCAACATCCATTGCACAACATGTGACATGTATGTATTATGAATAGCACTTACTGACACCTGGCACATCATTTGTCCCATTCAACATGGAAAGGAGAGGTTCAAGGAGAGCCTTAATGTCTTCAGGGTCGTCATAGTAACCATACTTGACCAGGAGCTCCAACACACCAAGGATCTGCGGGGAGGAATGGAGGAGAAATATACGTAACAATTATAATAGAAACACAAAACCATAGTAAACATTAGTTTACAACCAACTGCAGCCATCTATGCTACAGCTAAACCAGATACTACCTTGTACATACTGGTATGTACACTGGTAGTTAGTGCTCAGTGGCACTTTAGTTCAGTTGCACTGAACTGCAAAGGCTCACTTGGGCAAGGAGAAAGTTCTCTCCAATATGACTGTCAGCACAGACAACACCAGTGTTGGTCTTTACTATCTTTAGGATCCACTCTCTCATTTCATCAAAGTGTTCGTTCTCTTCCCCTGTGAGAGCAACAGCTGCATCACCCTCTGTGGCTTCAAAAGGGTTCTCCTTGACATCTTTGTACACCTACACAAATAGTGTACGAGTGTTTGGAAGGGACTTCTGAACACAAGAGCATTGTGATACTGATATGCCAAGTGAATGCCCCTTGTACTACAGTCTTAGAAGTGAACTACACAAAAACAATAAGCACCATAAAGAAGGTAATTTCTTTTACATTTTAAATAAATGTTTTGATTAAAAATGCAACTGTGCTGTGCAACAGTTAAGGCAATAATTAACAGTAACATTTCACTGACAATTGAAAAATGCAATTACAAATTTCAGCATTGTGTTTCAAGCACACTATCTTTATGATGACTGTGTAATAATTATTCCCGTAGACACCAATTGGTCAGCATTTAAGCATTATTCATCCCAACAAATTGACTAGCAAATCGACTTTGCTGTTCTTCCTAGCAACGTCTGCATCCTAAGCAGCCAAATCACCAGAAAAGCATGTAAATCAGTTGCAAACATTTGGCTGGTCCACATACTGTGACAATAGTACAAGCTATTGCATGTATATTGTAATACCAGGCATACGCTAAGCGCATAAGAATTGCCTCGCAGCATAAATAGTACGTGGCCAGTAGACAAGTGTATTGTGATGTTACAGACTGGAGCTGTCTTAGTAGCCAAGCACCTTGTTTGTTACTGCCAAAGCACCTCAAGCCTGGACTGCCGCTGCTCTTCCGTCGCCGACGCCAGTAGCTTCTGCCGCATTCGCTTCTAGTCTGGTCTATCTTTGCCCCGCTGTCGCCGTATCAAGTCACGTGCACCGTCTTGCAGTGTGGCCCCCTTGGAGTGCTGGATGCAGCCGCGTCATTGCCATTCCCATCTGCTCTCCTTCTGTGCCCCTCTTCCGCGGGAGCATGCCAGCAAAGATGAGCGGAGAAGCACCCCTTGAAAAGACGAGCCATCACGTGACAGAGTCACATGCACAGTCACATGTCGTGCGATACAAATATCGGATATATATATATCGCCGAGGCTCGAATAGACAGCGATCAATGGCCTCGCTTCACTCGCTTACGCTCGCTGCTCAGCAGTAAAATACCAGTGTGAGATAACATTAGAGTGATAAAGTTTCAATAGACGTCTTGTGCATTCTGCCTGCAGAATGTCCATGACAAATCGATCCCGCACTAAACGTCAACCAGTCTATGAGATTTAGGATTAGTGAATAGACATCCGCACCATGGCAACGGGATCTATGTGAGGATAAACGACTCTTGAGCGAAACATGTAACAGAACAATGCAACTGTTGGACAACGTAGCCTACAAAACATTTCAACCATGAAAGCCTCAATCAGTTACAAAACTGTAGATGTTAGCCTAAACAATACGGACTAGGCAGGTGCATGTAACAGATACAATGAATTATACCAAAGACACAGTTATTAGCTTATGATGCAGTGACGTCTGGAACAAACTACTGTAGGTACTACTCTACAAAGTATGACTCACAAATGAGTTTGGCAGACTGTCCAGAACAGCTCTGTTATTGCCCACATCCACAAACAACACTGTGAATACAGTACAGTATACACAAGGTAAGGTACGTAAGAGAAGAGCTACAGCGAAATTGTGTTTCTCTGTTCCGCATGGTGTGACTGACCTCTGACTAGCTCCACATACTTGGACCGGATGGAAGGATGAAGTTCTGGATCGTTGGCACCCACAAGGGCCTCCTCAAATGTAATAAACTTCATCTCCTGTTGTGCAGACAGACAGATACAAGAGTTTAACATAAACACTTACACAACTACACATGAAATTACAGCACTCTATATATGAGCAAATTTACAAATCAAAGGTTTAGATTTCTTTCTGTTGCTATTAGAATGGGTCAAGAATAGTTTCATTCAAGAACCAGGTGTTGGAAGCACCTTGCATGTACCAAATGTGTGTTGCACAAGAGGTGCATGCCAGTGAATAAAGCATACTGTGGATTGGAAGTGACAATTTGGAAGGATAATTACAGCAGCTACTATATGCAGTCACACATAGCCCAGTACCACCCAAAATATGTTGAGGGTTAGGAGAATCTTGCAATGGGTGTACTTTATATAGAACTGTCACAGAGATACTTCTGTAAAACTACACAACTGAATAACAAATCGTTTGGTTGTGTACGCAACATGCCATCTACGGTATGTACATACTTGTCACAAGTAATTTACCTTTTTCTGTGGACCCACCGGATAGGACTAAGGTAATCTGCCAAACTGCATGCAGCAAGATACAATCGGCCACAAATCCTCCTAGGACATTTAGCAGTGGATGTGCTGACACCTCACAAAGGAGCCACAGACTGGCCAAGAAGAATTGCCAAATGGCTGAAAGAATAGGCCAAATCGCTGAGAAGAATCCGGCGATTTATCTCAAGTACTACATACGTACGTATACCTACAATGCCATTTCGTTGCCAAATGCGAAGTGTTCTTGTATGCAAATAATTGCTTTGCAAACCATCTGGGACAGGGTTCAGATGTGCTGTGGACAGGGACAGACATTTTATGGACTGGTCACAGATGTTTCACACTGAGCAGCAGTGCAATTCTGAGAATCCTGTGCAGAATTCCAACTGGATTCGGTGGACTTACATAATTTACTTGTGACATGTAGCATAACTGCTGCTGGTTGAGTGGAAATTCTAAATAAATAAATGGAATTCTCCAACAATGGCTAAAATGTAAATAGAATGATTGTTACTTTTTCTAATACACAACATCAATAATGCTAATTCAGGTGCACTGGAGATGCTTAGGGTTAGGAGTGACTGGCAAGTGGATAAACACAGTGTACAGCAGCCAATACATGCAGGTTCCCTTGCAATACGTGCATGCACACAATCAAATGCATCATTCATTTATTAACTGACCTCTGTGATAGCTTTGATGGCTAATGCATTGTTTCCCTGAAAAAAGTGACACACAAAATTGATGCTCAGCATTTCTATACATGGTCTCTATCATGTCATATCAAAAGCATCAACACACACTGTCAACATACATACAGTACCGTATATCGCAAAATCTTCGCGACCTAATAATTTTGCGAATCGCTGCCAAAACGAGTGTCAGAAATGTCCGCAAATAAAAATTTCGCGAAGGAGACTCTACAAGGTAGACATTACAGCATTTTTAGTGTAAATAGCAGGAGCAATCGCTTCTGAAATGAAGCAAACTAAAGAGCTACACGCCGTTTGTCGACCCGCCATTTATTATGATATCATGCACATACATAAGTTATTATTATATCATAGGTATTATATGCATATAAAATTCGCAATAGGAACTTTCATGAATTGTTTTATTTGCGAAATTCACAAACCTGCACACTACAACACATACATGATTGAACTTGTGTATCATTAACAAAAAGGCAAGGAATGAGCAATGTACAATAACTGACAGCATGCACAACATTCTACCTTTGCAAGCTTTCCAAACAGGTCCAACTGAGATTCCAACCAGCGGTAGTTGGAAGTACACTTCTTCTCATCCCGGTCGGTGCTCTGCAACATATGCACATAAACCATTCAATTAAACGTATGTACGTACATATTAGGCCTTGTTAATACGGAAACTTTGAAAACAAAGTGGCCGACAATATAAATTCTCTATCTTCAATACTTCCATCAATACTCTTTTAAATAAATGCAAGCACAGTTATACTACCACAGTTTATGTATTATATAAACATACATACCAACATACGTACCACCGGAAACATGACATGAAGCCATACAACAAAATGTCAACATGAAAACAATATAGGGGGTGCCGCAAAAAATTGAGTGAAGAAAGTGGTCTGGTTACAGGAGAAAACCACTCCACATGCACAAGATGACCAGTGCTCTGAGCAGTACTCTTTCAGAGTTCTAACTCTTGTTTCCTTTTATAACTTTGGAAGTTGTGTTCAAAATCATTCATTTTCATAATCATATTTGGCATTTTCATGCAGACAGAAGGTGCAAACACAACATGCATGAAAAGTACAGTTTCAAGCGATAACTTCTCCATCTGAATGGGGTCTTAGTTAGGTCATATGCTCTCATGCCTGTATGCTTCACCTTGTGTGCAATCTCTGCGAGTGACCTCCCCAGGCCTCCCTTATCTTTATAGAACACCTGGCGGGGGCCGTCAGGGTGAGTGGCATCAACATCTACCTCTGTTACAAAGAACAGGGCCTGCATCAAATGGCAGGAAAGGAGAAGATTGAACTGAGTCTTCAAAACTTAGGTGCACAAGTACATATTATGACTAAGCCTAGCTACAGTGATGACCAAATGCAGGGGTTTGAATCCAAACTGTCTTACGTGCCCATGCTTTCGCAGGAGCTGATTCACAATGTAGTCTGCAAACAAAAGCATAGGTTAGACATCACACAAACACACAGTATAGGCATGTATACTAACAGTATGTACGGAATAGAATAGCTGCACAGGTATGACGCTGCAGGTAATGGTCCACAGTGCATTGCTACAGCATGGTGCTGATGCCTCTAGTCTCCTGCATTGGCTTACTCTGGCTGGGTACAGCTGCCTTGTCCTCACACACGCAAGCAACTCCGAGGTAGTCCAGCATTCTGCAGTCCAGCATTTTGCAATCCTAGAGGAACAAATTGGAAGTTTATACGTAGAACACAAACATTTAGTTGTCTTCATTCTCTACAATGCTCTATGCTTAGAAATATCAGGAGCACACACGCCTTTGGCTTGATTACCTGCTAGTACAAGCCAGACCAGCTACTGATGGTAACATCATAGCTACAGGGTTAGGGTTCAAGGGCCAGTGGCTGTATCAATTATTGTCCTAAGGAAGTGTATACATGTCTGTAGGAAGATCACAGATAATAAATGGTGGCTGACAGCAAAAGGGAACAATGTAAGTTGAGGGATACAGCCAACAAATGGATTGGACAGGTGATCTTGACCCATTTACTACCCTCCCAAGGTGGGCCTCCTTAAGGTAGGAACTGAGTTGAAAGTCGAAAAATGGCCGTGACAGGAAATTGGCTGAAACTCAAGCAGCTTATGGTGTTTATCTGTACAGAAGCCAGGCTCAAATAGAGGCCTGGGCTAAAATAGAGGCCAGATGTCAGATCAGCGCTTCTTTAATGGAGGCTGGGTTTCGAATAGTGGCCGTGTCCAAATTGATGCCAGGTCTAGAAACCACATACTGGAACACTTGGACATCTGAGGTATGAATCGAATGCAATGCAATTCATGATGACTGGCTGGAGTCCTCACTTGCTACAACTATGTATGTTCAAGAGAGCTTGCACTACATGCTTTTTCCTCCAGCTGAAGGTATGGAGTAAGCACAGACGATCTGCAAATGAACCACTGTGAGGAACGAAATATTATTGTGAAAGTGATAGAAGCCAGGCTCAAGTAGAAGCCAGGTTCGAATAGAGGCCAGGCTCAAAAATCTCTGGAAACAAATAGAGGCCCGGACCTCTATTCGGACAAATATGGTACAAGAAAAGTTCTTCAAATGTGCTGTGTGTGTATTTCAACTATCCTACTAGTGTGCCAACTTGCAGCTGGCAGTGAAACTAGCCCACAACATTGCACATCTACAAATAATGACAGCAATATTCCGAAATTGACGTGTTTCTTCAACCAGGAACAAGCTAGAAATGTGTACCTTGTATCAGCAGGAGACACCCTGCAGTAGCTATGCAGTGATAGGAAACCACAACTGGGGCTCCTTTGCAGAATGCACTATGAGTGATTTTCCTTTCTTACTCCAACTTTACAGCAAGCACTGTAACTACCAAAGGATACACGCTGCAATTGCAGCTTCCTAATAGAATCGGCGATGAAGAAATGTAGTTCATAAGCAGACACACAACGTTTACGCACTGATTTCTATTGCTCCATACTAAGTTGATTCCCAACCGCTTTTCTTCTTTCTCTCTCAGCTGTCTTCCCTGCATCTTCCCTCCCTTTAACTTCACACATCCTCCTCCCTCCTCTTCCCTTCATCCTTCATTGTCCTCCACTCCACCCTCTCCCTCTGAATCCCACAAGGCTTCCTCATCCCCTTTTCTATTCCAGCCGAACAACATTCCCTTGCCTACCAAAATTCCACTCTATTCTCACATCTCTGTCGCTTCGTGATGTCATGAAACCTCCACACTCAACTGCACAGTGCCTACTTGCTTCTCCTTGCCAACTCTCGGCCCAACAATTCATCCCCCTAACCAGCATTCCCATTCCTCATATCCAATTAAAAAGTATAATATTCCATTTTCTTCCATTACCTCCTACCACTTTGGCTTGCTTGGTCTCACCCCTCCCATTCACCTTTTCTTCTTCCTGTTTTTTCATCTCCAGAATGTGTGCCACAATTCTGTCAATCTGCTCCTCACTAAAACGTGACACAATGTTCCTAGCAAACACAACATAATAAAGCCATGGTAATATCAATCAACTTCAGGCACACACACATATACCCATGCAGACAATGCATAGATTGACCACGTAAACATCTCACTAAGTGTGTTTCATGATCAAAGACCCATCCATGAAAACAGCAAACACATCAAGTTCCCGATTTTGCAACCATATAACACTCAGCATGTCCTCTCATATTGATGTATTACTGCTATGCTTGCAGCCGCTGCTCCACTTACGGGTTGTCTCTGACCAGTTCAATCAGCATGTCTTCAGCATTCAAACCCAATCGCATCTGTAGTGGTAAGTACAAGATGGTCACATGACTGTGTACATAACACTAGCAGCAATGTCTCATCCACTCCAAAGAGTTGCAAGTCTTACTTGTCCTTCAAAGAATGGAACAAAACGTGAGACATAGAGCTCATTCTTTCTGCTGTCTCCTTGCAAGAACACCTCAATGATCCTGTAGCATGCCTTGCACACCTTCCTCTGGAGACTGCAATGCATGAGACACACCACAGTAAGACTGACTAACATGTCACTCACAAGTATAGAAGAAGTGACATACATGTGATACACATGCAAACACAAGAGAACCAAATGTGACATGCACACGTCGCACATACACATGTATGTATGTACATACTACACACAAGTGATATACATGTGACATACAAGAGGTAGAAGATATGGTACATGTACATGCTACAGAACTGCTGTACTGTCCCACAGGTTGGTGTTTGTACTGTACTAGTTGCATAGCAAGCTACCACACGTACGCTGCATCTTTGGCCTCTGCTTTGTACAGCTTCAAGAATTCCACCAGCTGCTCTAGTATCTACGTATGTACATAGTACAGAGGTTGTAAAGGAAAGTAGCAAGAAAGCAGATGTCTTCCTACTGCATCAAGAAAGCAGATCATGCAGTCTAGCAAAACAGAGACCTCTACATCTGGGCACTTTCAGGCACCACATCTGGGTGCCTACACCAGAGCATAAGCACCCAGATGATGAGAGAGCTCGAAAGATTACTAGACTACATTTGTGGTTGGTACATGCAAACACACACAGTGCACACTATACACACACACCCAAACACACAACCTTACCCTGAGGTTTCTGACCAGCTTCTGATGGTCCTTCTGTCGTGCATACGCATCCAGCATGAACTCAGATAGCTCCCCAAGTGCCTGCAGCAAGCGCAAAGAGGAAATAAAACAGACAGTTTGACAGCATCTGATCAGTACCAATTTATACTGCTCAAACCTTGGCTGTCCTTTCAGCCTTCTTGCTGGTGAGGTCTCGGTGGCATGCTCTCTGATGAGGAAAAGGTAGAAATAAGTATAGAGAGGGAGACGCTAGTACTCCAACACAGTTAGCAGACAGCTACAGATTAATGATTTACATCTTCCATGTACTCCTTCAGCACAGGTACATAACCAGCCACTAGGTTGAAATTCTGCACCAGTTTGTCCTCCACCTGAAGTACAGTAAAGGGTGAGTACGTAGATGAATGGGATAACCCAACATTCACATTGTACCCTAATTACACATGTACACACACATATGTATATGTAAGGCATACCTCCATCAGTGTGAAAGCATCATCATAGGCCATCACAGGGCTAGCAGAAGCTTCAAACAGTTCAGCATCATCCCACCTCAGTCCTTGTAGTCCTGTGGCACTTGGGTCAAAGGACTTCCTCATGTATGCGATTCCTAAGTAATGCAGAAGGAGGAGGAAGAGCAGTAGGGTCTTCACTTTAATACAGGTCCGTACTCTTGCTCCTGGAAAACACCATAACCCCCACCCACTCACATACCTTTGCTGGCATGCAGCCACGTCCTTGTTTGTGGGTGGTTGATTCTGGCATAGGTGCCATATTTGATCTCATCTTCTCCTGTAATTACAGGGAAAAGTCTGAAAGTGGTGTCTTGGTCAAATTCTGGCACTGCCTTTCCTTCCTTGAGGGTAAGGACACACTGCCCATCTCTTCTTTCCACTGCAAGGTACTGCTGGGTCAATAGATGCTTAATGCGACACCTCTCGTACCACAGGATAGGTTCACCTGGAGGAGTAGGTGGAGGTTGCATGAGATGAAAGCAGGGGGAGCAAGAGTTGCAGGAGGAGGAGCATAAGAGAAAAGTGCATTGATGAAGATACGTAGCAGGAAGATGCAAATGATAAGACAAATTCTAATAATTCAGTGCTATGGCAGCACATTTGTCCATCCATAGCAGTATGCAGAAATCTCACCACTGAGAGGCTCCTTCTTCTTCTCAATAGTCCAGTAGGTGATGGCAGAGGTGGATGGGGGCTTGAGTTTGCCATGGTCTGACTTCCTCTTGCGCAGGTGAACATTCTCCGTTATTTGGTTCTCTGGTACTTCTGCGAAGGACCCTTCAGCAACCAGGTAGCTCTCTATCTCACGGTGGAAGAGACGGATGGTGCCTCCAGCCTGCAATTACCAGAGTTAAACCCAACAGAAAAGAATGCTTAGAACTACACACATGTGGCTAACATCCACCTGAGCTACATGTGATACAGCTTAAATTGAGCACAGTATGATGTACCAGTGTATGTATGTGTGCACACAATTGTGCGTGCTGAACACCTAAGTGCATGCAACATTCATGCATGTTCAGGTGTGGGTCTGCATGCATGCATGCATGCACAATGCCTAGCCGCTGACCGTCAGAAGGTCCATCTTGGTCTCTGGCAATGGTCGGTTGTGAAGGCACACAGTGAAGGCTGACTCAGAGGCTGAGAGGTTCAACTCTTTACTGTAAGAGAGAAGGGTAGTGAGAGTGAGGGCAGGCAGGAGAAGAGAGGATAAGGAGAGTGGAAGGGGAGGGGTGAGGGAGGGAGAGAGAAAGAAGAGGTAAGAGAAGTGATAGAGATGGAGGGGGGAGTAGGACAGGCAGTAATAGAAGGGGAAGAATATTTGGAACTATACAGTACTTGCATTGTGACTTCACTTCACAGGTCCTACCCTACATGATACCTCACCTCTCCCTACACTCACCACTGACTGTGAAGGTGCAGCTCAAGGTGGTCAAAGACACGCACACTGCAGTGGAGGAACTGACCCTCGGTCTTCACACTCTCAAACATCACCTGGTCATATGTGCGGACCTGTGATGACAGAGCAAGGCAAGAGCAACACAAGCACTCAGTACAGGTGTCATGTATCACTGGGAGAGATAGCACAACTGCTAAAGAGTCAACCAAGAATGCACAGTCACACTCACATAATTCAGACCATCACAGAATAAAATGCAGATTATTCCCCCATTGCACAAATGTATTGCTACATCCTCACTGCTACTTAAGCACTTACCTCATCTCCCACTGATCGCACTTTGTACCTCGGAAGGATCTTGAACATGCAGTTGGGTGAGTTCTGACTGGTCAACTCCGTCTGCAGACACACACAGACACACACAGACACACACAGACACACACAGACACACACACACACACACACACACACACACACACACACACACACACACACACACACACAGAGAGAGAGAGAGAGAGAGAGAGAGAGAGAGAGAGAGAGAGAGAGAGAGAGAGAGAGAGAGAGAGAGAGAGAGAGAGAGGTGCGAATAAAATGGTGGAAGGTCTCTAATCAGCAGTGAAGTTGGCTCTGATCTAACTGAGTTCTAGGCTACTTTTCAGTATTTCTGTCTAGTGGAACTTGTTGTTCAGTCCCCCAGTACTCTTTTGGGAGATCATCAGTTACATCCCTCAACCAGCTCAGCAGTTTTGGAGGCTACTACTTTTAACACCTTTTTGCCACCTCAAGCATGGACCCGCAAGCCCTACCCAATGGTTCTAGAGCCTGTCCCTTCTGTCTCCAAGTCTTTGCCAGACTAGGGAACCACCTGAAAGGATGCCCTCAAAGGCAAGGAAGGGATTACACCCATCTTCTTTCACAGAAGACTCTCTCCAAGAACACCTCCAAGGCTAAGAAAATGCCCTGCCCAAAGTGTGGCATCAAGTTTGAGCGTCTAGATACTCACCTGAGAAACAGTGCTACCTGTAAGAATGCCCCCACCCAGCCATCTACGTCACCATCACCTACCCCTGTAGATACAATCTCAGCTACAGTCCCTGACCCCAGTTCATCCCAAACCCAAGCCCAACAACCACCCACGTCACCAGTGACATCACCAGTTTCAACCCTACCAGCAATGAAGCTGCCCCAGACACCAGAGGATTGGGTGGAGGCTGATCAGTTCTTTCAAACCACCATTGTACCAGCAGTTCTCATGGAAGTCAATGTGGATACCATGAACGAGGTCCTCTGCCATGGCATCTACTCATTCTTCACATCAAAGCATGGTACCATAGTATCCAATCAGCACCATCAACACCCACCCAAGCCGCGAAGAAATCAAATTGTGATAACAAAGGTGAAAACTGAGAAGAATGCAGTGAAGAAGAGGTTGAGACAATTGAGAAGAAGTGGAAACAGCCCTGAGGAAGTCAGACTACTTGCCCAAGAGTTCCATCAGCTTGTGCGCAAGCACAGCAGACTTGCCAAGAAGGCCAGGAAGGCAGATGCTAAGATGAGTGCAAAGAAGCAGAGGAAAGAGTGCCACAGAGATCTCCACAAGTTTGCACGGAAGATCCTGGAGGAAGATGATTATGCATCCATCCAACCAACCTTTGGTAAGGAAGAAGCTGAATCCTTTTTTGCCAGCACTTATTCGGCTTCACCCAAGTCATTCACACGTCCTGCATGGATGCCACAGCCTCCACTACCAACAGTGCCTATGGTGACCAGTGAGTTCACTGCAGAGGAGGTTGAGAGTGTTATTGGTAAGTCAAAGTCAGCATCCAGTCCTAGCCCAGTAGACCAAATTCCATACACAGTTCTGAAGAAGTGTCCATCCTTGATGCCTGCATTGTTGCACCTGTTTAACCACTGCTGGTCAACACAGACGGTACCAAAAGCCTGGAAGGTTGGTGTTATCCACTTGCTTGGGAAGAAGAAAGCTGAGGAGGACCCCAGTCAGCCATCACACTTTCGCCCCATTGCCCTCACATCCTGCGTGGGCAAGGTGTTCACCAGCCTGCTGAAGCAGAGGTGGCTGTCCTACATGATGGAGAATCGGTACCTAAACACATCTGTGCAGAAGGCCTTCATTGACGGTGTACCTGGATGCACAGAACATCACCTGAAGCTCCTATCCATCATCAGTGAGGCCCAGAGGAAACACAAATCCCTGTCTGTCTGTTGGCTTGACCTCGCCAACGCCTTTGGCAGTGTTCACCATGAACTGATTCGCTTCTCCTTGTCACACTATCATGCGCCTCAGGTGATGGTCAGCACTATATCCAACCTCTATGAAGACCTCACAGGCGTGATATCCAGCAAGGCTTGGACAACAAACCCCATCCATCTTCAGATCGGGGTGTACCAGGGTGACCCACTTTCAGTGCTTGTTTTCAACACCGTCATGAACACCCTGGTCGACACCATCACGAAGCAGTACCCAGACCTTGGTTACTCCCACAGTTCATCCCCCTGCAGCACTAACTTACTTCAGTACGCAGATGACACATCTCTAATTGCAGATGGCCCATCCTCCTGCAGGAGTCTCCTCGCTGCCACAGAGTCTTGGCTGACCTGGTCAGGCATGAAGGCCAATGTACCCAAGTGCGTGTCCCTAGCCATCCACTCATCCAGTGGGAAGCCATATGATCCAGAGCTGACACTGAATGGAGAACCCATCCCCTACATCGGTGACTCAACCTTCCGTTTCCTTGGTGCTCCTGTCTCTGTTCACTCAACCAGTGCACAGGCCAGAGAAGGCTTGCTGAGGAAGCTGAAGTCCCTTCTGGAGAAAGTTGACGCAACTCTCATCACAAGGCAGCAGAAGCTAAGGCTCTTCAAAGCTGGCATCTGTCCAAGACTCTCCTGGGACCTCTCAGTATCCGTATTCCCCCTCACGTGGCTCCAAACCAAGCTCCAGCCTCTGGCCACACGGTACCTGAAGCGTTGGTGTGGTCTAGCCAGGTCAGCAGACACAAGCCGGCTGTTTCTACCCAAAGCCAATGGTGGCCTGGACCTACCGGAACTGACTACCATGTACAAGAAGTTACATGCAGCGAAGGCTGCCTCGTACATGTGCTCCAGGGACCCAACAGTGAGATCTATTGCCACCCAGGAGACACTGAGGGAGGCTGCGCAGAGGAGACCTGTCTATCGCCCATTCCAAGAGGTGGTTGACGTGATGAAAGAGGACCCAGGTGCCACAAAGAAGAAGATCACCACCCAAGTCAAAGCCAAAGTGCAGGCAGCAGACAATGCAGCCCGGCTCGCCCACAGTGCAGGTCTGACTGTCCAAGGCCAGACAGTGCGGGACTTCCAGGGAAGAGCAGCTGACCTGTGGTCTACCACAGTGCAGTCCCTCCCAGAGCGTGCTTTCAAGTTTGCCCTCAATGCCGTCACAGACACACTGCCACATAACAGGAACCTCTTCCTGTGGAAGAAGATGTCCTCCCCACAGTGCCAACTCTGCAGCAAAGAGCAAACCCTACACCACGTGCTCAACAACTGCACAGTGGCCCTGGAGGGGAGACGGTACAACGACAGACATGACAGCGTTTTGGGCTGCATCCACTCCTTTCTGTCTGCACATCTACCACAGGACAGCAGGATCACTGCGGATCTCCCCAACATCTCATTCACCTTCCCCCAGAACATTGTTGCCACTGACGAACGACCAGACATCGTCGTCTGGAGTGACTCCTCCATCCACATGGTGGAGTTGACCATCCCATTTGAGACTGGTATCGAGGATGCAGCACAGCGGAAGCGAGCAAAGTATGCAGAACTCATGGAGAGATGCAGAAGGAATGGCTTTGCTGCTACTCTCACCACCATTGAGGTTGGTTCGAGAGGTTTCATCCATGTCCCCAGCTTCAATCAACTTTATCAGATTGTGAATGCCAGCTCAAAGGCAAAGAGTGAACTGGAGAGGGAGGTGATTCGGCGAGTCATCGAGGAATCATTCCGCATATGGTGCAAGAGGAATTGGAGTGAACACAACAGACTACTTGATAACCTGCATGCTTAACTTTACCTTTACTCTCTCACCTAACCTAACTGTAATTGCATGCCTGAATAGTATTTCTATCTATTTTTTTTTCCTTTTGTTTTTGAGGTCCGACTTTAACTGTGCATGTTTGTCTTCAGAACATTCTTTTTGGCAGTGTCGGGGTCACCTCTACCCACCTGTCACTTTTAATGCATTCGAAACAAGTATGTACTTACCTGCAGTTTTGAATAATAATGGTGACAAGTTGAAAAAAAAAAAAAAGAGAGAGAGAGAGAGAGAGAGAGAGGGAGGGAGGGAGGGAGGGAGGGAGAGAGGGAGAGAGAGAGAGAGGGAGGGAGAGAGGGAGAGAGGGAGAGAGGGAGAGAGGGAGAGAGAGAGAGGGAGGGAGGGAGGGAGGGAGGGAGGGAGAGAGGGAGAGAGGGAGAGAGAGAGAGAGAGAGAGAGAGAGAGAGAGAGAGAAATAAAAGACACCGGCAAGGGACAAGGTAGCCAAAGACACAGAATTTAACCATGAAATGCTGTTACTGATGCACCTATTGCAACTTGCATTGAGTGGTGTATTGGATATGCATGTACATAGTTGATTAATTTTGGAGTGTCTATAACAATAGACAGTGGAGTATGCTAGTTGTGCTTGAAGTACTGCATAAGAAGCCATTGGACAGCAGTTCTGCCCTTCCTGCATCACCACCAACTCCATCTTCTCCTTCATACTCACTATTTCACTCCTCTCTTCTTCCTTCCTCCCGCTCTCCCTCCCCTCCTCTCCCCCTCTCCCTCCCCTCCTCTCCCCCTCTCCCTCCCCTCCTCTCCCCCTCTCCCTCCCCTCCTCTCCCCCTCTCCCTCCCCTCCTCTCCCCCTCTCCCTCCCCTCCTCTCCCCTCTCCCTCCCCTCTTCTTCCCCATCTCCCTCTCTCCCCATATGCCCTCACCCTGAGGTTGGTGCTCTCCAGGAGGGAGGTGGCAGAGGAGTTGACAGACAGGTACTTGCCCGTGTAGACATGTTGCAGTTGCAGCATGCTCCCATAAAGCACCTCCTGTCCCTCAAGGCGCTTCTGATCCAGCTCATTGTCGGCAATCTCAGCAACAGCATTTCTCTGAGAGAGGGAGGGAGGGAAAGTGTAATACAGCACACAGAGGGTTGTGTGCCATCACATATATAGCATTACATGCACTCATGCAAAGCATGACAGGTTCCATTGGAATCCACAACAACAAATTCAAAGTGAAATATGTACAGTACACACATTAGTGTTGAGGTTCATGCTTTTCTGAAAGAAAAACGCCTGACATTGTGGTAAGCTAAGTTGCAATTTCAATTTCAGTACATTTCAGACAATATCTAAGTTGGAAATCTAAATGTACTGATCCAATGTTAACTGCAAGTTGGCTCACTTCAGCATTTTTCAGCTGTTCCTTCAAGTGTCTGTCCACTTTTAATTTCATTTGACGGATGCGCTCCTTTAGCTCCTCCAGGCGATTCTGGGCTTTGTACTTGTTGGCAGCAAGTACTCTGTAGCAGGCACCTGTGTGAAAAGGGGGTAAATTTTGGGGAAGAGACATTAAGAGCAGAGGAACCAAGGAAGGAGGAGAGAAACATGAGGTAAACAGAGAAAGATGAGGTAAACGGAGCAAGGACAGGACAGGGAGAAAGAAGGGGGAGATAGATATGGGAAGGAATTTGGGCAGGGGAGAGGAGGCAAGTACATGGGGAAACTATTAGTCTGGTAAACTATTCCGTATGAGCGTTGGCAAAAGTAGTTTGGCAGAAAATATGAAAGCTGCAACTCAATTCAGCCAATCAGCTTGCAGCCGCCAACTTCAGAAAGGAACTTATTGAGTGCCAGGTGACAGCTGCAAGGATATCATGAAGATAATATCAGTTGCATGTCCACCACCATCTGTGGATTGTAAATTCTTGGGTTTAGCCTACACGTGATAGCATGATTTCAACTGCCTAAAGCCCGATAGAAATGTAAGTATCACACTGATCAATAAACACCATTTGGTACATTAATGGCTAGGTGTGGTATTTACATTTCTGCTAGACCCCACCTACTTGCAGGGTCAAGACATAGTGTGCCACTATGGCAGCTCTATGGCCTGGAAAACCAGACCCTCTCAATCACTCCCCTCTCCACACTAGCAGCAAAGGGGGAGGGGAGAGAAGACCTTCTCTAGCAGAAACACCCCCTAGGCACGGCTACATGCAAGAAGGAAAGCAAGCCAGTCTAGCCAAAGTGAAAGTAAACTTCAACCTAACACGTAGCTTTTGCACTGTCCAAAGCTGCACTGGTACTTACAGTGAATGTTTGGCAGAAAGTGAGGCTCTGTCCACTGGTAGTTGATGCCCACCGGGTGAACCACTATGCTCTGGATTGCCTTGCTGCAGTGTGGGAGGGAGATGAGGAAGACAGATGAGGATCAGATCATGAGAGAGAGGTCTAAGGAGAGGTTATCCCTTCACCTGCCCTATTGGGCATGTTGCCACTTTCCTCACATGTCTCTACCTCTCCCCTCTTCTTTCCCACATAGCCACATTAAAAGAAATCCCACAGTGTCTACAACAAAATTCTAACTTGCTACGTACAGTATATTATACTACGTACCTAACAGCACACGCATTGTGACAACACACTCACATAACACACATTACGTACACAGCCACATGTCAGGCACACACTGCATGATTTAAATTTTTCTTTCAATGGAAGTCAGGAAATGGCTGGTGCCAATACATGGCCTCTCTAAACATGGAAATGGTAAGGTACTCACATACAATTACAGACCTAACGAACAATGTGGGAGTATGCATGAGAGGTCAGCTGAACAGGGGGAATTCAGTAATGAATTGCAGGTCAGTCACGAATGTGGCAAAGAGCATTCAACGGTAACATATGTACACAGTAGGCAAGATGCAGTTAAACAGCTAGTTGGCAACATATAGACTCACACCAGAATAAAGGGTGCTGTATCACACATTAATTATAGTTCAGATTCTTGCAAAATTATTCATCTGGCTTACAGAGTTGGAGCATGTGCTCAACATCTCCACTGTCCAATAATACAGTACCACAGATCCATGCTCCTTACACATGTCAGTTGCACAGTGATGAATACACTAAGTACAACCACATGCATTCACACGTGTACTCACAGTATCTAACAGCACATTAAGCCACTGTTACATATGTAGATCACAGCAGAAGTTATCAGTCCACATCCCCCACACTTCAGTGGGTGATGCAGGTGTGGCTTGAGACAAGGCTACTATGTATAACCAGCCCCCTACCTGCAGAGTCTCTGGTGAAAGGAACACCATTCCATCTAATAGCAAGACTAGTATTACAGCTACTGGGTTGTATTCTCATCCATTGTGAGCATGTGACTGCCAATAGGACTCCTCGAGACTGAGCAGACCACTCTGGCCACGTATCACCCCTTCAGGCCTAGCTTCATGAAGACTTGTGTCTGCTAATGAAAGGTGGCTGTTGAGATGGTTGGGATGTGAGACACCCCTCTTGTCAGTCTAGTGGCCTGCGTGGGTTTGAGTACTAGCACAGTTTTTCACGGTATATACCTCAAACAAATCTACATCAACATTGGATGGGATACAATTTTGTTCCAATACAATTGAAGACACTAATCCTGCATCATTTGATACTCAGATAAATAGATGTGGAGCAAGTCTGTTAGCCGCAAGGTGCAAATAGTGCAACCATCCAAGACTGCCACCTAGTCGTGGTGAGAGAGATAAACCCGCTGAATGACCGAAATTCCAAACTGATCCTCCCCACCCCATATTAGTGTAGTGTGTAGCAGAGGTGAGTGTGGAGAGGGTCCTATTACTTAACAGCTGATTGGATGCCACATGGTGACCTGTATCTCAGGGGAAGCACAAACACAACTGGATGAAGACTCACAGCTGAGACAGAAGCCACTGTCAGGTACACTAGTACAAGAGAGTGCAAAGACGGTAGGAATCACTCTAAATGCTAGCATTTTGGACTCGCCCAAGGAATCGATCCTTTTTGGATGAATCACCTTTGGTTAACCAATACTATGGGTCAAAATCTGATCTCCATTCAAGCAACTGACTTATTGTAGAGGATGATATCAATTAGTAATGTGCTTCACAAAGGGTGCTCAAGAAGTGAATGTTTGCTGTTACTGCTTCACATTAGGAAGCCAGAACACAATCTACATCAGCAAAATGGCCATCGTGGTACAAGAAGATAGCAAAGAGCATGCTGAATGGTGCAGAGTCTGCTGCAAACTAGCAATTCCTACCCTGGTTATGTCTTCAAACTATATTGTGTGAACATAGCATGGCACTGGATCCTCTTTTTCACACATGAAAACTATATTTGAATAACAAGCTTGTCATAATTCATACAGTACTCCAGAACCTTTTAGAACACTAGTATGTACATACAAACATACTAACAATAATGCACTGTGCAATAAGGAAGGGAAGAGAGGTGCCCAGTGGCAGTGGAACATGACATATTTTGGGGGCTGCTTGATGGCAAAGCCAGTCAGGCCAATGGCCACTGTTCACTGTAGCCAGAATTGTTGGGAGGCAGGCTACAGCCCCCTAGCCCCCATTCCACCGCCCTAGTGGTTCACACCCTGAGGGACTTTGTATCATAATGACACCATATTGACAGCCATATTGCCAACACGTGGTCGGCATAACAATGCAATGAAAGTACTCAAACTCACTCTACACTGAATGGTCTAACTTTGTCCCCTTTCATACAAACTGTGAAACTGAAAAGCCAATCTTCACCATAAGCAACAGGGTGACAATATGCACAGATGTATGTACACAAGCCAACACATTTGCGCTGCTTGGTGCAATAGAATATGTCTGCAGAGGCCTAGTAGAAAACTGTCTGCCTCTCCTCTCACTGTGGACTACTTGCTGACGTTCAAATGCATGAATGTAGTATATGGAGCATTGAAGTGAGGGCTTCTCAGCTGGCTCAGGCATCAGAAAGGGTTGGTTCTCTAATACCAGCTTCACAACAGGGTTGAAAACCTTGCCGACGTTTCGACCAGATGCTCTGGTCTTCTCATCTTCGCCCTGAAGAAGACCAGAGCATCTGGTCGAAACGTCGGCAAGGTTTTCAACCCTGTTGTGAAGCTGGTATTAGATAACCAACCCTTTCATATGGAGCATTGATGAGCATTCACGTAGCTGTAGGTCTGGTTTCAGTAAAACATTTCGACCACAAGGGTCTTCATCAGTTTCATCAGTCTCAGGGTCAGTTCAGGGTCTTCATCAGTCTTGTAACTGATGAAGACCCTTGTGGTCGAAACATTTTACTAAAGCTACGTGAATGCTCATTAACGCTCCATAAATCTGCTAGACAACGTAGCATGAGCCTCTACCACATTATGAATGTGGTGTACTAGAGTGGAATGAGACAACAAACACAGGAATAACACCTTGTCTTTGACAACAATGTCTGTGCAGCCAGTAATCATACATGTCATGTAAAAAGAGTGCATCCAACAAGTTAGTGGCATCCACTAAAACAACTGACCTCCAAGTTGGAATTTCAATGTAATAACCAACCATGTGTGGGTGGGTGGGAGTGGACCAACGTAAGGACAAGGGGTCTCTATCCACTCCCATGCCTTCTACACATACCTACCATTCACCTACACACCAACACACGTCCGTGATCATTACAGCTGAAATGCAGCAGCGATGGTATTACGTGCAAACACACTACTATGGCTCGGTCTCTACGGATCCACATGCAGCCATTGCAGGAGAGAACAGGCCCACAGCTTGCAGCAAACACGTACAGACCCGTAGTGTTATTCCCACCTGGACACATCTGAGTAGACGAAGCCCTGTCCCTCCTGGGAGAAGAGCAGAATGGTGTCGCCGATCCGTAGCGTGCTTTGCACTTGCTCGTGCACCGTCTCCGGAATGCCAAGAGCGGCCACGTTCATGGAACTGCCTCGCTTCATCCCGAAGGACGAAGGAGGATGTGAGGATACGCTCATTCCTGCTGGTCGCCCTCCGGCGACACGTGTGCTGCGCGGAACTCTAGTCCTCTGACAGCACGAGCTTGGTGACCGAACAAGACGGCGTGCAAGCCGTGGTGTTTTAAGGTACAGCAATATCCGGTCTGGCACATGCGCCCATGAATTTCATTATAGGATTCCATATAAGGACATACGATCGTTGGGGGGGCTGGGTTACTACAGCACGCGCACACCCACAGGGGAGTACCCTTTGTGTGCCATCAGTCCAGGCTGTCTGCACCTGGGTCAGGCTAATTAAGTGGGCAAGCCACACTTGGTGGGCAGCCAGTGTAATGTACAACTCAACTGGTGCAGTGTGTTCTCCATTCATATACATAGACTCAGAAACCTTGAGAGGGTTATCCCACAACACCTTAGTAGCCAAGTGTACATGCTGAACTGCAATGCGGTGATCACTATAGAGGATAGTTGACCCCTCGAACCACTTAAATACATATGGGGATGGTTACCTCATTCCTTAGCATAGAGCAGCAGGCATAGAGCAGCAGGCAGGCAGGAGGCTCCATGGCTTGCAGGTTAGTGGCAGATGGTAAACATAATTATGCATGATCATACCTTTCTCTGCATTAGTCTCATGCAGCTAACTGCTGATTCTTGCCTCCAATTTTGTTTCTGACATTTCGCTATTCCCACTGAGTGATAACCAGCATATACATAGCACATAAAACTGGAGGCAGGAGAATAACACTCAGTCGTGTAACTGTGTATACTGTACACATGTTGGATGGTCCATTTTAATGCCCAGCAGTGACCTTTGCCAATATCTGTTCAAAGTGCTTTGACTACCTACTTTGAGTTCAGATGTGATAAATTGTATGGCTGTGTGTCTGGTGGGTGCATGCACAGTATAATGGTATCTAGAGACAGGTACATAAGCAGACAGACAAGGTAGGGACAAGGGCTGCCCAGGTAATTCAAACTGATAAGCCGAACATGCAAAGGTGACAGCCATGCTCCAGCTTCCTGGTTGCAGACAGTGTGAAGGAATCAATCACAGTTTCTACCCTTCCTCTCCATAGGTCATCCACAACTATTTAGACCACACCCACAGACGCATGCACTGTATGGACTCTCACCACTGCAATTGCCCTACCCACTACATGGTGGTACATGGGCTTGTACACATATCACACAATTTAAGCATTTCGGTGCTTCTCACCTAGCTTTGTCATCAAGGGCTAGCATGAATGACCCCAAAATAGGCTTCTTACTTGAATAGAGGTCAGCGATGCATACATGCATGCATTCCACCAACTTCAAGCATTTCAAGCATGCACCAGAGGACTGCCACTGTACCTAATACAGCTTCACAGCTTGGACAATTTGGTAACGCAGTCAAACTTCCCCTATTATCATATGCACTGACATTGCAGCAACAGACGTTGCAATCTGAGAGCATTCCAATCCAATACATTTTTGATACAAGATGTACCCAGCCACTAATAGTATGCAGTCAAGCACTGTATTTAAGCCCCAAAGGTCACTTCTGCTCCTCTTTAATCTTTTGCCCGTCATTCTCCTCCTCCGCTCCCTCGTCTTGCTCCTGCTCCATCATCTGTAGCACTTCATTCGGGTCAACGCCTGGTAAACTGGCAAGGGTGCTCTGAAGAAAGTCCTTGTCTTGCAATAACGCGTCTGCATCCATTTCAGCTGCACACAAGAGAATCAGAGTGTGAAGTACGTACATGTAAACACATACGTACTGTATGCATGCACGCATGTACATACACGCGCACACGCACACACATGCACACACACCATCCTCCTGCTGGTCAGGTGGAGAGTCAGTTTCATCAACGTCCATTTCAGCTGCAGGAGCAGGTCAACAAATGGCAGTGATGTCATTGCACTGTACAACACGTACATACATGTGAGTATGACGGCAACATGACAGCTTTTGCCAACACATACAAGCACATGTGAATATTTATACATGCATGCAATAAGTAATAGTTATAGACCGCTTAGTGTGTATAAGTGCCCATTTGGTGGGAGTACGATTGCTTTCGCCGACATAGACTTATATTCGAAAGGCAGGGTTCTTCCAGGATGGCAGCTATCAAGAGGCTGCCTAGTTTTCTTGAATTTGCAAGTGCTGTGACGTTTTGACTGATGTGAAACTGCTGTAGCAACAGTCTCAGGAGCTGCTGAAATGATTGAGGCTTTGTACGACATTCTCCGTCTTCGAGGTTCTTTACCCTCGCTGATAGAGGGAGGTATTTAACCCCCTTTTCACTGCTTTGCAGACTCTCCCAAAGCCATGCAAGTTGAAGGTGAATGCAGTATAATGTTCCTTGCTAATTGATTTTTCACTGGTAACATGTAGATCACCTTTAGCCTGGTTGATATTGTCGATATCAACCGGTTTCAAACGGTTGATAACAACAATATCAATTCACTTGCGCAGGGCTCTTAACCTGATATGAATATGAAAAATCTTGGTTGCCATGGCAACAGGAGATATTTAACTATATACCTGTTTGGTTGCCATGAAGGGACATCTGGATAGCAAAAGCCATTTGCTGATCCTCTGTCATGGCATCAAAATCCTGCACAGACACACACAGGGAGAGACAAAAGAAATGAGTAGTCACCACCACTTCTCTCCATTTCCCTTCCCTGCCAGCCATCAGCCTCTCTCTTCCAACTCCCCTCCTCTCCCTCCCTCCCTGTCCCTAGTCACACCCACTTCATCCCTTATGCTCAAAAATGGGCATGTCCACAGGTCTGTTCTGCCTATGTCGGGTGCTCCCACTTCCACAGCAGCCCCATCCCCCATCACCCCTCCTCCCCCCCATGCTACTCCATCTCCCTCCCTGTCCCTCACCATTGGTCCATCAGCCACGGTGATGCCTCCCCCACTGGGCAGGTCCCTGCTGAGGGCACTAGCCAAAACAGACCCCCCAGTGTCCATTCCAACTGGCTCCTCCTGTTGCTGTTCTGGCTGGGAACCAGTGCCCTCAAGGGATGCCTGTTGGGCCCTCTTAGCTTCATCTTCTTGTCTCTGTCGCTGCTCTTCCAGAGACACACGAATGGCCTGCACCACAACGGAAAGTAAAGATACAGTGTAGAATACTCACATACGTACTAGAGAGTTGAAGATTAGCGTTTACGTTGAACGGTGAACGCTACGTGATGAATCGTGACGTCACAACATTTACAGTACAAACAGTAATTTGCATACACTGGAACGCTTTCTCACGTGTACTAAATGCTGGAATTTCACTGTGTACGTTGTGGAATTATCACGTGACTCATTAATGACGCATTGTGATGTCAACGTTCAGCGTAAACACTGATCTTAACCTCTCTACTCATGGGCCAACAACACACTGTCCTCTTTCAGCAATGTACCTCAACACTGCAAACCAACACTCCACAAGTAGTTTGTGTGTCCATCAAATGAAGAGATTATAATACTGTACGTATCCATATCCATTATCTCCTTAGTTGAGCTACATACGTAAACACACCATTTCCCAACCCCGTTGTGGACAACTCACCATAGCCAGCTCAGGGTCCTCCGAGGGGTCAATTCCAAATTCAAACCCTGTGCCCACTGGGGCCAAGGCTGTGCCATCTTCCGCTCTAAGAATGGGTGATGAGGCCAGTGCATCTGACAGCATTGGACCTGGTTGGATGGTCACCAAATGTGAGCTGGCAAGGAAGGAGAGGAGCAGAGTATGAATCACATCCATTCTTGCTTACTCACCCACCTACCAAACATTGTCTGCCTTTGATTGCAACACGATGAAAGTGGAAAATGTGTGAACCATAGAGTAGCGCCTTGACACTGCTAAGCACCCTTCTCCCTTGTTCATTCCCACCCCTCCTCCCCCTATTCTCTTCTTCTCACTCACTATCATCCTCCCAGACGCCTACTCCTCCCTTCCATCCAACACTACACAGACAGCATGCTAGATCACACCCTTCTACTCACCTACATATGTACGCCTACTGATACACACCATCAGCCTAACAGGGATAGGTTATAAGCTAAAGATGGTGAACACCATGACAGCTATGCACACACTGGACCAAGCCAGCCACTCCCACACTCCAGCCGTACCCTGACACTCCCCAGACACATACCATTCACACAGGGCCCATCCACCAACCCAGATAAGAGGGAAAACCCATTACACAGACTAAAACAGGTAGTTCTTGGAATACGTAGTATACCTTGAAAAGCCACTGTATTAAAGGAAGCCATAGTGTGAAAGACCAACAATGGCCTCATTCACATCACAGAGGAAGGCAGGACACAGTACGTATGTGAGGAAATGGTACATTACCGCCCTTTCTTCCCCATTGTGTGCAGCAGAGCCCACCACAGGGAGAAAACTGAAACCTATTACACTAAAGTTTCTACACCAACAATACTACGCTTGAAGCTCATAAACTTCTATTAATTAGGTGCTGTACCAAATTGAATTACAATTCACTCAGAAATGGCTTCACTCAGATGGACCGCACAGTGCCATGCATGTTTGTTTTTAAGCAAGATGTAAACAGGAATACACGTTCACACACTGCTGGCATTCTGGCTTAGAGCGAGACGCACTCCACTGTCAAGTGTAGGCTAGTCTGTCAGTGTGAGATGTTGTTAAAACTTAAAAGGCATGTGTGCGCCCGCCCACTAGAGGACCTGGACTGGTTAGTGGCTTCTGTGCTTCCACCACAGTGTTTGGATGAGAGGATCAACTGCGGAGCACAGCTTACACATTCCTCAAGGCTGACGAAGAAGTAGGCATGAGAACATTTCCTGCCACCAATTCGACTATCCACTGTTGTCCATCTATTTCAATACTACAAAGGATGGAAGTCACGTATTCAATTGCCAACCAAGTCAATTACAGCCTCATTCAGATCAGACAAATAGTGGAGCAAACATTCAGCAGGTTGTCTAGCCAATCCAATACTACAAAGGATGGAGGTCACTTATCCAATTGCCAACCAAGTCAATTACAGCCTCATTCAGATCAGACAAATAGTGGAGCAAACATTCAGCAGGTTGCCTATGATCGGTGAATGTTGCACTGAATGGACAAGGGTTTCCTAATGAGCTCGATCGTCTAATACAAGGGTCAAGTTACTACCAACTCAGCATGCATAATAACTTTCGCAACAGGTTGAATGGGAGTTGACACAAAGTACGACCCAATAATTGTGAGGGAGGAGGCACAGGTGTGCTGTGTACTGCCCTGTGCTCAATCAGTGAGAGGCATCAGTGCCTTTTCAAACCAAACTGATTGCCAGAATAAAGTGCTTATGCACACACACAACACCATCCGATTGGCAAGCAACTTTGGCAATCAGCACCCACTAAAGACCATAGCAAGGCACAAACCAGTACCTATTGTCATATACCCTTTAATATGTGACCCTGGGTGAACTCCTGGGTTACTTCACCCGGATGGAGCCTGGAGATCAGTGCACTAGCAAAGGGGTACCATAACAGACCAACTCCTACGTATGGACAGCACCAATGGGCCTGCTCTCAATTCACCATCATTCATACAATGTAGCAAGTTCAATAATGATTAACACCAAAGAATACCAGTGGTTCGCATTTTTAGGCAAAGAAATAAATTATGCAGTTCCTTCCCTGGGAGCACTTGGAGCAGGCAAGACCAACCCTACCCTGGCCACAACACCGGATCACCTTTGAACCTACACCTTCCTGCTTGTTCCAATTGTAATCGTCATAAACTGAAGAACATCTTTACAGGTACACCAAGTGACAAGGGGATACAGCAAGTACATACATACATACATACTTGCCCACATCCCACACTCAACCACACCCATCCACCCACCCACCCACACCCACTCACACACACACACGCACACACACACACACACAGTGCAGTTGTAACAGCTAGACAAAGAGCCTAAGGTGTCACACCTACTGTATCAGCTGTGTTACCAAAAACGGCTGGAATGTCATGTAGAGGTGGGTGTAATCTGTTCCTCAGTGGCTTTGACTGTAGCAAGCCACTACCTGTGGTTAGGCAACACCACCACCTCCTGCATAACTCAAGTGCCATCCACACTTAAGAGACCACAAGGGAGAGTGTGCTAGGGATGTACGTACCTTGGTAATGACCTCATGAGCTTAGTAGGCAGCATCAGACTGAACGTGGAGGCAGTGCAGCTAATATCACTGACCACGTTAGTATACATACACACACTTACATATGTACATACGTACAAATACACTTTTGTCCACACCACCTATTTACATATTGGTCCATCTAGGTTTGCAGTGGAAATATGGCAAATTCAAGCTGATTTGCCTTGTAATCACATAATATTATGTAAGTACCATCCAACAATCTGATCTGAAAAAAATGCACAGATCCAATCGGACAAAGTAGTACATTGCTCTTGATTGAACAAACACATTGGTCATCAAACAGGCAGAGTAATGCACAACTTCAGTGGTTGAATGCATTCCAGCTTTAGCAGACTGAATGAGTGCTACTGACCTACATGCTGACCACACATACATACATTGGTACAATGGTAACACAGGCCACTGTGCTACAGCTATCCTACAATTTACTCACTTGGAGCCGTCTTTGCCATTGATGGTGTCCACAAAGGAACAGAGGATGGGCTCATTGTACTCCTGCTCTCCAAAGACTACCAAGTCCACACTGACCTTCTCTTTCTTCAATCGCTTGGCTAGTCGCTCCAGCTGAAGACATAGCAACAAGGAGAGGGGGAGAGAGAGAGAGAGAGAAAGAGAGGGAGAGCAACCTGATACACACATGTGGTTGAACCTGTCTACCAGTGGCAAAAGGTGCAAGGTGACTCACTGCAACACCTACAGAGTACATTCCTGAAGCACTACTGTGTTGCTGCTGCTATCACATGGTAAGCTATGATGGGGTACAATTTGTACAGGCCATAGGTATGGGCCTATAAGGTGAGCACCAACCGCCAGACATGACAGAGTGTTAAATAGGGCTTAGCATGTACTGTATACATACATGAACAAGATGTAGTTTTCATGCTTTTATGGTCATAAATACAGTACGGTTAACACAACTGGGAGGACCTGGGCAGGCTGGACAAAAGGGGGAATCCCCCTAGACTTATTCACAACACTTTATAATCAATACGGGCAGCACCAGACAATAATTTAAGGTGGGGGTGGAGGGCTGGTCAACCTGTGAGTGCCAACTGCCCCATGGAGGATGTGTTCTTTTCTTGTTTTCTTTTATCCTTCCACTATTGCACCAGATCAAAACCTGAACTACATACCTGCCAAAGCAGAAATGGGTGAGATGGTAGCAGCTATGTATGTTAGTGGTGGACTAGAAGTGGAGACCCTGCAAGAGATCCAGTCAACTTCACTGGCTTCATTGAAGCCAATCCAGCTACAATAATCTCTTCACTTGAACCAATAAACCTGAGTTAGTAAACACCCAGTCTGACCCAACCTGAGTCAGTACACCCATGTCAGCCATTAGCATGTGCACATTGACCCCAAATAAGGTGGCTCTGAACCTACCTACTGGGGAGAAAGGTTACAACCTGGGTTACAAAGTGCAAAGAGAGTTACAACAGGCAGCTCACAGACTCAACTGGATGGATGCAGAACTAAGAGCTTTATTGGCAATGGCACGATTCAGAGGCTATTACTGTTATTACATCAGGAATGAAACACTGTTTATGACCACTTCTGAGATGCTGCAGTGGAGTTAGCAATCATGTGACCTGAGATAGTGTCGAGAAAAGTTCAAGGCTCTGAAAAACAAGTATAAAGAAGTATGTAGCTGACTGCTGTCACCAAAGTGACGTGGACATTGAATCTGATGATGACCTCGACAGCCATGAAAGCAATATAGGATTTAAGTGGTTCGCCAAACTCCACTCTGTGATGACGACAAGGGCTGTCATAAGTCCTCCTGCGCTGCTGGACACTTCTCTCCCAATACATCTACACATCCAATCAGATTGCAGAATAGCCAATTAAGTGTTCCAGCTCACATGTAGCGGCTATCCCACCTAATCAAGTGCGCTCTACCCATCTGGAAGACCTATGATCTGTCAAAGCCAATTGTACATGTCTTGTACAAAGATAGTGACGACTGCGAGTTGTAGTTTCTCAGCTGAGTGAAACACACGCGGTATGCAACCAATTTAGCACAAAGGAGTGTGAAACCTATTTGTGACTTCAGACAAAATCAATCTCACAGACAATGAAGATGGTCTGTCAATCCTCTTCCATTCATTTTGGAATCAGCACTTTGATACTGATACACACATCCAAGAAAAAGCTCTCAACTCTCGAGTTGGTTGGGATGAGCCTAGGCACTGCGGATGTCATTACCACCAGTCTCTGTAACTGCTCAGCTAGCAGCACGCACAAATGATGCTGTTTCAGTTATGGTTAACCCTCACACATCAAGACCAAGGTGTACCACTGCTTGCAGTAACCCATAGTGCCTGCCGCACATGACTTGTTGCTGGCTGCTGTCGATGCAGTGCCGATTCACAGCTGGTACGAATCTCACTTCCAGAGGCAGACGGTTATTAATGAGATCTAAACTTCCCTACAAGAAGCAACCTTTGTTCAGATGCGTGAAAGGAGATGAAGAAAGCTACAAAAAAAACACACCCGAGGTTGACAGGCACACAGCATCACATTGGCTTTCACATCAAGGTGCTATACGTACATAGACCTTCGAAAGGGTACCTAAACACATGCACACACACACACACACTTGCACACCTACATGTACATACATACCTCTTTAGTTTCTGCTTCTACTGGACTACCAATAAAGCTGATGATCCTCATCTTTTGGTTCTTGTTTTGTCGGTGCTTTAAAGCAAGCTGCAGCCACAAGACATTACGTCGACGTATCAAACACAAAACTATGCACTGTACATGCACATACAGTACATCAAAGCAACTACAGCAAGTGACCACAATTGAAACACCTGCAAAGATCTCAAAAGGAAACTGAACAACACATAATTTGGTGGTAGAATGTATGTATCAGGCGTACCATGGATATGTACATCATATTTGATATGGACAGGCAGGCTATCAATGGAGGGGTGCAGTGGCCATCTACACATTGCCACCACATACTTGACTGTACAACAACAACCGGTATATGTATATTCCAATTTGATCCTTGGAAAACTACCAAAACATTGGAACGACTGATTTAGACATTTCAGCAGCCTACAGTTGCCTTCATCAGGGAATACAGTAATTGACACAGGCACAGAAATACACTAGGGCAGTCAACCAACCAGTTTTCTAGTGTTTTGGCTAGTGTTTCCGAGGAACGAATTCTAGATGAGTCTAGCCAGTCAGGTCTTTTTCCAACGCCCACTCTACAGTCTGCCTGCACTGTGTCTCCACTCTGTGCACACACCTGAGCTATCCTTATGCCACTGATGAACTTGACCTTGCCCTTCGGACGAACGTTCCTCAAACTGCCCAGTACCTTGTTCACATCACCACTGAGTGTCGCCAACACATGGTTACTGAGTGGTAGAGAAAGGGGCAGGAGAGGAGACAGGAGGAGGGTAAGTGGAGGGTGAGGGATAGAAGAGGGAGTAGGGAGGGGAGGGGAGGGGAAGGAACATGAGTAGGGTGTAGGGAGAGGAGGGGAGGAGGAAATTATGGGATAGAGGGACACAGAAAGGTAGAGGGGAATGGGATAAAATAGGAGAATGTGGCACTGGCAACATGAATCACTACTGACACAGGTTTACTATAATACCATGACCCCAAGTTACATGCTCTGTGTGCAAACTGCATACAGTACACCATCCCACATGGGCACAGTGGAAAATCATGAACCAGTGTCATGATACCTGACAAGTGTATGCCTTTAACTGTTTGTGGGGTGCATGCCAATGCGTCCACATGTGTATAGTGTATGTATACCTGTATGTGTGCATTTGTGTATGTGCAACTGTATGTGTGCATTTGTATATGTGCATCTGTATGTGTTCACATGTGCATGTATGTACGTGTGTATGCGTGTGTGTGTGAGTGTGCATGTGTGTGTGTTTGTGTGTGTGAGTCCTCACTCTGCCAGGGACATTATGCCCACAGTGTTCTCTGGGTTCTGTCTCAGCTTGGCTCGACATATCATGTTTACTGCATCACTCTGTGCATCCAACCGTGTGGGAATGAAGTCTCCATTCCTCATCCAATCGCTGTTATCAACACTATACATATGTGGGAGAGGTTAACCACACAGTGAACTTAGCAGGGCTACACCCCAGATATCTAACTCACATGGAAATTTAGCAAGTGTTAACATTATGCCACTATAGTATTGCTCCCTTAACACAGTTTAGCCCCCCCCCCTGAAGAGAATACTTAACATAGATACAGCACAGCTGACTGACAGCGCACTGACATAGGGAAACAATTCCAGTGTTGCCACAGTGCCAACTTATACGTTGTAGCCTAAAGTATTTGGGAATTAAATTAATTTCCCTCTGTTCTACAACTCTCCAATAAACTAATCCATGCTCATGTCAGTGAATACGTCCTCTTTGAGAATATACTGTGTGGCGCCCCATTTCTCAGTAACAACCCTGAACTAAGCAATGACGAAAGAAGCGTTGCAACAAACTTAGGATTTATGGCATATGTGGTACCACTCACCATATCAGAGTAGCTTCTTGAGACATTCTTTGCCGAGGAGCTATCTTCACACACTATAGCTATTGTTAGCGTGCTGCGTGTAAGTAGGGGGCGGGGTCCGAATAATTATGACTGGGAAGTACTCTGCGACAATGGATGACTCTGTGAACAAAAAACTGCTTGCCTTCCTCAACGGACTGGCAAGGCGGAAGTACTTTGGGGACGATATATCGGATGAGTTGCTCAAAGATCAGGTGCTGGAAGGAATTGCTGAGGAAGGTAAGAGGCTACAACAGAATAAACTGAAGAAGCAAACTGCAGCTTTTGTGACTGATTGTACGTACGTAGGTCATAGTCTATACTCGGATGATCTGTGGTTTAGTTAGTAAGTCAATCACGCACTCAAGAACAGCACGTTGCTGCCGTTAGGAGCGCATAATGAATTAAGAAGGGAAGGGGAAGGATTAATAATTATTCTTTATGCACTCATACAGACTCCTGCTGTTTTACCATTGCATGCACAGTGTGTCTGTCTTTGCTCCTTCTACTATTTCCTGTCTGTTTCTGTTTGTCAGTGTATGCTGCAATGGTGGGCAAGTATGAACGGCTCATGGGCAGTATTGTTGCTACTGACATGGACTTTAACCAGCTGGATGAGTTTCTAAAGGCACAGATGAAGAAGAAGGAAGTGAGAATGACAAAAGGCAGCTGCTTACCACACACACAAACATGTGCACACCATAGACAATTCACACATGTGCGTATGACATACATGGCTGCAATGTAGGGTGCCCTGGACAGCAGTGAGGCAGCCACCATCAGGCGGTTCTGGAAGCAGCAAAAGAGCAAGGTGACCACAAGCACCAACCATTGAGATGGAGGAGGAGGGTGGCGTATACTTACTGCATGTTCTAGGGCCACTAAAATCTGCAGAAAACCAGAGCATTGTGTACTATCATGTTTATGTGTACAGATTCATGAGGAGATGGTGTCCAAGACAGCTTGGGATAATGAGATGAAATCTTTCAGTTGGAGGATCGATGCATGCAGTCAAGCACGACACATGCCCCAGCTCAACAGCATGTGTGCCATTGCAGAGATTCAGCTTGGTCCACATGGCAAACCTGTAAGGGACTGTGCAATGGGAAGCTGTTGTGTTGGCAAATGAGATGTGATGTAATCTCTCTCTGGTCTCACATTCATCCCCAGTTCTCTGTATGCTCACCACATACAGCATCTTTCACCTTCCCCTCTGCATCTCTCTTCTGTATGTGTACATGTGTCTGTGATGTGTAGGCAACAGAAGTGGTTCACTTTGAGCTAGGTGAGGAGCAGGTGAAGAGGTTGCTATCACAAGTGGAGGACATTGAACGAGCAGTGGCTGCTCACACTACATAGCATTCCCCGCCTGGTGTGTGGACCACGTGGATGTAAATTTTTACACATCACTATTTGTTTAGTGCGTAATTGTTTATTGAAGGTGCTTGAGAGATGTGTTCATTATTAATGACAAATATGGATAGTCATAGCACATGCATATTGTAAAAGACGAGATGCTGACAACATTACAAAAACCAGATGGGATGGATGGGGGTTGAATGAAACTTGATAAATAGCAAGAGTTATATAGTACATTGCACGTATACAAGGACAAGCAAATGTTCACTGTCAAGCCGGTCAATATACATAGTGGTGGCCATCTCTCTTAAATGTCTTTACCATTGTAGCCATCTTGTCAAGGCCCTCATACAGTCCATCTCCTGAAATAGCACTAGAGCCTTGAATGAACCATTCCCTCCCTTTCACGCTGGTCATTCGCAGCGCTTCAGTCACTTCTGTCACTGAACAAGCACGAGGCAGATCCTGCTTGTTGGCCAGCACTACCAGGGGGACACCTTTCAAGAGGTCAGCGTTCAAGATCCACTCCAGTTCATCCCGAGCCTCCTGAAACCTGTCACAATCAGTGCTGTCCACAACAAAGATAATGCCCTCCACCCCATTAAAGTAATGATGCCACAGCTTTCTGATTTTGTCTTGGCCACCTACGTCCCACATGGTGAAGGAGATGCCTTTCTTGGGGCTAACTTTCTCGAGATTGAACCCAATGGTGGGAATAGTCGTAACCTGTTCATTTAGCTTCAGCTTATACAGGATGGTGGTCTTCCCTGCCGCATCCAGGCCCACCATGAGAATACGTGCATCCATTTGACCAAAGGAGTCATAGAGTTTCTTCAGTTGTGAGAGCCAGTTTCCCATTTCTACCAGAATTCTCCACTCACTACTCAGTGTTTGATACTGTTCTTCCACCTTCAATGGAATGTTGCTTCTTCACGTTCTTCATCCTCCTTTATATCCCATGTTTCTCCTGTCACACTGTATGAGACAGTTAATGTACACTCATCATATCCACGATCCGGTGTGTGACGTGGCATTGATGAGCTGGAAATAGTAACGCCAATGACGTCATTACAGACGTAAGTTTACAGAGCGCACGCACGGCAGCGTGCAGTTGTATTCTGTTCCAACGCAGAATCGCTGACTGCGAGTGTGGCTTAACATAATAATTGTGCGGTTCTATAGGACTTGAATGGGTACTCGAGATAATAACAGGGGCAATCCCCTTACCCACTGCATTTTAAATAATACCAACCTAATATTAAATGCTTCTTACCAGTGTGTAATCACTGGACATTATAGTGGGAGTACCACCTGAAAATAAGTAAGTATCAACATGTATAATTATATAATATACTTGCATGTGTAGTTTACGTTCGTTCGCATCACCATGGTATGTAGACCATCTTAATCAAGATTTCTGATAAGTCACTGATTAGTCAGTGCCCGATGTGGGTGTTTCAAACCTGTAAGGGGATGTGCTACAGGAAGCTGTTGTGTTGACAGATGAGATGTGATGAAATCTCTCTCTGGTCTCACATTCATCCCCAGTTCTCTGTATGCTCACCACATACAGCATCTTTCACCTTCCCCTCTGCATCTCTCTTCTGTATGTGTACATGTGTCTGTGATGTGTAGGCAACAGAAGTGGTTCACTTTGAGCTAGGTGAGGAGCAGGTGAAGAGGTTACTATCACAAGTGGAGGACATTGAACGAGCAGTGGCTGCTCACACTACATAGCATTTCCCGCCTGGTGTGTGGACCACGTGGATGTAAATTTTTACGCATCGTTATTTGTTTAGTACGTAATTGTTTATTGAAGGTGCTTGAGAGATGTGTTCATTATTAATGACAAATATGGATAGTCATAGCACATGCATATTGTAAAAGACGAGATGCTGACAACAGTACAAAACCAGATGGGATGGATGGGGGTTGAATGAAACTTGATAAATAGCAAGAGTTATATAGTACACTGCACGTATACAAGGACAAGCAAATGTTCACTGTCAAGCCGGTCAATATACATAGTGGTGGCCATCTTTCTTAAATGTCTTTACCATTGTAGCCATCTTGTCAACGCCCTCATACAGTCCATCTCCTGAAATAGCACTAGAGCCTTGAATGAACCATTCCCTCCCTTTCACGCTGGTCATTCGCAGCGCTTCAGTCACTTCTGTCACTGAACAAGCACGAGGCAGATCCTGCTTGTTGGCCAGCACTACCAGGGGGACACCTTTCAAGAGGTCAGCGTTCAAGATCCACTCCAGTTCATCCCGAGCCTCCTTGAACCTGTCACAATCAGTGCTGTCCACAACAAAGATAATGCCCTCCACCCCATTAAAGTAATGATCCCACAGCTTTCTGATTCTGTCTTGGCCACCTACGTCCCACATGGTGAAGGAGATGCCTTTCTTGGGACTAACAGTCTCGACATTGAACCCAATGGTGGGAATAGTTGTAACCTGTTCATTTAGCTTCAGCTTATACAGGATGGTGGTCTTCCCTGCCGCATCCAGGCCCAACATGAGAATGCGTGCATCCATTTGACCAAAGGAGTCATAGAGTTTCTTCAGTTGTGAGAACCAGTTTCCCATTTCTACCAGAGTTCTCCACTCACTACTCAGTATTTGATACTGTTCTTCCACCTTCAATGGAATGTTGCTTCTTCACGTTCTTCATCCTCCCTCCTTTATATCCCATGTTTCTCCTGTCACACTGTATGAGACAGTTAATGTACACTCATCATATCCACGATCCGGTGTGTGACGTGGCATTGATGAGCTGGAAATAGTAACGCCAATGACGTCATTACAGACGTAAGTTTACAGAGCGCACGCACGGCAGCGTGCAGTTGTATTCTGCTTCCACGCAGAGTCGCTGACTGCGAGCGTGGATTACCATAATAATTGTACGGTTCTATAGGACTTGAATGGGTACTCGAGATGATAACAGCGACAATCCCCTTACCCACTGCATTTTAAATAATACCAACCTAATATTAAATGCCTCTTACCAGTGTGTAATCACTGGACATTATAGTGGGAGTACCACCTGAAAATAAGTAAGTAGCTACATGTATATATAATATATTTGCAATTGTAGTTTAATTTACCACGAAGTATATAGCTTGTGTCACTCCCATACTAGACCATCTGATCGATGGTATGTTGTGTACTACATGTACACTACTCCTCAAAGCAGTACAGTGGAACCTCCCTTATCCGGTCATTGAAGTTCCGGGCGCCTCGGTCTACCGGGCAGGTGTTATAGCGAGCCGGCCATTTTATTACACGTACGCTGACGTCACAATTACCTCGTACATAGCGTGAAGATGGCTAGCAGAAAGCGGCGCGTTGTTACGCTCGACAGAAGCTAATGATTATTGACGACTTAAAGGAAGGAAAGTCCCAGCGACTCGTTGGTGACATCCATGGAGTTCCGAAGTCTACTGTTGGCGACATATGGAAGGATTGAGGAAAGTCGTTTTTATTTTTATTTTATTTTTTATGTTTTATTATTATTTTAGCCTTTTTAAGCTTTATGTACTTGTGACCAGTGTTATATAGCCATGTACATAGTTCATGAATAAGTTCAGAGTTACGGGCAATTTTAAAGTTACGGGCACCCCTTGGCCCCACACCGCCCGGATAACCGAGGTTCCACTGTATGCCACATCTGTAGTGAAAGGCACATGACATGTCCAGTGCCTCTTGCAGGCTACCCTACCATTGTGAAATCAAAAAAGAGGAATATATCTTGGGGTTACTGAAACAGCAAAGAGGTGACTGTCTCCTCTGCTTCATAGCTAGTCACACCCTGTAGACTCTGGTGGTGGAAGGAGTCCCGGATCCTTGCTCCATTTAGGCTGGAGCAAAAATCTAGAACTAGTACTCCCTTAAGTACACTCTGGTATTGTCTACTCTACTGGTACTGTGAGGTGACCAGGTCCTGTTACAGCTAAGGTGCTCCTGCTGTCAGGTCCTGCTGTAGCTAAGCACTTGCTGTGTAAGTTAGAAGATGCTTACATAGGACTTAGCTATAGCTAGCTATATGTTATCTTCTTTCTCTTACTATTGCATTATGTTGTTGCTCAATATCTGCTTCGGCACAACAGCTGCCCCCCCCAGTGCACAAATGCATAGCTAGCTAGTTGACTAAACTTGCAACTGGCACTTGCAACCTAGCTAGCTACAGCTTGTACAATAGCTAGCTATATAGCTGCATGTGTGCAGCTGCAAAAGTATAAGTCTGTCATAGTCTTGGTAGCTAGCTACTACAGTGGAAGCAAGCAAGCAGCAAACTGTCTAAGATGGTCACTGTTTTCGGTAGCTACCTCTCTAAAACAGCCAGCTCTGCTGGCCACGAATAGTACTAATGTATTGCAATCTACCTCTGTAGAGCAGCCATCTCTCCATGAACTGGCCTACAGGCGGTCTTAGACAGGTTACACTGTATACTATGGCAATCTCATTGCCTCCTCCTCAGCGCCCCCGGCGTTTGTTAGGGGTGGTCTAGCTAGCCAGACTACTCTGAGGCCAAACACGCGAAATATGCGTTTACCTGTCGTACAGACAAAATGTCGAAGGAGTTTGTGATGGCAGCCGCTTCGCCAAGAAGTAGAAAAAAAGAATTTTCTACTTTGGCGGACATGCTAGCCGACAAAGACTTTGACGAAGATCAACACATCAAGTTGGTAGCAGACAGACTTAACGATGACGTTTTGAGCGAGTTCCAGCGCGAGAGAGTAGAGATTCAACAGTTGGCAGACAAGACGTCACAGCAACTGAAGCAAAATGTGTACAAGAATTACACCAGGTGGGCAGAATACTGAAAATGTGTCCATTTGCAGAATACATGTGGTAGTAATGGCCTGTATGCGGTGCGTGTATATATAAATTAGCAACATATTTAATGTAGACCGGTATCCTATCATAATTGTTGCCCACTTGCATCTGGAAGGAGACCGTCAAACTCGTGGTTTACGGTCATGTCTGTTCCTTATATGCTCTTCAGGTTCATCGAGACGTCGCGTGAGGTGTCTGCCCTAGAAGCTGAGATGTACCGCCTGAGCCACTACCTGCATGAGGAAGAGATTCTGGCGCAGGAACTACAGAAAATGACCATCCTTCCTGTTGATGAAGGTGCTGAAGTGCAGGTTAGTGAGAGCAGTGACCGAAAGAGCCTTGCCTCCATTCTGGAGACAGTGGAAGGATGCTCCTCAGTGACTGCAGTGCCAGGGCGATATCTTGTTCACTCAGGGCCACTAGTGGAGCTGGACCCGGAGAGCAGTGAGGATGTGTCGGACATCTTTGCATTCCTCCTCAATGATAGCCTTATGATTACCACACAGAACAAGAAGAGCCGAGGACCAATTCTGTACAAGTTCCGGTCCTTACTTGAGCTGGACAACATGGCCATTCTGTCTGTCCCTGATACCGATTTTAGGAAGAATGCCTTTCGCATATTGCTTTTCCCAGTCAGTCACACATTCAGGGCTGCCTCTGCTGCTGCCAAAAAGCAATGGACGTCTTTAATTGAGGCCACCAAGCAGAAGCACAAGGTGTCTCTGATGGCTCCCAGGACCAAAGAGAAGGGAGATGAACCCAAGGCTACACCCGTCTTTGAGCACCATAGGGAGGCCAAGAAGGCAGACGAAGCTGCCGATCCATCTAAAGGTGACTGGGTGAAGCATGTACCTGAGAACCTGGATGTGTTCATAGCACAGAGGGAATTTGAGAAGGCCGTGAGCTTGGTGGAGCAGACCCGATCCTTCTTGAAGGACTGCTCAGACTCACATGCTCACAGAGATGTTCGGGCCAAACTGGGTAACAGGGTGACTCAGCTGTGTACCCTGCTTATGAAGGACCTGGAGGCTTCACCTGGGGGATCACTACGGGGAGGGCCCAGGGCAGCTCGCAAGGCAATCGATCACCTCCTTAGGCTGGGTCGTGCTGCACAAGCATGCGACCTGTTCCTCAAGAACCACAGTCTGCTCATTCGCCACGAGAGCAAGGGCATCAAGATGGAAGGAGCAACTAGCCTGTACATCACCAAACTCTCTAAGGCATTCTTCAATGGGTTGGGCACAGCTGCCGATGAGTTTGAACGCGCTTTCACAACCAACTATGGTAGCTACTCTGCCTTTGTGATTTGGTGCATGTCAGAACTGATGGACTTTTGTGAAACGTTTTGTGAGATAGTCTTCTCTCAGTCCTCCTTGTCAGCTGTCACCGAGTGCGTGGTGGCCGCCTGCCAGGCATGTGACATGTTGGAGGAGAAAGGATTGAGCCTGAAGCACTCTCTGATGAACAAGCTGCAGTCCAGCCTGTGTCAAGCCCTCAATACTGCCAAGGATGAGGTGATTGCTACGTGCACGGCCAAAGCTACTGCAGAGAAATGGGAACCAATGGATTTTCGCAGGGACTCAGCACAGCTCAGTGGACTGGCAAGGGAGATGGAGAACATTGGCATCTCCGACTTCAAGAACCTTGTTGTCGGTGGTGGCATCATTGACCTCAGTGAGACCACCGTCATGTTCTGCAAATTGGCCTTCAACTATGTCACAGACGTGCTTCGATTCTATGTTCCTGAGCTCTACGAGGTGTTTGTGGACTGCTTCTGCGACTTCTCCCGGCACATTGTGCGTGTGTTCCAGGATGCCCTGAACAAGGATGAATTCCTGCCTTCAGCAGAGTTCATCCAGCGGAATGCAGCCTTCACCATTGGCACGGTGTTACCGTGTGTTGGGCTGAAGATTGAGCGCCACCTCCAGGTCAGTATCCCTGAGATCGTTGAACTCATTGAGGAGCTGCAGGAGTTCATGGCTCGATGCAATGACTCTATGGATGTCAGCCATGAAGATGTAGTGTAGTGTATTCATATATCATCATTGTTGTATCTGATTGGTAGCATGTGACCAGTTAATTCAACATCATTACTCGTTTTTGTAGTTATATTCATTTGTAATTGCAGTGTGGACATGGGTGTACATGTATGTACACCCATTGCATGTAGTCAACTGAACAAAATCATTCTGTATACAATAGATGACATTGGTCTCGTAACATCTCAGATGTTGATCCACATACATACATCTTTGCATGCAGTGAGAGGTAGGGTTTTGTGTATATAATGTACAGTATAATGTCAAGTGATTACGAAAGTGTCTTTTCGACAATTGCTAGGCGGTTCAGATGACCCTGTTCACTGCTCCTGAGCTTCTGGTCAATCTCACTTTTGAAGCTGGCTACTGTTTTTGAAACAACCTTCTCTAGAGCACTCTGTAGCTCCTCAGGGTCAACATCACGTAGGGCGTCAACACCTCCCTCATGAAGCACAGCTGAGGGTAAAATGATAATGAGAAGCTAAGCCAATTCAACAGTGCTAACTCAATACCATACACAGCTACTGATTCACAGTGCACAGTGTCATGTAGCCAACTAGCATTTTGTTACAACTCAGCAACAAATGGTGCATGGGTGGCTACACAAGACTATGCGGTGTGTGATAAGGGGAGGGGTTGTGGGAGATATGCTATTATGCTGCATGGTTGTGTCACACAGTGTGTGAGGGGTAATACACGAACATATGTGCTAATTCCATTCAGTCAATGTTCACTACTGCCAGCCAACTCAGTAACTGGTGTGTCTGCGTCTCTAATAGCACCTCACCTTCACCAATGTGCTGACCCTCCTCTGCAGCAGGACCAGTACCGTCTCCTACTTCCTTCAATAATAATGAAAAAGAGAGGATTAACCAGTGGCTATGGAAGAATATATTCATCTTTTATCATATGCACAAGTTGCTTATCACAGCACAAAACAGTTGTAGGGCAATCACTGGTTGCCATGAATATACGTAGCTCAGCCCTCCGGCCCACTGTGATACTGACACTAGTGCAACAGGCTGGTAGGCATAATACCCTGAGTACAGTTTGTACCTTAAACTGAAGAGGGGTAGACTGAGACAGATAAGGGCTACCTTACCTCAGCCTCTGCTGGTTTAGGTGAGATGTAGCTGTAGTAGAATTTCTCTGTCACTGCCTCTTCCAAAGGGGGCAGGACCAGTGAGGCAGGGTCTGGGGGAACTGGCACATGGAGCTGTGAGGGCAGAAGGGAAGAGCCAGAAACACCAATGCACCATACTGAGGTGGACAGTGGCGTGTGCACAACATGACCACAGAGTTACCTGTATGTACATACACTACAGGCAGCCAAGCAGGCCCAAAATTACATATACCTCCATTGCAATATTCTCCTCTTCCTGGTCAACTGTGAATAGGTATTGGAAGAGATGGTAATGCTGGAACAGGCTACAGGTAGATAGAGAAAGAGCAATCACTTTATACAAGGCACTATTCTGCATACAAATTCCAAAATAATAATAAAATGATGGAGAAGGCTAGTGGTCTGTGAAGGCAGGAGCTTTAGTGGCTCCGCAGTGTAGTCTCACACAAAAGAACCTAACACATACGTATCTACACTCCAGACAATACTCACAATGTAGCTGTATAGATGGGGCAAGTCACAACAAGTTACTGAATAAACTCATTACTTCATGCAGGCATGGCAGTACAAGTTTACATGATGTACCTTGTCATTACATATTCCAACACATGCTCAGCTTGTTCTCTTGTGAATCGCCCCATGGGGCACTTGTCTGTGGTGCCAGCACCATTCATTATCTGCTTCAACTCCATAACATTGTCTGCAAGACTCATCTGTTTGTCTGTGGCAACAACACAGCAGCAATAGGACAGGTTACTATTGCAGTTATGGAAGGTATGTAGTAGGTGTTATGGAACGATAGAATAACAGCACACAAGCTTCCATTGTATCGGAGATACGTAGACGTTGTTTGCACATACTGTATAAGAATGAGATGTTCCAAATAATATGTGCATGCCATCGAGTGTAGAGTGCAAATGTCGCATAAAATTGGACAACCTGAAATGACTGAAGCTTTCTTCATTGGCTAGCACATGTTGTAGCAGTACTAGAAACATGTACAGTGATACGGTGGAACATTACATGCACAGCATTCCCCATGGGCAGGCTCTAGCTTACATACCTCTGCAGTTGAGGAGGAGGGTGTGTAGGAGGGTGAGAAAGGAGGAGGTCTGATGGTAAGAGAAGCCCTTCTCAGTTGCAAAAGTGAGGCTACAGGTCAAGGAGAACACTGACACAATGCAAGCAGCAAGCTTGAGCTCTAGTCTAGTGGACGCCTTAGACAGGAATGGTCCACACATGTGATTATGTGCTGCAGTGCCAAAAACAACTGGAAACAGCCACTAAAATTGATCACATAGTGACAAACACAATAATGTGCAAGAGGATATGAGTAAGCTGCCATGTAGAAGTCCAGCTGAGCAGCTGTCCTGACATCCTCCTGAAACTGTGTCAAGTCAAGTACCTTGGCTACTTTGCTGCAGAAAGGGAATACCGTATGGACCTTAATTTCACAGTACACCATTTTCATGGTTTTCACAGATCAGCAGCCATTGACAAAAGTTTAGCCCCACAAAATTTAGGCTGTGGGCTTGTGGTGCAGCCATTTTTGAGAACAGCAATGTCATAGTTTACACAAAAATGGCCACTGTCTAAAGGGCACAGTGTACCCTGGTGTGGCGTAGCAATGAATTGCCTTTGCAGTGACTAATTCTGTAGTCAGCAGTGGCCTTCCTCTCCGAAGGATTACACGACGAGGTACAAGTGCGCTGAGCAGATATGGCGCGGTCCGGCGTCGTTACTTAGCCATTCCAGCTCTAGCCCTTCGCACAGGTATTGAGAAGGTTCAGATTTTCCATGGGAGACCATACTGTTTTAGTACAGATATATAGTGCATGTATTTAATATTATACTGTGAGATGCGCATCCATAAAAATATAAATGCGAAAACGTAAAATTCCTCAATCCGCGAACGTTTTAGTACCGTGAAAATTAAGGTCCATATGGTATCTCATTGTGTATACATGTGTGGAGTGTAATAAGGCCTCCATTATATTTCAGTACAGCCCATCCTTACCTTGACTGGTCTTCCAGAGGTAAAGAGTGTAGCTCCTTGAGCACCTCTTTTGAGAACACTTTCCAGGCCAAATAAACAACTGGAGATTCTTCCTCTTCAACCTGAATAAAACATGCAGAAAGAAACATGTAGTAGACATCATTTGTTAGCAATACTGGGCATAGCATGCAAGACTAGGGTGTCAACCCTGAGAGCTTCAGACCCACTGCTCTCACATCAGCTCTTCAACAAGCCTATAGCAATACACTGAGAACTCTACTTCACTACTTGCGAAAAAATAGTCTCCTCGACACAAGCCTTCAGAAGGGATTCGTGACATATAGCAATGGTACCATGGAAAACATCATTGCCGTGTCAGCCGTCATTCAAATGCCTGTGAACACAGATGAGTACCACTAGCAGTGATGTTCCTTGATCTGAAGAATACGTTTAATTAGATCAGTATCACATCTCTGCTAAGAGATATGCTACCCACATCAACAGCATGAATTCCCGACTCTTGGCATAGATGGTGACCAAGGAGAGGTCCACCTTTGAGCTTCCCAATTCTTGGTGAAGCTACTTCTACTCTGCATAGTGAAAGTGTTTGCTGATGGTTCGACAGTCATGTCATCTTCCACCAAGAATACATACAAACAAGCTTCCATGAACTAGCTCTGCACTGACCTGGCCTTAATTTGGAATTCTATTGATGGCATCAAATCAAGATTGCCAAAAGCTCAAGTGCTGGCAGAGCTTCCTGGCCACAGAGCAGAGACTCCCTCCACCATCGCAATGAAATCCTCTCACTATAGCCTTGTACTGCTCACCCTGACATCGTGGCCACCATAGACTGAGCAATCACTTTTGTGGAGCTAAACATTCCATACAACTTGTTAGAATGCCTAGCTTGCCAGTGCCAAACATTGCAAGGAAGCCAAAACAAAGTACCAACTTGCTCTAAGCAACCTTGACTCCTGTGGCCACTCGGCAAGGTTAATTACCATTGAGATTGGGGCTCTAGGGCACTGGCTGCCTTCTACCAGAGTGTCCTTGTAGCAGCTTCTCCCGGAGTGCAAAGTCAATCATCATCTGCCTTCTCAGCTAGGCTGCAGCAGCAAACATTGCAGGCTTGCACCTCATCCCAACGCATTTTTCAATTCGCATGCCCCATCAAACTGTAGGACAACAACGACAGCTTGCTACAGAAGGCATGAGCAGGAGAAGCGCAGGACGTATGAGAGGAGTGTTTTAGAAGTAGAACATGGCAGTTTCACCCCCCTTGTGGTGTCTACAAGTGGGGGCTGGGGACCCTTGGCAACAGTTGTGTACAAGAGGCTTGCCAGCCTCATCTCTACAGCGGTACAGCACCACTATGTATTTCATCCGCTGCAAGCTGGCCTTCTCCATCATTGATTCTACAGTCATGTGCCTACGTGGGACCAGGTATTCTTTACACCAACCGACCAGAGAACTGATCCTCCATTAGCAGCCATTGGACCTTGCTGCCAGCGAGGCTTGATGGTAGATGAGATACAGTTCATAGCAGACTGATCTCTTCTTGCATGTTGTCATTTGCCATTTCTCGGATGTCCTTGGTATTTATATAATATTGTTTATGTATATTGACACTGTTTTATGAACCGGTTTCTATTTATCACAGGCAGTGCGCATGTGTGCCTTATTGTAATCACTAATTTATGATTCAAAAGATCTAAAAACCTCATCCCAACGCAAGACTGGATGATGCAAGGAACTTGTCCTGCCCACTCCTTTAACCCATTTCAAACCTTTAGCAACACACGCTCAATGTGGAATCTGCTGCACTCCATTCAGAGCATATGATCACACGACAAACTGATTACACAATTTTGGCCAGACAGAAAGCTATGTGTACAAAAACACACTTACTGGATAGACAGTAATCTCTACTGTTCATCTCAAGGTGAGACACTACGTCAAGTGTCTGGTGCTGCGGGGCCAGTACGGCCATTTTGTTATTGTGCAAGTGCACTTCTGACCTTGTGTGTTCACGGCAGACCATTCGGAAGCTGAGAGCAATTGTGAGACAGAAGTTGACATAGATGGGCCCAGTGACCCAGAACTTGAAGATGGTGAAGAGCTGAGTGATTCACTTCCTAATTCAAAATCTAGAAAATTTGCTTGCAGACTAAATAGATTCAAGAAACAGATCCCTAGTTGGTGTGTCAAAGGACTTGCTGAAATCCAGACAGAGGAAGTGTACATCTACATCATACATGATTGCAGTAGAGCAAAGCAGACACTTGCACACACACACACGCACACGCACACGCGCGCGCGCACACACACACGCGCGCGCGCACACACACACACACACACACACACACACACACAGGCCTATATTCCACTAACCTTTTCGGCTGCAGTGGTGGATGCTCGCTTGGATGCAGACTTCCCCCCACCGATAGATCCCCTGGTAGACATACTGTCTTTGGCTTGCAGCAGGTCTCGTATGCATGCGAAAGGCTTTAGGCAGCCATTTTGACGTTGCTGAGTAACCGAACCAATGAATTTAGTTACCTTCAACAGGCGCTTTTTGGCGGGACAGTTCATTCGCATCGTTTGCAATGGGTAAGGAATTGGTGCTTGGCGTACTGTAGACTTGCATTACTGTACTCGAACCTAAACGTGACTGATTTCTGTACGTATTTTCTGTCTATAGCTTCACCTAACTAACTTCCCTGTTTATTGAACGAATGACCTACGCATCCACTTGGTTTCAATGTTGTGACTCTGATCTGTTGCACACCGTGTCACACGTTTCACTAATGTATGTGCTTATCCTGTAGGTACTCTTACCTTATCTGAGAGTGTATTGGCTGTATTGGATGCAGCACAGAATGGACGTCAGAACGAATTCAAACTGGTCAAATCACTGAAGAAAATCGAAGAAGAAGCAAACCCGCAGGACTTCTTCGTAGCCGTGATGGACCCCCTGAAACGTGCCCTGCTCGTTCCTAAGAAAGAGCCCGCAGTAGAGAGGTGTTTGAAACTCGTTGCTCACTATGCAGCCCTGGGCTTAGTTCAGGTGGACGACAGTGCTGAAGACGCGGAAGATGATCCAAACTCTTTTCATATGCTCCTTCTGAATCAGCTCCTGGCCTACCACCAGGCCAGAAATAAGTCTGTTCGCCTGCACTCCTGTCAACTGGTGGCAATGATTGTTGACAAGGCCCTGAATGTGGTGGATGAAAATTTTTCAATCCCTGTTGAATTGTGGGATGCCATTCAGACGAGCATGCTGAAGCGACTGTATGACCGTGTTCCTGCCATACGGGTGCAGGCTGTGCACACGTTGCATTGGTTACAGAATGCAGAGGATCTGGAGTGTCCTGTTGTGGCGGAGTACCTTCACCTGCTGGAGTGTGATTCAGTGGTGGATGTGCGCAAGGCTGTCCTTACCTGTGTCTGCATCAACAAGAAGACGCTGTCAGTCATCATGCAACGCACGAGGGATGTGAATGATGCCATTCGACAGCAGGCATATAAGAAACTGGCAGAAAACTGTACCATACGCCACCTCACCATCAGCCAGAGAGTGCAGTTGCTCAAGGACGGCCTGCAGGATCGCTCCAAGGTAGTCCAGGAGGCCTGTATCTGCAACCTACTGAGGAGCTGGAGTGCTACTCTAGGAGACGACTTTCTGAAGCTCTTACATTGCCTCGATGTGGAAGCATCCTCAGATGTGGCTGAGCTGGCTTTGAACAAACTGTTTGCCTACATTGAGCCAGAGTCCATTGTTGAGTCGATGCTGGCTTGCATGGCTGCGACAACAAACCATGGTGAGGAAAACAAGGAGAATTTGCCACTCTGTTCACCAGTGGAAGGAGGTACAAGAGGAGCCATGAAGCCTGTACAGAACACCGTTCCTTTGGAGATCCTCAGTTCCGATGTGGCCTTCTTCTGGCGTTGCCTCTGTAAGCACCTCCACTCCCTGGGAGACAGTGCAGACGGGCTTCTGGAGAGAATTGTGCCATCCTTGTCTGAATATTGTGCATATTTAAAACAGTAAGTTACAGGCCCTGGCAGGCACTTCTGTGGACATGTGAACTTGCTGTGTGCCTGCAACATATTGGGATAGTCCAATAATGCACCACCAATTATAGTATAATTGAGAACTGAATTAACTTCATTCTAACTCATACAGTATAGTGAGTGTATAGCCTGTATTACTCTGCATGTGTATGAGTCATACCCTGTAATAGCTTGGTCTTTCCTTGGTCTCTCTCACTCAGGTTCCACAGGGAGGTACTTGCCCCTAAGCTCTCTTCACCTGAGGAGGCCCAGTGTGTGTTCATTGCTGGTCAGCTGTTCTCTGTGCTAGAATCAATGGACTTTTCAGATGAAGTTGGAAGGTTTGTCATATGTACTGTTTATGTACAGTAGCTCTATGACCATTTCTAATACAATGATGCGGCCAATTGAATATGTATGCTGTTTACTGTAATTTGGGAAATTTTCATGTTCAGAATTTTTGTTTGATATTTTTTTGTATTTTAATATTATAATATAGGATAACTATTACAGTGGTTTCATGATTTCTAGTCCCGATTGACATTTGTGCATTGCACTCGATCACGTGAGTAAAGTATAGAAACTATAGGCTCGCACGTGCTTCAATCTATGTGTGCATGTAGATCGAAGCACGTGCGACCCTATTGTTCCAATACTTTACTCACGTGATCAAGTGCCATGCGCGAATGTCAATCAGGACTAGAAATTGTGAAACCACCGTAATAGTTATCCTGTTATGGTAGGGTTACTTTGTCCAATCTTTGTATATATGATGATGTGACAATTCTGTCTGATTTAGGAACGTTAATAAGCACAATCTGTTGAAGGGAGTGATTCATCTTGAATGTTTCGACCCTGATGGTCGTCATCATCAAGTTGAAGTACTACGAAAAGTCCCCCCCTTTATATAGGGTTTGGACTTCCCGCCGCAGCACTTCCAATCACGTGAGTCGGTGACTTCTACTTGGGTGAAGAAAGGGGGTTCATGATGGATCCAGAATTAGACCAGCATGCAATTTCATCATTGGTCTTTGCTGGATCTCAAAGGCTTTGAGAACCCTTCTTCCCCAGTTGTCTTCCCTTGCAAGGATCCTTGCTTCTTGCCAGTTGATGGTGTGTGCAGTCTTTTGGACATGAATGGCGATTCCTTTTTTGGTACCCATGTTCTTCATCCCCCCCCTGTGTTCTGCCATATGGACTTTCAGTGCTCTCCCCATCTCACCAACATAGGCAGCTGAGCATTCAGCTCAGGGGATCGAATACACAACTCCCTTCACATCCATCCTACTATTTCCTTCACTTTTGTGAGCGATCTCCTAAGGGTGTTTGTGGAACTGAAAGTCGTCTGGATGTCCAATGGCCTACATTCTCTGATGATCTGCTTACTGATGCCCTTAATGTATGACGGAAACACTCTGGGCTTTGGCCAGCCACTCTGATGGGCATCTCTCCTTTTCTTTCCTTTCTTCATAACTGCTCGTTTAGGGTAGCCATTCACCATCAGAACGTTCTGGACATGCTTCCTTTCATCTGCCAGGGCAGGCTTTTGTTTGCAAATCCGTTCGGCTCTGTGGTGGGGTCAGTCTACTATATCAGACTTTACCATTGGATGGTGGTGCGAGCTGTAGTGGAGATAGCGGTCAGCATGGGTTGGCTTCCTGTAGACACTGGTGGCCAATTTTCTCCCATCTTTCTTCTTTGTATACACACATGTGTCTAAATACACAATTTTGATAAGCTAAATAGAGGAAATACGTGTGTGTACTATCACCCATACCTGCAGACGTAACCTGGCAGGCACTGTGGTGAGCCTGCTGACCAGCAGCCGGTTCCCTGCATCTTTGGTGGGCAGCATCATGGCCTTGCAGGACCAGATCTGGCCTCAGCCCAGTGTGAGGATCGAGAAGGTACTGGAGGTGATTGCAGAGGTGGGGCAGCCCCTTGATGGGACAACACTAGTCTCCTCCGCTTTGACAGACAGCTCCAACCTATCAGCACAGGCCTCTCCACCTGAGGAGATGGAGGTGAGCAGCCCAACCTTGCTACTTATGCAAGACTTACTGATGCCTAACCATATGCACAGTATGTACAGTAGGTTTCTTCAGCCTCAGTAATGCTAAGTCAGTCCACCCAGAACCAGAGTTTCTAATTGAATGTTTAATTGCTTGTGCAAAGAGATTATGACCCAGCCTAATGATATATATGAAAAATTAATGATGATGATGCTTGTTTCTGTACTTTTTGTGTCATCCCTACATCCTTGCTATTTTTGTAGAAAATTTCTATTATTTCTAGTGTAAAATTAATGATGATAATTGGTGAAACTGTCAGGCTGTAAGAGCTTGGTAATGGTTTATGCCTTTGAGAATATCAAGCATGGTTACATTCTTTCATGTAAGATAAAGCGGGATAACTTACAAAAGAACAAATTTTTGATTTCTGTGTACCTCCTGTTTAGACGAATTGTGTTGAATGTCCTAGAAGGTGTTGATATACAAAGTTCACTGTGCCCACTCATAGCACAGTAGAGAGACGGATCAGAATTTCATTTACGTTTGAAGGTACATGAGTAACGAAATGGCAGCCATGTAAAAAATTGTGGATGGGGTAACATGGAACATTTTTGGTTAAGACATGTGACGTCCCTTAGGACTTCAGCAACCTGCAAAGGTAGATTTGATTTATCAGTAGCACTTATGATGTGCGTTAATTACCTTCATTAGAGAGTTTTAGCATAGCATAATTCCATTATGGTATCCCATGGATACCGTTTTAAGATTTAACGTATATCCGGAAATGTGGAAGCGTTTGGCATTGCGTAGTTTCGGGAAAGTGGTAAATACGAACAACAACATGGCAGCTTTCGCAGCAGACGCTCGGACCTTGCTGGATGGTCTGATATTGGAGGACGACAACGACTTAGTAGAACTTTTCATGCAGTACATGGTCAAGGAGATGGATTTACGCAAACAGGAGCGTCTTAGCAGGAAGTGGCTAGATTTGCATGCTCTTTTGGATGAAAGGTTTGTCGCTACGGTAGCTTGAAGATTAGGAGATAGTTGGTCATGCAAAGTGCAACCAACTTAGCAGCGGCACAGTGTTTGCTACTGTGGCTTGATGCGGTTTTGCTTGGATTCGTTCGATATGTACAGGTGTAAAGAACTGTATACAAAGTTGGAGCTGGAGAGAGTGCAAGCTGCCCTACATATTCCAGACCAAATTAGAGGGAAGAACAGAAGTGTGTTCTCAGGAATGGAATGATTGTGCGTTCTGCTTCGTAGACTCGCATTCCCTTGTCGTCTGTGTGACCTGGAGCCAATTTTTGGTTGTGGAAAAGCAGAGCTGAGCATTATTGTCAACACCATGCTGCCTCTTCTCTACAATGAGTGGAATCACCCATTCACTAACATAGCTCATCACAGGCAACACTGGCTAACACAGGAGAGGATGGAGGAAGCCTATGCAGCGGTTCAAGGGAAAGGCTCGCTACTGCCAAACGTATGGGGCTTTGTAGATGGCACTATTAGACGAATCTGTCGTCCACGAAATGGCCAAAGATTGTTTTATAATGGACATAGAAGAATCCATGGCCTGAAATTTCAAAGTGTTGTCACACCATTTGGCATTGTTGTCCATCTTTATGGCCCAGTAGAAGGGAAAAGACATGATGCTAGCATGCTGCGTGAAAGTGGTCTCTTGGACGATTTACAACAGAGCATGCAACACATACCAAATAGTGTGTACAGCCTTTACGGTGACCCAGCATACCCATTATAACCATATTTGCTGGCTCCCTTTGAAGGTGCCGCAATAACGCCTGCAGAGGCTCAGTTTAACCAGTCGATGAGTGCGGTTCACGTCACAGTTGAATGGGCTTTTGGCCACACCACAGGGCTATTTCCTTTTGTTGACTTTCGAAAGAATTTGAAGGTTCTTTTGCAGCCCGTTGGTCTTTATATTTATGCTACTCTTCTCAGTAACTGCCACACTTGCATCTACAGCAACCAGATTGCATCATTCTTTAATCTGGTTCCTCCCTCATTTGAAGACTATCCGTGTTACGACTCGATTCGCAACTTGTCCCGTTTCGGAACTGGTCGCCCGCTTTAAAACCGGTCGACTCTTTTTGAAACCGGTCGACCTGTTTTGAAACCGGTCGACCCGATTTGAAACCGGTCAATACGTTACGACCCGATTCTCAACCTGACCCGTTTTGAAGCTGACACACCTGCTCCTTTGCTGGCACAACTAGCATGTCACGTGCACCTAGACTTGGGAGGTCTAGCAGTTGTAATCTGGTCTTCTTGACAAAGAACCTCAAGCTCTTATCTGCACTAGAGGGATCTTTGATTGCTGCTCTGACTCTGTCACCAAAATCCCTGTGGTAAACTCCACTAGTTCCCTTCTTGCTGTCTGGGGGAAACTTCTGCAGTGTGAACTCCTCAAAGTCCCTTCTGTGGCTGGCTGCCGTGTTCATAGTTCCTGATCGACTTCCAAACACAGCTGCACATGATTTCGCGCTGATTGCAGCTGTGCGCGCACATGCTACTCGTTTTTGCTGCTGTTGCAGCAACCCGTTTCGAAACGGGTTAACCAGTTTCGAAGCGGGTCGGCGGTTGCGAAACGGGTCGTAACATCTGCAGTAAATTTGATGTATAGGTATGCATAGTATGACTGAATGCATTATGTTGATCACTATTTATTCAATGACTTCATAACACATGTACATCTTATGTAATATACATGACAACTGTAATGCAATGTCTAATAAGTAATAAGTACAATGTCATATACATATACATCGTGAAGGTCTCAATTATATATGTATACATATGGCTATATTACTTCTTGCTCAACTTTCAAGTCCTCGCACTCTTCATACCTCTGCCTTAGGTCCTCCAGCAATGACTGTTTCTCAGTGTATTGCTCGTCAGCCCCACTCATCTTCTTAAGTTTGTTGTCATCTGTAATGTACGACTTTATGGGCGTCACTGTTCTCTCCTTGGCAGCACGGGCTGTAATCCCTCGCAGACGGTCACAGTTGTCGCTTAAGTTCGCAGCGACTTCCTCCCTTGCGGGTGATGCCCTAGCGAACGGTTGCTCGTGTACAGTTACCTCACGTAACAGTAGAATGTCCTCTGAAGTGCCGAAACGTATCCTTGAAGCTATCATGCTCGTTGAAGAAGTAGTTGGCTGAGAAAATGTTTGCTGATGGGACGGCAAGACTAGATAGATTTAGTAGTGAAATGCCATTCCAACAATGAGTACAGGTCCGCCGTCAAAGGATGTCAGAACGACTCTCTTTATTGAGACAAAAAGGTTTTGCTCCAGCATTCTGGGCACTTCCACTCCTCCTCTTCTTCGGGCATCTCTGCCAAGCTGACACACCCATAATGAAACCATTGTCAGCAGTTGTCACTTCCTACCCATTCATGTTGCCTGGTTTCATTATCACTGGAGTAAGATCCGCCACAGTGCTGACAGTGTTAGGTTTGCAGAATAGCAACAGAGGTGGATTCGCAGTGGTGGTGTCTTCTTGGCTGCACATTCACAACCTGTAACATCCACATACACAGCTACAATGTGTGCATCATCAGGCAGTGTTTTGTAATTGGTTCTGTGGTTCCTGTGTAGGTTGATTGAGGGAAAGGGAGGGTGTGTAGCTGGATTTAGGAATGTCCCCTTTGGAGATGGGGCACAAACCAGCCTCCCAAAACCCTGCCTTCAGGTGGTGGTCCTTGAATGATGCCCCCCACAGCTTGCTCAATATGCCAGAGAACTCTGTCTTGTCTAATGTCACTGCACAGATCTCCACTTTGCATTCCTTCAGGATATGCTTCCAGCAATCCTTCAGTGGCCCATACACAGCAACATCTAGAAGCTGGAGTGCATGTGTGGTGTGTGGTGGCAGACTAAATAGAATCAGTCGTTGCTCCCAGGCAAGTGCAATCAACTCTAAGTTGATGTCAGAGGCATGGCCATCCATGAGCAGGATGACCTGCCCTGTCTCCAGGATGCTGGACATGGTAGGCAAGAAGAGCTTCTTGAACCACTCAAGGAAGGGGGGCACACCATCCATCCTGACTTCGATATGTTGTACAGTGCCCTGGCAGGTCCACCCTTTGTCCAAGTCGTCCACAGGTTCTTGCCTTTGTAGACAATGTAGGGTGGAAGATGCTCATCACTGGCAGCCCCACAACTGAGAACAGTTATATTGCCCTGGTCTCACTTCCACACCGTATTGCACAATAGAGGAAATAGGGGCTGGCGCGCGATACTAGCATTGCTCCTGCCTCAGCCACCACCTACTTCATGCACCTACTTTGCTCCTCTCCTAGCCAGGATTTTCTGAGGCTGCATCAGTAGCAAACACTGTCTCATCATAGTTCCACATTCTTTTTGCTAGCTCTTCAGGTGCCAGTTCACCAAGCCCTGCATTGATCACTTTGGCTGACACCTTGGAAATACATCTACCTCTGACCTACGTATACAGTGGTTTGGGGGTTTCTGATTCAGTTGACATTTGATATTCGGTCGCTAACTTGAGCACATAACCATAATGCTGTGGCAGCAGAATTGAAAATGCCCAGGGCTTACTCCAGTGACCTTGGATGGTGCATTGTGTGGATCTACATTTACAAATGCCTGGATGCTGACCAAATTGGTGACCAGTTCTTGGTTTGTTTCAAAACATTGTGACTGGATATAGACTGCATGGTCAGCATATAATTAGAGCTATGAGCAGTCACTTGCAAACATCTGTGATGATCAAGTGATTATGATATAAATCAGCTCATGAGGTGTATAGGCTCATAATGAACCCATCACAACAAGAATATGGCTCAGAAGTGCGTACAACTTCATTAATGTTTTTATCTGCTTTATAATAATTATGTTGACTTCAATGTAGCTGCAGACCTTAGAGTTAAAGATGACAAGAGTGTGTTTGCAGTGCAACCACCTCTTTACTTGATCAACACATGATGGTAGCTGTCACTGCAACGGAGCATTTGACCTGCCTATTGCCAATGACTGGAGATTTCTTTTAAAATCAACCTTTTGGGTGGCTCCTCCTTGCTGATATGTCTACTCAAATCAATGGCTTCTGCCCACAAACAATACTCTGGGGTTCCATGTGTCAGCTGTATCCATCAAATTCTTGTGATCATTCTTCAGCTTCTTGATCTTTGCTCTACATTGTGTCCAATCTCTATCAAAGCGTTTCTCTGCCATTTTCTCTATCTCCTCGGATGAAGCCTGGTTCCTCATTGCACTATCCATTTCAGATTGTACCCTAGCATCTCCCCAGAAGCCTATCAGCGCCCGCACCTCAGCATCTGTCCATCCCACACCACATTCACCATGTGGGTTTGCTTAAACTACCGTATACAGTATGTACTATGCGAAGAAGAACAAGTCAATACACAATGATGTGAAGGTGGAACTTAACACTGAGCTGTTAAAGATGATTCCATGTTCATGTGATTGAGTGTGAGGACTGCGTCCAAACGAGAAGCGCTGTTCGCACTAACAACGTGACTGAACACTTCAATAATAGCAGCAACCAACAATACAACAGCTGCAAGGACTTGTATAGGACTGTTACACAGCTGCAACACCACTAATGGTTCACTAGTACACAGTTCAGAGTTACACAGATTTGCACATAGCTGCACACAAACGTCTAGTAAACAGATGACACCAGTTCATCACATTGAGCTACGGTTTTTTGAAGCTGGACTCAAATTACCTCTGTACATAGTTTTGATAAAATGCATCTCAGCCTCTTCAGGTTGCATTTACGCTACATGCTTGTGTGACCTGAATCGGTTTTGAATTTGGTTAGAACATGTACATAGTGTAAGTGAGCCTTACTATTAGCAGCTATAACTTCCAATCCTTTACCATCCAAATCGTATTCTGACTCACCATGTTCGCACTCTTCTCCTTCCCTCATTCATTTTCTGTGTAGTGTGACTCAGATACTCTCTTGAAGTGCCTTGCTCTAACATCTGAGTTGCTGAGGAGGATGAAACCACAGAAACTGCCGTCCAACCTCCAGATGTTATGCGAAACATTGGTATGTGTGTACATCTGTGTGTGGGTGCGTGTGCCTTTGGCCCTGTAGAGTTGATGAAAAGAAGTGAATTGGAGCCCACTACGATAAAATAGTAATACATTAGAGTGTGTACCTACAGCTGCCAGCTCACCAAGTGACTCGCATAATAGCCAGTTGTTTGCACCTTTCTTCCTGCAGATCTTACCCTCGATTCATAATGAAGATCCATATGTGCGTGACTCAGCATTAAACTGTCTGGGTCTCGTCTCCATCCTGGACAGGGAGCAGGCAGCAGTGTACTTCTACCTCTTTGTGCAGGTGTGTAAATGCATGGTTTTGTGTTCATTGTCATGAGCTGCCACACTGTTTTGATGGACACAACAACCAGCCACACATAGTACTACTTGATGTGTAATGCATGTGCAGTGCAGGTGAGGTGTAGCTGTTAGCTACCAAAGACCACTTTACATTTTTACCCAGGTGAGCCAGATTGACCATGAGGGTGTGCAGGCTACTGCTCTAAAGGTCGTATGTGATTTGCTAGTGCTTTACGGCTTTGAAGCCTTCAAGTCCTCCAGTGGTGATGGTAACAAGAGTTGCAGTGACAAAGTGAGCCTCCCTCCATTCATCAGTGTCCTTATCTTCATGCTGAAAAGTGAATGGTAGGAGCTGCTTTTAGTGACTGTAATCAAAGTCTTCAGCTCCATGTCACACTAGGAGGTTTTATAGTGGGTACTATCATAACAAAGTCCCACTACATGTGTACTGTTGTATCTTACCTTCAGTAGTCAAGTAAGGAAGCTACAGGGCCACGGTCATTCACACACATTCATTTGTAACCATTGTTGTTCGCAAGTCTTACAAGGAGACTGGACTTGCCCGTGTGCAATTTTTCATCCGTGAAGAGTGCAGAAACAAGGGTTGTAAACATGTTTCCTACAAAATAAGGACAGATGTATAGGGAAGGTGCAGTTTGTATCTGAAAAGCATGGCAAAACCAACTGGCAGAAACCTTGGAAACAAAGGGGGGCATGCAACAGTCTAGGTCAACATTCACTGACTTTGGATGTGTTTTCATCATCCCTACATCTGGCACATTTTGGACAAGGAAGCATGTGCTTTCCAGAACTCTAAGGGGCTATACTTTGGATGAACATCTTCTGTCACAGCTACATACTGTGGCAGTTCTTGTTTGAGATTCCCCAGTCATGCAGCTTTAAATGCAGTGAGAGGAACCTGCATGCATCCAATGAGGTACTCTTTGTAGTACATCAGGCCAGGCTGTACACAAGAAACAGCATACTGTAGCATCTGCTGTTGTAGTTGCCTCCAGATAGCTTCCATGAGACTGCTTGCAGATTTGGATGGTGTGGCTTAGCCATAATTACAGCTGCTGTCCACAAAGCGATGACCTCATAGCATTGGAGGGCCAGAGGCCCATCTCTGTCCAGCTTGTAAGTTGCTTGAACAGAAGGAATCCAGCATCAACAACAATTACAAACTCTACCTCTATGTAACCCTTCTTCTGTGGGTTATCTAAGTAGAGGAGCTTCTTGCAAAAGGTTAGCACAAGATCTTCGTATCTTCTCAGAAATTCTACTCAGTCACTACACAGCTCATCTGCACTTTCAGTCTCTGTTGCAAGGTGTTGCCTTTGGTAGTACCAAATGGAACATGCCACAGACAGTGCAAGGGGTTTCTGCTACCAAATATACTTATTTGTAGTATTGTAGTACCGTATTCGCTCTAAAAATTTGTCATTCTAATTTTCGTCAGGGGAAAAAAACATGCTCAAGTGTACTCTAATCGTGACGAATTTCCTGTCACTCTAATTTCTGCCATTGGCCTCTAATTTTCGTCATGAACAGGAAGCATTATAAATATTCGTCGGAAATGCCTGCAATACGGCTGCGACGGCCAAGGAACAAAGCCTAGGAGCAAAACCAACACCACTTGCTGTTATCTTTGTCCTTTTGGCATTGTTCGTCTATAAGCCTTCTCGACGCTGTGTACGTCGTTCATTTTCCTTCTGGTGCGACAATGGAGTTCAGTGATCGCGAATCGTCTCCACATCCTTCTTGTTCGGATGGTAGCCTCACACTGCTGTTCGCCCGGTCAACGTGAAAGTGGCCATTTCAGCAGGAAATGGCCATACGGAATAGCTCTCTAATGTTTCGTCCGAAAACTCTAAATATTCGTCACCTTCGACGGTCTTCTCCATTCCAGCTTTAATTGCCTCAAAAGACGAAATTTTCGCTGCACTAGGGGTGACGAATTTTTAGAGAGGATACGGTATTTGTACGCTTGCATGGTAAAATCAACCCATTCACATAGTCGCACCCCTACTTGCACAGGCAGGGGCATCATCATTTGCAAACAGAGACTCAAAAGACTTACTCTTTTGCAGAGCCTGGTGAAATGTAAGGTACCATGCAGCTGGGCCAGTGCACACAGTCTTGGCCAGAATGATAGTTATCTCATTGACTTCTTCTCTGGCCTCAACTATGGACTGGTTGCCCTTGGGTGCTACCCTTTGAGAGTTAAGGTATGAGGCATGCTCCAGCAGATTCTTCACAAAGCGAAGCACAGTCTCCTGGTCCTGTTGCTGCGTTTCATGAAGGAAGATGCAGACAAGGTGAAGAGTGCTGTCATTTGTGCTCAGAGGTCATTTGCTCTCAATGAGTCAGCCATACCCTGCTTGTGCTGGTGTTTCTCAGGCTCCTTGCATCCCTGAAACTACATAGTGAGAGGGAATTTTATGCCCATTTTCTGTCATTTGCAAGAACTCCACAAACTGCTAATTGCTGTTTGGGTAGGCACTAGGCACATCTTGCAAATAGGTACACAACAATAGTTAAGTACTGCAATTGAGCTGGGTACAAAAGACGGTGGTATGCTTCTGTAAAGAACACTGGAAATGAAGTGAGGGCTTCTCAGCTGGCTCAGGCATCAGAAAGGGTTGGTTCTCTAATACCAGCTTCACAACAGGGTTGAAAACCTTGCCGACGTTTCGACCAGATGCTCTGGTCTTCTTCAGGGCGAAGAAGAGCATCTGGTCGAAACGTCGGCAAGGTTTTCAACCCTGTTGTGAAGCTGGTATTAGAGAACCAACCCTTTCTAACACTGGAAACATATCCCTTGCAATGCCAACATCAATAGCATGGCTGTGTAGAGTAGACTGCACTTGATAGTGGGGGGGGGGGGGGGGCACTTGGCTCTCTAATAATGTCTGAGATAGCATACCTGAATTCTGAACTACAGTTTGTACGTATTCATTTATAATTAACCAACACAACACTGCTGTGTGTTGTTACCTACGCTGTATGTGTGGTGTTAACTATTCTGATCGAGGGAAAGTACCGTTCTCATTATTCAATGACTTCCGAGAATCTGAGCCCTTCATGATCTGAACTATCAAATTCTCTCCTTTATGTACCTGAGTCAGTGAATACCTACTCTTCGTAGCTGCTGAGTGTCTGTGTTGTTGCTTCCCCCAGAGCCCACAAGATGACAGTGCTGCGCCAGACAACAGCATCAATGCCACACTATTGGTAGATCAGAGTGCTGAGAAAGAAGAAGAGGACAGTGTATCGTTTGCAGATGAAACTGGTGAAGAGAGTGGCAAGCTGGGAGTGGAGGATGATAAAGTGGATGAGACTACTGAAAAGGTCCTGGGCATGTTTTTGGATGTCTTGGACTCTGAGGTGAGTGAGTATGCACTGTGTATGTAGCTTTCAAGGTATCCCATGTGGTCATAGACTTGTTCATGTTGTGTGAGGAATCAACATGTTAGTGTGCAGTACCAGTTACTCTATAGATGTGTAGCTATGTTTGGAAATGTGTTTCAAAGTATAAAGTGTACCCACGACTATTTGTAAACTTCTGACATGCTAATGAGCAGGTTCATATTCTTAAAGGTGAACAGTACTGATGATCATTCTTCTATTGATACCATTGCTATATATCAGCATACACACGTTGAAATTGTTAGCAATCTCTTCAATGTAGGGACAATGGTGAATGCTCCACTGTGTAGTAGCTCTTCCTTGTTTCTGTACTTTTTATGCCAGCCCTACATCTTTAGTAGTTTTTGTAGAAATGTTTTATTCTTTTAACATAACTACTTGGATGTACGTATCACCTCTCCTTTCTCTTCTACCCTTCCTCCCTCCCTCCCCTCCATACTTCATCCCATCCCCCCTCCCTTTCTGATTCCTCTGCATTTCTCCTGCCAGAGTGCCCTCTTGCGGGGGACAGTTGGTGAAGGACTAGCCAAGCTGCTGCTTAGTGGCCGTGTGGTGAGCCGACGTGTCCTAGCCAAGCTCATCCTCCTATGGTACAACCCTGTTATACAGGATGAGGACAGACTGAGGGGGGCACTGGGAGTGTTCTTCCAGGCCTTTGCAGCACAGGGAAGGTACGTATGAGTTTAGCCATGACATTAAGACACTGTGTTCATTTTGGTGCATGCCTCTGTACTGCAGTGCACTCCTGCAGTTCCACTATAGTGTAGTATGTATGTATGTAGTCTCTTGTACTGGACTAGCCAGTGGCCATCCTATTGCACTGTTGTCATACCATTGCACTGTATTGCAACATAGCCTTGTTGTGTGTACCTGCATAAGGTACCATGTACTGTAATGATGTACCTACTGTATGTGCCTGTGTCCATGTCCTCTTTGTAGTAGAGCCAGAGAGCTACTCTGTGATGTATTTGTGCCTGTCCTAAGGACTGTCCTCCTGGCCCCTGCCTCCTCTCCCCTCTCCACCGTCAATGCCAACAATATTGTGGACCTCTTAGTGCACCTCACCACAGTGAAGGGGGAGGGGCAGGTAGGTGGGGTGGGGTGGGGTGGGGTAAGAATGTGTACAGTAGGTGCTAGGATGGGAAAGAGAGACATGTGGTTGGAGATGTGTGATTGTAGAGATGAGTGGAGGGAAATTGTGTGAGATATTCTGTAGCCATAGGAATGTGTATACTGTATACTGGGGTGGGTGGTATACCGGTATGTAGTTATAGCGTGGTATTGTTTCAATACTGTGAAGGTATATATTTGCATCTTATAAAAACCAGATACCGAAATGCTGGTTAGTTACACGGTATTCCCTTGTAAATGTCAAAGATCCGGTATATTATTGATTTTTCTGTGATCAAACATTTCTAACGCTTCTTTGTACAATTCTAAGCGACTTAATTGTTACCTTTGCACATAGTCTGGCTCGCTAGACCGTCCCATCTAAACGTCCCTCCCAGCCACTTAGGGCTGGGAGGTCTAGGTCTAGTGGCAGTAACGATTGGTTCACACCTATTTGACCAATCAGATGCATTTGGCTACAAAGTATAAATCAGCATCTGTACTAGCCTTAGAAGCTGTAATCTTCCATAAATATGTAAGTAACAGTGATTTGCATGTCAGCAGTTCATTTTGCTCAAAATAGTAGGTATATTGTTATACCACAATAATTTTATCAAGAATACTGAGGTACTATATTTGCCAATACCGCCCACCCTTACTGTATACTGTGTATGTGCATATACTGTACATGTTAAGCTTCTGATGGCCTTTGTATGTACCTCTCTCTGTATGTTTCCAGCAAGCGGCAGACCTGCACAGCCATTTGGCTCTGTGTGTAGCAAACGAGGCCTTGAATGTTGCCAGTGACCCAATAGTGAGGGTGTACTGCCGGGCACTCAGTCTGCTGGACACTAGCAGAGGTGATAAGGTCAGTTTGTGTTTGCTTGGTGTGGGAGGGGGGCTGATTGCATGCTTAAGCATTTGGTAGCTGTGACATTCCGTTCGTCTGGTAGCGCCCCGAGACGATTCAAACTCGCTGGGGGGAATCAGTGTCGCTTCACCGAACAAGAGGACAGGATTATTCATTAATAACACTACAAAGATCAATCATTACAAGCATGCCTGAGGAAACAGGTAAACATAAAACGGAAATACAAATCACACATATATCAAACATCAAATGAAATACACGTCAGCATCAAGGTACGTCCTACACTATCCATGCACACAGCAAATCATAATACACACAGCACATCATGCACAAGGCAAATACAGAGCATAAATGAACACAACTTTGTCATATCCCCTCCCCCTTAAAATTGTCAGATGGGGTTAACAAAGGGATGTCAAATGTCGGACAACAGTAGGGGCCCTCTTGACAGCCCATCTGCATTTCCATTGTCACAGCCACTACAATGCCGCAGAGTCAGCTGGTAGGGCTGGACTGCCTATTGTGTGAGCCGCTGATTGGCATTCTTCATCCTTTGTAGCCAAGCAAGGGGCTGATGGTTGGTTTGAAGGGCGAACTGTTGGCCCTCAAGATATACAGTGAAATGGGCCAGTGCCCATACGATAACCAAGCATTCCTTTTCAATGACCGAATAGTTCATCTCCTTCAGAAAGAGCTTACGGCTAGCATATGCAACAGGGTGTTCTTCCCCGTCCTCCCCTTTCTGACTCAGCACAGCATCCAAATCAAACTCAGACACATCTGTCTGTAGAATAAATGGCTGTTGAGGATTAGCCACCTTCAGCACTGGCTGAGTCATCAGGACTGCCTTGAGCTGCATGAAAGCCCCATGGCACAATTGATTGAAGTTAACCTTGTCAGGTTGACCCTTCCTTGTCAGCTGGGTGAGTGGAACCACCACCATTGAAAAGTCAGGGATAGAACGCCAGTAATATCCTGCTAGCCCAAGAAAAGAACGGACGTTTTCTTGGTCTTTGGTTTGGGGTATTCCCATACAGCTTGGACCTTCTCAGGGTTGGGTCTCACTTCACCGCCACCAATCATGTGACCCAGGTAACGTGTGTGGTCTTGGCCAAAGCGCACTTCTTCAATTTCACAGTCAGGCCAGCCTATTAAAGTCGCTTAAACACTTCTTGAAGGTGCTGGAGGTGCTCTCCCCAACTGTGGCTGTATACCACAATGTCATCAATGTAGGCCTGGGCAAAGGTCTGACATCCACGCACATGGTTCATTGTCCTCTGGAATGTTGCAGGCGCATTGTGTAGCCCGAAGGGCATCACCTCAAATGCATACAATCCGAAGTGGGTCGTAAATGCTGTTTTCTCTCGCGAATTAGTGGCCATGGGGACTTGCCAGTAATCCTTGGAGAGGTCCAAGGTGGAAACAATTGAGGCAGTCCCTATATTCTCAAACATCTCCTCCACCCGTGGCTGTGGGTTCATGTTCATGTAATCTTATTTAAACTGAGAAAACCTTTAGCCCTAATACTACTTTTCAAGGTACCTAGGAACACAAAGTACGTACAAGAAGACAACAATGGGATCTGGGAGGGGGGGGGGGGGAGAGTAAGATAGATGATGAGGTACATGTAGCTAGTGAGATTAATCTTGTTAATAGCAAGCAGACATGAAATGAAATAAGAATGAAATAAGTGAGGTTAAGGATAATTATGATGTGTAAGACAGAAAATGAGATCGTGTCATAAACATAAGCACGTCAAGGTTCTTGGTTTGCCTTAGATTAGGTGGCAGCAAGTTCCATAGCTGGGCTCCACAGAAAGCAAAGGACTTTTTACCAAACTCGGTAGACACTCTAGGTGGGTAGAGGCTATTGGAAGAGGCATATCTTGTGCCATGATGGTGAACTGACACTGCAGGCTTGAAAAGGGTAGACAGGTTGAGTGGGCTGAGCCCTGAGGTACAACGGAAGGTGACTATTGCTTCACTCAACCTCCTTCTGGACGCAAGAGTTGGCCAGCCTAGTTGCTTGCGCATCCATGTGGCCGAGACCTCTCTGCGCTGTTGGAGGATTAGGCGTGCAGCATAGTTTTGGATGCATTCAAGTTTCACACTTTGAGCAGCTGTACAAGTGTTCCAAACACTATCAGCATAGGTAAAGTGGGGGAGAGTGTAGGCATATGGGTAAGCGACAAATTTAGCTACTCGATTCACCCTGTGGAAATCCACACAGAATTGTACCTCCCCATCTTTCCTTGGTACTAAGACAATGGGGGAGGCCCACAGACTCGTCGATGGCTGGATGGTATTCTCAGCCAGCATCTGGTCCAACTCCTGTTTCATGGCTGCCCTTTGTGAATGGGGATCCGGTACAGCCTCTGATGGATTGGTGCAGCATCCCCCACAGACTTCATGTTGAGTCACTGTAGTGCATCCGGGTTTGTCACTGAAAACTGATGGAAACTGCGATATCAATGAGCAGAGTTCATCCCTCTTGGACTCATCAAGGTTGGGGGTGAGCTCTGGGCTGAGAGTTGTCTCAGCAGGCTCAGACCGAAAGGGATACAATCTCTCCTCCAAACCACTGACCTCCACCAGTGGTCCGTACTGGTCATCACCTTCCCTAGCCTGAGACTGCTCAACCTCCATCTCTCTATTCCTGCTGTAGCAAACAAAACAATCTGAGGGTCAATCCACTTTTTCAAGAGATTGATGTGGAATATCTTCTTCCCTCTGTGTCTCCCTGGTGTTTCCACACCTCATAGTCCACATCATTCAGCCGTCTTGACACTTGATAAGGCCCAACCCACTCCAACTTGAGCTTGTTGGCTGAACTTGGCAGTAAAACTAACACCTTGTCACCAGGAGACAGAACTCTCTTCCTGGCATGCTGATCGTAGTAGCCCTTTTGGCAGGTTTGGGCTCTCTCTGCCACCTCTTTTACCACGTCAGACATCTCCTAGAGTCTCTCTTGCATCTCCATCATGTGCACAACTGCCGAGGTTTCCTTTCCTTCCTGGGCTGTCCAGGCTTCCTTGAAGATGTCCAGGGGCCCACGTACCCTCTGTCCAAACAACAGTTTAAACGGGGAAAACCCAGTTGACTCTTGAGGAACTTCTCGATAGACAAATAACAAATACGGCAAGTACTCATCCCAATCCTTCCCCTTCTGGCCCACAAACTTTTCCAGCATTGACTTGAGGGTGGCATTGAATCATTCCACCAAGCCGTCAGTCCGGGGTGGTATGGGAAAGTGCGGGTTTTCTCCACCTGCAGCAAGCAATAAACTTCATCAAGGGTGGCAGACATAAAATTAGTACCCTAGTTGGTCAAGGTCTGTTCTGGAACTCCCAATCTTGAAAAGATGGTCATCAATTCTTTGGCAACATGAGGGGCCTCCACGCTGGGTAGGGCCACTGCTTCAGGATACCGCGTTGCGTAGTCACAGAACGTGAGTATAAATTGGTTGCCTCTCTTTGCAAGGCAAAGGTCCCACAATGTCCATAGCGACCCTACGGAAGGGTTGGGACACCAAAGGCATTGGTTCCATCTCTGCCCGAGCTGGATGTCGAGGCTGACTCTTTTGGCAGATCTCGCAAGATTTACAATACTTGGCCACCTCTGCAAGAATCCCAGGCCAGTAGTAACGTTGGAGGATGCGGTCCTTGGTTTTGGTGATCCCCAGGTGTCCGGCCATTGGCATATCATGAGCCAGGCACAGCACCACCAGCTGGCACTTCTCTTGCTCTCCCGTTGAAATGCCTCGTCGCCGTAGCAGGTAGCCTCAAAGTGCATGCTGCACAGCATTGACATACTGTATCAGTAGGCTCCTCCTAATCCTCACTATACCTGCCAACAGCTGCTGAACACTGCTTCCACAGACTATCACTCTTTGGAAAATGATCAGTGAAATGTTGTCTCCATTGGCCCTGCTACATCCTCCAGCAATGCATTTGTATGGCATCAGGCTGAGTCATCAGCAAGAGTGACATGAAAGCCAGCAGACAATTGTCTTCCCACATGGCATGTAACCTGTTCAAGAATATCAGGCCTACTATGATGGCACTGAAATATAGCAGACTTCTTCGTCTGATTTTCTGGAAGTGAACTGTTATCTCATTACCAAAGTGGGAAGTGCTCTAACTGTGATTTTCAGAAGTAATAGACAATAATCAATCATATAAAGCTGCGTAACTTATCTAACCGTCGCAGTGGAACTTTACCAGAGAGACGCACACATCGAGCAGATATACCTAACTACCAGTTCTACTGTATGTCTATCAAGTATGACTTTTCATGCTGGCGGTGTTGCACTCCTAGTAACCTGTGGTGCCTGTAGTCTCGCCCAATGTCATTCTGCTCTTCTCTTGTTCAGGACACAGTGCATGCGCTAAAAGCCCTCATTGAAGACCTGCTTGACGTAAGTGCATTACATACAGTTGTGTGCATGTGTGTGTGGATGTCATATTTGGCACTATGTGCATGCCTGTGTGGTATGTGTAGCTATGGTATCATTTAGTAGATAACTTGACTGTATACAAATTCAGAGTGTGACGGACCATGTTAGCAAGCGCTATTTGGAGAAGTTGAAAGTGCTCTTAAGTTCAATGGCAGAGGATGGTTCTGCTGAGGCAGAGGAGGAGGACATTGGACAAACAGACCCTGACTCAAGTGTGTTCTCTGTGTGTGTGTGTGTGGGGGGGGGGGGGGGGGTTGCCATTTACATGTGTGTGATGAACGCACCCTCTTCTTCCACTCATCCATGCAGGGAGTAAGGAGGACTCAGATTCTGAAGAAGGCCTGCTCGACAGTGCCAAATGAGCACTCTTTAGCACTCACTTGCATGTTAGCACACACAGTACACACAAAAGCACAACTGTCCATTCTACCCGCGATAGTCATACATGCATACAAGTTCCACAGAGAGTGTAAACTGCAATATACACAAACTATTGTCACCGCACATTGTTTGCTGCAAGACAGCTAGGGTGGTTCATCACACAGGGCCTTGGCTTGTTTCTGGATCTCCTGTATGTAGGACAGTACAGCAGACAGCTGGAGTTATTGACATAAATATGTCCTGCATGCATATTATATGGGGCATCCTCACTGCACCTGCTGCATTTGAAGAGGAAATTCTGACAGATTGTCCAGTGCACACTTTAGACAGAATCTCTTGGTGTAGAAAATGCTACAAGTCTGCAGTGTGTCAGAGGTCAACAGAGACAGCAATGTACATATAATTATGTTGCACAGTAGTACACAAACGTGACAAGGGTCACTTCGGGTGGCCCCCTCCATATAGCTCAATACCTTGTGTGCAAGAATGTATTCACAATGATGCAAGATATACATGCAAGGCATGCATGGTAGCAAGTGTAAAGTGAAATAGCCCCAAGAGGTCCAAGGTCGGCATACCATCCCCCAGGTGGTGACCTTGCTAGTGCTGAGGGCAGGATCCTCTAGTTTGACCAGTAAACACATACCACACCTCACTGCAATAACTATCACTTTACATCTCATACACTGTTCTTTTGTATGCATGAATATTACTGCTGTGCTGTGCAGCAGAGATCAATGTACAGTTTGTATCAGTTGGTGTGTACATACTACAGCTATGTAGGTATACCTAGCAGCTCAACTTCAGTAGTTTTGTGGTAGTACACATACACTTGTGCACTGAATGGCTGTAGAGGCTACATTGCAAGGGGAGCACTGACTCACTTGTGCAATACACACTGACTTGCTGCACACAGCACAGAGTGAGCCAAGGATGAGCGGCTTTGGCTCTGGGGAGAATGGATCTTGCATGATATAGGCATCCTCGAGAAGACTGCGAACAGAATCAGCATAAACAGTGCATAAACCTGCAGACGACAACACTTCGCATGAATGAGCATCTGCAATAAGCAGTCCTAGACCGTGTGTGATGGAATTGAACTGACACTAGAGACTTGGACAACTTTGTTTCTCTTCCAAAGCTGTGGTACGGGGCAACCAGTCCACACGAGCTACATTTGAAGTAGTTTTTAGCGCCTTCACTCGACATCAACAACAGGTAGTAGGTTACGAAGTCTGGGGAAATCCCCTAATCTGGTAGTAAAATGGCGGACGATAGAAATGCTGATAAAGTCAAGGGCGTCCTTCTGCCTGAGGAATGCATCAGCTTGTATACAGAGCACGTCAGTGGGAAGGAGCTGTCCAGTGAGGTGAACCGGGCGTTGAGTCGAGACACAACGTACAGGATGAAGGAGCTGACACACGTGAGAGAGTTCATCGTACTCGTTCACTTTGTGATGTTCTTATACGAAGTTTTTACGACTGTGATAATTAATAGGGATTAAAGAGTCAGTGGTGGACATACCTAGTGTTATCTTGTACCTCCAACATGAATTGTGTTAGTGTAATCCAAAGTTGATTTATACTTGTCAATGCACATATCAGAGAGTACGATAGTATCAGAGAGTACGATAGTACTCTCTATGTAGGGATGGTACAGGGTGTTTCGAATTCACAATACATTGGCATAGGGACGAAATCGCGAAAAGCGTCGAAAACTGCCAAAACGAGGCTTCGTAGGGCTAAATACGAAATATTCATACACTAAACTGACCTGGAAGGCAAGCGAACGTGGTCTGTCGGCGAGAAAATGACACTCGAAAACATCCATTTTCGTCTTCATATTCTTCTTCTTCTTCATATTCTTCTTCGCCAGCTGTAACTGACGAACAGAATTAGCTATCGAACTAATTCGAACACGAAACTACTGAAAATTAACCGAGCTGTATTCTTTCGAAGTATCGGCTTCGAAAGCGCATTGTTCAGACTTTGGGGTTACCGAGTCTTTCGGGAGACGTTGCTACGCGCAAGACGCCATTTTATGATAACCATCGTCCCTACATTCAAGGGTGTAGGACTATAAGGTGCAACATTCTTGCATGTAGGGACCATGGTTAATGCTCCACTGTGTAACACCCTTTACTTGTTTCTGTACTTTTTGTGCCATCCCTACATCCTTGCTATTTTTGTAGAAAATTTTTATCATTTCTAGTTGAAGTTATGGTCACTGGATGTACTGTATCATATGGACAATAACATTTGTATACCAAACAACTGTGTCCTTTAGTTTCGGCCATGATTCCTGTAAAGTAGTCAAAAGGCTTGCTGAACAACAGCCAAAGCTCTATGGCTCATTGCCAGTCTCCTCTGATCCTGCATAGCAAAATGATGGTCAGCTACGTATGTGGGACAAAGTGCCCCCCACATCTGTGTCTGGTCCATGCAATATGTTTATGGTGCCCATTAGGTGTTTAGTGTATACCCTCTGATGGGGCTGAGATGTAACTATTCTCTGTACTGTAGAATGCCATGCATTTCATGAGGCATGGAAAGAGGCAGCACATGACCACTGAAGACGTCAACCTGGCCCTGAAGTGGAGCAATGGAGAGGTTGGCAGACCACTTGAGCTGTGTGTGACTGTCACCATGGATACAATGACTGTCTCACACAGGCATAAGTGAACTCTGTTGTTTCTCTTTACTCCATGGCACTCCCAGCCTGTGTATGGGTTTTCCTCATGCTCCACTGTACCGGGATTGAAGGAAGTGGGCTCTGGTGGAGTCTTTGTGCTGAACAGTGACACTGTTCCCCTCCCAGAGCAGTCAGCAGGTGCAGGGAGTGCTAGCTTTGACCAGGCCATGCCAAGCAAGAGACCAACACTAGAAGGTAAGAGTATTGATTTTGGTCAAGGGCATTATGTCTCTGTGTAATTCTTGCATTCAGGTGTGGACTTATGTCACTCAGTTGGTGTATGATGACATTGGTGACTCCTGCCAGCAGCCGGAGTCACCAATAGGCAGTATCCATGTGGTGCTCTAAATGTCTTCCATCCTTCCAGTCCTTGTGTTGTCCCACCTCTTGTGTGGTGGCTGTTGCTTAGTGGGGATAGCAAGCTTGATTGCATTACTGCTACCATCAAGATCTGCCAATGTGCTAATGGTCCAACTGTTCTTGTGTAGGGACCTGGCTGTGTTTGGAGGGGCAGGTGGTGGATAAGGCAGCAGTGAGCGTTTCATATGACAGAAACCCAATAGATGTGAGTCTGTAAGAGGGTCACTGTATCTGTTTTGGCCACAGAGCAAATAAAGCTGCTGATTTCTGTGTGTCTGCTTGTTGTGTGAGGGTGACAGCTATGGATGTGAAGTGCAATGAACAGGGAAACAATGAAGCTTTTGCCAACTTTACAGTTAGTGACTTTAGGAATCAGTGTATGTGACTCTCTGCTTAGAAGGTTGGACACTGTGAAACAAGCAGCAGCTACCTGAGCCTCAGTCCACTAATGGGATGTCCAGTGGAATGGGACTCTGCTAGGGCTGAGGTAGCTAGGTCACTGTTATATATATACTGATAATCTGTGGTGTTCTTCAACATACTGGACTATGGTGTAACTGGTTTGTATTATGTACACTGGGAAGCAGTTGTAAGCCAGGTTCACTAAAGGAGGCTGCAGTAAACTGCTGAAACATTCAGTGAGAATCATGTTCAGCCTGATTTAGTCAATGAGAAATGAGTCACTGCGATGCTGTGGAATTATCAGTCGTACCCTTTGCTGTTTGTAGGCAGAGGAGAGGTACCTTCGTCTGTTAACTGATGCCATTCAAGGAGACAATGAGGACATTAGGAGGGTGAGAGGCTGACCATTGAGGGATGGTCCAAATGGAGCAAGTGGCTGTGTGGCAGCGTATGGAACATTCAACAATGGGTGTTTTGTAGTGTCTGCACAGTGGCATTTGGGTGGTAGCTGTGATCTACTTTATGCAATACAAACACTGCACACTGCTCACCATACACAAGTCTATGTCCTACACACTGAATACCTTATGGACCTTAGCTTTCATGGTGCTACAGTTTTGTGATATTAACGGATCAAGTACCATATATGAAAGTTTGGACCTGTAAATGTTTAGGTACATGCAGCACTGCACACACTACACACTGCATGTTCCTCACCTGTGCACTCCAAGGCTTGCTGTGCTAAATGTTGCTGAATCATTGAGTCATCACAACTACAGTATAACTCCACACACACACATTGTGCACACCTATGTAGGCTGCTTTTGTGGACATCAGGACCAATGGAATGGTGACGGCCATTTTGCCTCAGCTTGTTCAATTTGCACTGAATGCGGTGAGTGACAATGAGTGACAGTGAGTGACAGTGAGTGACAGTGAGTGACAGTGTGGGGCTTTGCAGTATACATACTGTACATTGTCATATGGACCATTATGTACATGTCTCCTCACCCACTCACAACACACAGGTGGAGAAGCGGTACCAGTTGAATTCCCTCCAGCTGCACCGCTCACTCAGGACACTGCTTGCCATTGCAGGCAATACCAACCTCTACTTGGAGCCATACGTAAGCTCTACCCAGTACAGTTAACAGTACATATATCATGTTCTTTACATGCAACTCGTGGCCAGTGACATCTTGTTACTGTGTTTATACTAAACTCCTACACATTTAGACGTGCACAGGTGGTAAACAGTGAAGTGCAGACTTCATTAAAGAATCGATTTCCTCACATTGTCTGGCTATACTGTACATGAATGATATATCATGATTGTCATCTCCACTACTGTGTGCTCTCAGGTGGCCAAAGTGGTTGAAGGCATGTTGACTGTACTTCTGGAGCCAGCAGCATTTGAGCATTTTGAACGTGTGACCCACTTTCATGTGCGAGAACTGGCAGCAGCCTGTTTGGCTGAATTCATCAAGTGAGCAGCTTCTCTCCATTGCATTGTCAAGATGTCTCAAGTGTTAACTGTTGTGTATGACAGAGTTGGTACTCATGACAACAGTGACAGAGTGACACACTTGATAACACTGACACAATGAATCATCACACACAAACACACACGCGAGCACACATGCACACACGCTTGCGCACGAACATGCACACACACATGTCATAGCAGTGACAGTGTTAATTGACAGTGCTTGCTGTGTACTGTATGTTCACAGGAAGGCCATGACTAGCAGGTTGCCCCTGCTGTCCTCAGTAACTGCAAAGCTGGATCAGCCGCTTAGTGTGCCCCTGAGTCACTTTGGGCCACTTTATGGTGCCATCATGGCGTTCTGCTACTTGGGAAGACAGGTGTGTGTGTGTGTGTGTGTGTGTGTGTGTGTGTGTGTGTGTGTGTGTGTGTGTGTGTGTGTGTGTGTGTGTGTGTGCGTGTGTGTGTGTGTGTGTGTGTGTGTGTGTGTGTGTGTGTGTGTGCTCGTATGTGTTTCAGTGAACACATGCATGGTATGTAGGTTGTACATGTGAAGTACACAGTGTATGTGCACTTGCATTTATATGTAGTCCATGGTCTGTAGTGTGTAGGGCTAAAGGCTGTGTGCTGCGTGTGTTATGTGATGTCTGACATGGTCATTTACATACAGTGCGTACAGTGCACACCTGCATCCCATGGTGTGCTGCCAGCAGGAACCTCTACAGTACATTACACAGTGCAGGCATGTGTTCTCACAGTGGCTGCCTACCGTGCTGTGCTGTATAAGCTGTACGTATGTATATCTCTTATGCTGTTTCAGGCTGTGATGAAGTCTGTTCTGCCCTACATGGATGGGCTCTACTTACAAGTCAATTCTACCTTGGAGAAGACAGTAGTAGATGCAGAAGTTAGAGCTGAGGCTATGAAAGTTCACGAGGCCTTGCTGGTGAGGCCGTGCTACATGTAGTGTATTGTAGCATACGTATAAGGTGCTATGTGTGCACAGGGCCCTTGAGTTGAGAATGTAAAGCACACTGACATCCAGTAGCACATACTGTAGTTGCCGTGGTGCATGTGTATTGTCAAATTTGTATTGTACTTGCATACATGTATACACACAACAATCATGTAGGTTGCATGCTGTCATCCCCTACCTCTGTTTTGTTGCAGACTTCAGCTGAGGTCATGCTCCTCTGTGTAAGTGAGGACCAGTCGGACACTGCTAAGGGTAAGCCTGTAGGCATCGGCATGGCGTTCCCAGAGACACAGCAGGAGCAGCACCCTCCCGCTGTGGCTCCTGAGCCCATGGACACAGGGCAGGATTGGAGTGTGATGGTGGAAAGACAGCTTCCAGCTGCTACGGACGCTGAGTTGTACCACAAGTTGACTGCCATGTATGGGGAGGAGCTCCTGTGCCGGCTGGTTCCGCTGGACCATCGATCGACTCCTTCCAGGAGCGCTCGAAAGGAGGAGGCAAGCAGCAGCATGGGCAACAAGACAGATGGAGAGGGCCGTCCTTCGGGCAGTGAGAGCTCACTAAAACAAGGCTCTGCTGGTGAGGAGGAGCACAGTGAGGAGGAGAGTGTAGGTGGCTTCAAGCTCTTTGCACATCGTGTGAAGGTCCAGCATGTTCGGCCTGGTTACGGCTTTCGGCCTGTGATCTGCTTCAGCATGGCCCAGAGAGGGAAGGTTCGGCCTTGGAACATTCTAGACCCAGACACATGTGAGATGTATGTGAAGCAGCAGCATATGCTCCGCCAGCACCTGAGGCAGCAGGGAGGTGAGCAGAGGGTGGTGAGGGGCAGGGTGAAGGAGCGGCAGTGTAGCAGCAGTGGAGGGGGTGGAGAGGAGGCTGGGAGCTCTAAGGTGGACGACGCCAAAGGACAGAAAGGGAAAGGGAAGAAAACCATCAGCAGCAGTCTGCTGAGAGAGGAGGGGGAACTCAGAAATGCCTGGCTCTGAGGGCCACAGCACACAAACACTTTGATTTTATTCTCTACTTATCTACGTACAGTGCCACTAAGTTTAGTAAACAAAACATTTATCTATTGAGATTTGATTTTGTAAAATGAGTGTTCTTATGCCACAGTGGGCACAAAACGTTATGTCATACATGCACTTTGTTCATGAACTTGGTACGTACTCTCATACATGAGCGCATGTCTCCTCTACTGCATGACACAGTGTGTGCAGGCTGTGTACTATGGTATACACAGCATGCACTAGCTCTATAGTAGCTATATACGTATGTAGTATTATGTACTGTGTAGTGCACATCCCAGTTTCATGTGTATAGTATCTCAAAGAGTAGATGACAGTTGCACAACATACCCCCCACCCCCCCCCCCCCCCCCCCTCTTTATTTATTTTACTGCTTGTGTCTGTACTGTTCTGGGTGCCTTGTGAAGTAGCCTCATGGCTAAAGGCTTCCCCAGGTGAAATAAGACATCCATACCATACACCAACTTGTAGCCATGGACTGAAGCTCTATAGCTCTCAACTTCTCAGAATACACAGTATGAACTTACACCTACTGTACGCATGCACACCGCTCCAACTGTAGATGTAAATTAAGGCTAGCATGTGCATCCTGTCATGCAGTGCACTGAGCTATTGGTGGCAGTGATGTTTGCATACACATGTATGCTTCTGACTTGCATGCATGTTCAAGTCTACCGTCTGGTACAGTAAGTACATTGTACTGTATCAAGTGGCCCACGCAGTGGGGCGACTATGGAAAATTACACACATGCATAAAGCAGCCATAGAGCTGCAATTATTAAACCACATGTGGGAATACTGGAGAATACAATGTGTATGGGGCGGCTAGGGCACTGTTGGAAGGAAGAGGCTGACACCATGCAGTTCACGTCACATTACAAAGACCTTCCTTGCTTCGTCAATACTAAACTCTTCATGTGTCCTTAGACAAGTGATACGCCCTTCATTCTCCTCGGCCATTTTCTGCAAAGCCTGCAGTACAGCAAACACAGGCAGTACATCCTATACACAAGGACAATGCTCCCACACCACAGGTGAGCACACAGTACACTGACTGAAATAATCACACAGCCTACCCACACCTCACCACTGTGTCCAGATGTGACCTACTCTAGGTAGGTACGCCCCACTCTCACATCAGACTCACATTCACAGCCTCACATTCACAGCCTCACATCCCACACACTGCTACACCCTCACTCACCACTCTCACACACACCCTTCACACACCACCCTTACATACATACATGTTTGCACTACCTATCACACACTTACATTCTCTCCATAGATGTGCCCATTGGGGAGGGCCATTGGTGGGTTGTGTTCATTGATCGGCTCTCCCGACAGGGCACAAATGAGCTGTGACTGAGCGTGATGGGAGAATGGCAATGGATCAGCCAGTTCATTGAAGACCTTTGAACAGACTGGGCACTGCATGTTGTAGCTCTCACTGTCATAGCACTGACTGGGACAGGCTAAGGAACCATGGAACACAATACCTCATTTATACAGCATACATACATGTACACACACAGCACTGACATGACACATTATGGTAATGGACTACATTACCTTATTCTATTGCTATGCAAATATAGTTACAGTATGTACATACAAAATATACAAATGCACACACATGCACATTTATGCTTGCAACATACACACCCACCACACACCCACACACATGCACACACACACATGCACGCACACACAGACACACACACACACGCGCGCGCACACACACACACACACACACACACTATAAGAGCTACAAGAAGCAGTAGATACGGTGTCTTGAGTGCAGAGAGCCCAGCCTGCACAGTAGCAGACAGCATGGAGTGGTGGTTCAGTTGATGCATTGCAAAGTTCTCTGAACGAAACAACTCCACCAACTCCTTCCACCTTTCATCAGAGAACAGCTTCTACAGGCAATAGACATGTTACTCCAATGAACATTACAAGAAACAAGAACACACCAGTCTACTGTATACAGGGGCTACACACACCAGTCTATACAGGGGCTACACACACCAGTCTATACAGGGGCTACACACACCAGTCTATACAGGGGCTACACACACCAGTCTATACAGGGGCTACACACACCAGTCTATACAGGGGCTACACACACCAGTCTATACAGGGGCTACACACACCAGTCTATACAGGGGCTACACACACCAGTCTATACAGGGGCTACACACACCAGTCTATACAGGGGCTACACACACCAGTCTATACAGGGGCTACACACACCAGTCTATACAGGGGCTACACACACCAGTCTATACAGGGGCTACACACACCAGTCTATACAGGGGCTACACACACCAGTCTATACAGGGGCTACACACACCAGTCTATACAGGGGCTACACACACCAGTCTATACAGGGGCTACACACACCAGTCTATACAGGGGCTACACACACCAGTCTATACAGGGGCTACACACACCAGTCTATACAGGGGCTACACACACCAGTCTATACAGGGGCTACACACACCAGTCTATACAGGGGCTACACACACCAGTCTATACAGGGGCTACACACACCAGTCTATACAGGGGCTACACACAGCTCCCAGTGCCCCAGACCAACGGCTCTACCCTCTCCACACTCTGCTCCCATTCCATGAACTCTGACCAGCAGTCCCACCCACCCTTCCAATCCTTGGATTCCACCCACCAGACCAGCTAGCCCCCACTCACCCGGTACTTCATACACTTGGTGTCAAGGCTGAAGGCTAGAAGGGCCATTGCCTCCTGAAACTCTGAAAGTAGTTCTGGCTCAACATTGCTCAAGTACTTGCGAGCATACCTACGTACCATGCAGTAGCACACATCATGTCAGTTAACACAACAACATACATACACACTAATGTGACAATGTCTGTCATGTCACTATAGAAACCTAAATGTTGTATCCTACTCAACTGATCTTAGGTGGTAACATTGCTCCCTAGAGGGACACATCCTGGGGGCCTCTCCCTGGAGGGCCACTCTCTGGAGGGCCGCTCTCTGGAGGGCCGCTCTCTGGAGGGCCGCTCCCTGGAGGGCCACTCTCTGCAGGGTCACTCTCTGCAGGGTCACTCTCTGGAGGGCCACTCCCTGGAGGGCCACTCTCTGGAGGGCCGCTCTCTGGAGGGCCGCTCTCCAGAGGGCCACTCCCTGGAGGGCCACTCTCTGGAGGGCCACTCCCTGGAGGGCCACTCCCTGGAGGGCCACTCCCTGGAGGGCCACTCTCTGGAGGGCCGCTCTCTGGAGGGCCGCTCTCTGGAGGGCCGCTCTCCAGAGGGCCACTCCCTGGAGGGCCGCTCTCCAGAGGGCCACTCCCTGGAGGGCCACTCTCTGCAGGGTCACTCCCTGGAGGGCCACTCCCTGGAGGGCCGCTCCCTGGAGGGCCGCTCTCTGGAGGGCCGCTCTCTGGAGAGCCGCTCTCTGGAGGGCCGCTCTCTGGAGGGCCGCTCTCCAGAGGGCCGCTCTCCAGAGGGCCGCTCTCCAGAGGGCCACTCCCTGGAGGGCCACTCCCTGGAGGGCCACTCTCTGGAGGGCCACTCTCTGGAGGGCCACTCCCTGGAGGGCCACTCTCCAGAGGGCCACTCTCTGGAGGGCCACTCTCTGGAGGGTCACTCCCTGGAGGGCCGCTCTCTGGAGGGCCACTTGCTAGAGGTCCACTCTCTGGAGGGTCACTTGCTAGAGAGTCACTCTCTGGAGGGCCACTCCCTGGAGGGCCACTCTCTGGAGGGTCACTTGCTAGAGGGCCACTCTCTGGAGGGCCACTCCCTGGAGGGTCACTCCCTGGAGGGCCTCTCCCTGGAGGGCCACTCTCCAGAGGCCACTCTTAGAGGCTGCTCATGCCAAAGCTCAGCCAACCTGATTGCCTCCATTCGCTTGTCTGCTTTGATCATCTCAATGAAGTCTTGCACTCGCACACGAAACTCCAAGCAGCTCTAACAAACAACACAACAACAATAACAACAACAACACAATCACGAGTGCTGCACTCTTTCAATCTGATGGCTACTGCATTCTGCTGGCAGTCTTACCCTGATCTTCTTCAGCTTTGACCTGTTTTCCGCACACCATGCCAGGCAGGGGCTGGTGTCATGCTGAAGTAATGCATCCTCAATCTTCTGAGCCATCCTATACAGGTCGGTGTCCACTAGAGGCTGCAGCACACAAGTACATACGTGATTTACAGGTCACCAGGATTAATGCCTCATAAGAGTGGAATGGGTGGCTGCATACAGTATGTGTGTACCTAAGTGCTTGTGTGCATTTTGACAGTGTGCATACAAGTGTCACAGTGGATGTGTGTGTGTGCGTGCGTGCGTGCACGTGTGTGTGTGTGTGCGTGTGTGTGTGTGTGTGTGTGTGTGTGTGTGTGTGTGCGTATGTGTGTGTGTGCGTGCGCGCGTGTGTGTGTGTGTGTGTGTGTGTGTGTGTGTGTGTGTGTGTGTGTGTGTGTATGTGTGTGCACATGTGCGAGTGTGAGTGCGCCTACACTGCTTGTGTGTGTGAGGTACACTTCACACATGTGCACTTGTCATGAACAACTGGTGTGTGGTTACATGTGTGCACTTGCCCTCCCCTCACCCCTAAGTCTGATCCCTTTGCCAGTGCTAGAGCTGTTCTGTAGTGCCCTGTCCTGAAGAGGTGGTCGGTGAGGAACCTGTCCAGTCTCTGTCTCTTCCACACACGCTGGGCCACATCTGACATGTCGCGGGAGGCAAAGTTCTTGAGGTAAGAGACGCGGGTGGCCAGCTGATCCAGGTACCTCTCCTCCTCACAAAGAGCATCTGCGGCCTAAACAGATAGCAGATATAACACATGCACACTTCATTTCAAACAGTTCACTACAACATAAAGCCTGGTAATAGTTATAGGAAGGGTGTGCTGGACCATTGGGACCAAGGAGGGCAAATATCATGTTCACAGCCTTAAGTAGGGTTGTTAAAGAAGTAAGAAGGTTTCTATATCCTTGAAAAGCAGCTTAGAGAAACACTACTACCACCACCCCACTACTGTCTTACCCTTTTCTTTAGTGAAGACAACTTCACCGACATAGCATCTAACGTCTTCACCACTTCCCCCACGGCCACGCCTCCACTCCTCTCTGCCTGTGTGTTCAGCTCCCGAGTACCACTCGACACAGAGGTGATGTCACGGTCAAGGGACTTTTGGGCAGCGCGGAACTTCTTGTTCAGCAACTCATACGGCACCTAGTAGGTCGATATGTGTGACTCATATAGAATTTGTACTGACATAACTGGAAGTCGGGTAAAATCACAAGATTCCAATACCTTCAGGGTTGGGTGCTCTAAACTCCGTGTCTCCCCGGCCATTTTGTTTCCGTGGAATAAATATGGCGGAAGGATCAGAAGAAGAAAATGCGGTGAGTGCAGCCTTCCTATTAGCATTCCTCTTCATCTTCCCCATTCTTCCATTACAGTTTTGGTTTCGTGTGTTTTTGATCTGGTTGAATAGTTTGCCCGAATTAGCATGTGAGAGTTAACCCTTTTACCACCGCATGTTCATTGTCCTCCATTTAATTTGTAGGACTTCTACTTCATTACGCGTCGAAAGTTGTGTTTGGCGCAAGAGGTGGCCGAGGTCCCGCAGTCCCAGAGCCTGCTGTGTGTGTCGAACAAGTATGGCGTTGCATTTGCAGGCGTCAAACAAGGTAACTGGTGTGTTGATTGGTGCGCAGTCGGTTCATTGACTTCAGTGGCGGATCTAGGATTTCCGAAAGGAGGGTTCTAAAGTAGTTAGGTGCACGCACAGTGCCCCTGATATGTGGCCACCATGCCTCTTTCTGGTCTAAAAACTGCCCAAATCCTACACAAGACTAGCAAAAGTGGGGTACCTTTGCACCCCTGGATCCCCCTCTAGATCCGCCACTGGACTTCCATGTACATCTTAGACTTCTTCACAATTAATACTCATGTTCCTCAGCATTACCTCTAGAGCAATGCCGACTTGTGTCAGCAAGGCTCAGAATGTGTGCTACTGTGCAATGGAACATTTGTCTATGATATGCAGTGAACGTCTTGAAATTTCTTTGTTGTACTATATGTCCATAACCTGTCCTCTTGTACTGGCTGGGTCAATTGCAGGAGTGTTGGCGGTTAAGACCTCTGAACTACACACAGTGAATACAGACACATCCTTCACCAATATCAATGACATTGGTAAGAATGTTAAAGTTACACACCCATGCACATGTGTGCGCGCACACACACACACTACACACACATACACACCACACACACACACCACACATACCACACATACCACACACATACACACCACACACACACACCACACATACACACACACACACACACACACACACACACACACACACACACACACACACACACACACACACACACACACACACTCACACCACACACATCACACACCACACACACACCACACACATCACACACCACACACACCACACACACACCACACACCACACACACACACACACACACACACACACACACACACACACACACACACACACACTGCTATATGTATGTTCCTTCCCTCCTGTTTTATCCTTCCCCTCTTCCACTTCTTCCTCCCCCTCCACTACTGTACCCCCTCTCTCCCTCCCTCCCTCCCTTTTTTCCCCTTGCTCCCACACTGGCTCTCACTGGTGTATAACATGCAGCTACTGCTGACAAGCTAGGAGGGAGTGTCCTCGTCAGTATGCCCAGCCCCCCTCAGCACCTTG